>JASANG010001013.1:0-562477 GCA_030248215.1 Enoplolaimus lenunculus | reverse complement strand
TATGTACTTTTTAACAGTTTCAGTTACGTATATACTTTTAGGACTTCAAGTTAAGCTTTTTAGTCTAGAAGACTTGAACCCGTGAGAATTACACGGTCTGCACGACCCCTGTTCGATGTTTTGCTCAAAGTTAAAGACCGCGCGCCGAATAAAACCGTGGCCATCTTGGGCTCGAGTCAAACATGCTACGACTACACGATGTCACCAGCGCAATAGTTCCCAGACCATTCGCTAGTGTATAACAATCTTTGTTTTATAAATACATTCATTATACAATAACTTGTAACTTACCCTATAGTCTATCGACTTCCTTTTGCAAATTAGATGCAGATTTTTGAGCGCACTTTCAGCTCTGTTTTCAGCCTGAAAAATATATTAAAACAAAATCATAACGACAACAACTACGATTAATGCCAATGATATATATTAATACGGGGTCGCGTAGCCAGAACGTGGCAGGGCTAGACTAATTCAGCACGCCTGGAAAATTTATGAGATTATAGTAAAGTTTTTGTTTGTAAATCTCATCGTAAACCCTTGTATGAGTATATGAATAATTTTTGCACCAAATATCTAGCAATATGGAGCTGGATACGGGTTGTATTTACATTAAAAAACGTAAACTTTACAATAGTGAGCAATAAAGTAAAATAGTTGTAGTTGACTTTCCAAACGAGTTAAAGGTTCTATCAGGATGTGTGGTTCAGCAGTGACTTATTTACCTCCTTGAGTCGAGTTGTAAGCGATCGCATTTGTTCTTCTTCGTATGTTTCTTCGCGTTCAATGTTTTTCTTCGCTGACTTCGAGAGATTTCAAGTTGTTGCCGACAACGCGCAACTCTTCTTCAAGTTCAACCACTTTTCTAAAATTCAATTCAATACAGTAACCCCAAATTTATAAGCTAGCACCTGGGTGCATCAACATGTGACAAAACGTGACTCGACTGATCAGTTATAACGTGAATGCGCATAAAGCGGGTTTAACACAAGTTAAAAAAAGAGAACATTGGCTAAAATTTGTAAATAAATTATTGTAAAACCGATATATATTAACAAAAATAAAAGACCAAACTTACACTTCACCTTCTTCGGCACGATCTTCAGCCTGTTCAAGGTCCAACTCAACCATACCCAGCTTGCGAGCGACCTGAAACCAAAATTTTAAATTCAAAAATTTGAAATTTCAACATAAATTTGTTATTTATTTAAAAATACAAAAGTCACTTTGAAAACTTCGGAATATGAACTTTGAGTTAGCAAACATGTTCAAAGACAGTAATTGAAAATTTTTTTATCTCACTTTAAGCAATTACTGATTGCAAGAAAATGTGGCGAATTCGGCTTCAATGACTGTAGCACCGATCACCAGCTGGTAATAGATTTCAAAGCATAATTGGAAAATGTTTAATAATTTTGCCAATATATTTTTCCCAGTCAGACTTCACTGTAAATTCCAATGAGTTAATTAATCAACTCAGACGTAAAGTTAGTTATTTCTGAGTTAATAACAGTAAACATAAACTCACTCGGAATTGAGTTGATTCTCGCTCTGAGTTGAGTTGACGCTGGGTGAATTGTTTAATTAACTCAGAATGAATTCTCTCAAAATTCTACGTTCTGAAAGTCCTAGCCCAGACAGAGTGATTCAACTCATTCTGAAAATCAACTCGCTGGAATTTACAGTGTTGTCGCTACCAAACATAATATGTCCAGATGAAAACTGTGCGATAATTAAAAAAGTGTTGCAATGATAAATAATAGAAAAAGTTGCTAAAGAGCAAGGGATATTTACGAAGCATAAATGTGGCATCAAAGCGATTGGGCGCAGATGAGCACACAACATTAAAGCAGACAAATAACGCACGTTATTTCAAACTCAACATCATTGCTATTTTGGCCCATGCTAACCGCTCTGTATACTAAAACCTACGCCTAAATTTGAGCTTAAGCTTTTACCGAAACATAAGCCTAATCTTAAGCCTAAATCTAATCCTAAGCGTAAGCCGAAACATAAGCATAATCCTAAGCCTAAAGGTCGCCTAGGCCTAATTAGTATACATAAGCCAAAGCCTCAGTCGCTAAGTCCCCACTTTCCATGCATCCCAACGGGCAGACTCTAATAATTAACATAGACCGCGAGCAGGATTTCACAAAAATACGCCAAAAATCCACAAAACGCCCTCTGGAATAGTTTACAACCAGAATAGATACCAAATGTTGTCACTGCGTGCGTACTTGAGTGACATCATTACTTGTCATATACGTCATTTTTTACCATCACTTCAATTTATGACGTCATAATATTTGATTTACCTCGTCATACTTTCTATCAGCGTCCTCACTCAATAATTCTGCATCTTTCAAATTTGCTTCAATTTGTAGTTTCTTTTCTTCGTCTTGTAAAATGCGATTTTCCATTACTTTTCGCATTCTAAAAAATGTATTCTGTCTCCCAAACATTTGACGTAAAAAATTTTCGCAATAAAACATGGCAACGAGTCAGCAATCTGAAACTCAAGCTACTTGAGGGAACAAAGACTCCTCAAACTAAGCCACCCCACCCCTGGATCCGATTTTTCTCGCGATTTTGAATCGTTCCTCGGGTTTCGAATTTGAAAATATCACCAAAAAATGAGGGGAACCAAACTTTTTCTGACATCACAAGGATTTCCTGGTAAGTTTCACAACACAATGTAACGCTTTTTTTGAGTCAATCATAGCTTAAGGAATGATACAGCGAAACTATAGCATCACGATATTAATAAAAGCTTTGGGTATAAAGCGATGGTTATGGACAGATAAGCATAAAAGACAGTTGTTGTTGTTGTTTTTTTATTTTAACATATATATGTCTTAAAAATATTTGGTAAGGGCCAATGTATAGAACAGGGGTGGAACCGTAGTATAAGCATATTCCTACACCTAAGCCTAAGCCTAAGCCTAACCAAAAAATTAGTCTAAAGCGTACGCATACTCCATTTCAGTCACACGGAATATTGGTTCCGCCTCTGATTTTTACATGGGCTAAAAATTGTCAAATGGTATATATTATGATATTTCGTTTTTAAATTTCAAATTAAGCTTCAACTTTTCATTATATTGAAAACTAAATACGAAAACCACAGTTCGAAGTTAATGCAACTATTCGTTGAATTAAACGTTGATATGTCTTGTATCAAAAACTTGAGCGATAATGCAAGGTTATACTTAGTAATGTACTTTCAAAACTTAAGTATGCTTTAAAGATTCGAACTCAACTTCATTAGGTCCTGCAGTCAATGATGCACTACAATTTGGGATAATTGACATTTGTGGACTGTAATTAGAGTTTATTGACTCTATCCCGCTAACGGACTCTTATTAGGGATACAGCCTCCTATTGATTGGGACTCAAAATGGAGACCCCTTTTATTATTTTCCTCTTATTTGGGTCACTACAGTAAACTATTTTAGTATTTTTTACCACACATGTCTCCACACCAGTAAAACTTATTTGAAAACATTAAATATTTCGATTAAAAATAAATTGCACTTTAAGTAAAACCCAATTCACACGTGCAAGTTCTTGCAGCGAGCACTCGCAGCTGCAACGTGCACGAAATACTTGCAGCTGTAAATATTTTCAATGGAACATTCCGATCGACCAATCAAAGTGAAGGTGCAAAAAATTCAATCGACTTGCAACTACATTCACGTCTGCGAATTAAATTAAATAGCATGAATTCTAGTGAATAATTTGACACTGCAAGAAATTCAAAGCTGCTTTGTAACCAAACTTGCACACGCTAGTATCATGTGCAAAATTTTGCTGCAAAAACTTGCACGGTTGAATAGGGCTTAAACCTTTATTATATATCGGGTTCTGCATCGTTTAAACCTGTCTTTTAAAATCAAATAGGTATATTGGATACTTGTTAGCAATATTGTTTGCGTTTAGGCATAGGCTCAGGAAAAGGCCTAATTTTGCCTAGCAACCTGAAGCTTTCACTAAGCGTAAAGCCTAGACCTAATCATAAGCCTAAGCTTTAACTTTGCTTGTGTGGAAAGGTATATCAGATCTATACTTTCAATTTTATGAGTTAGTAAATAAACGCGGATACAAACCAGTTTATCGCGTTTATATAAGCACGAAATTACGTACAGGGACCCATTTACTTTTTATTCAGCTATTTTGCATATATTCTCAAATGTGTGTAGCACCTATTACCAGTATAATTGATATTTTACATTTTAAACGAGCCAAAGACGGCCTTTGGAAGTTGGGCCAATGTAAGAACACGAGCGGAACTGTATTTTATAAGCATATTCCTAAGCCTAAGCTTAAGTCTAAACGTAAAAATAAGAATGAGCATATTGCTAAGCCTAAGCCTAAGACAAGCAAAAAAATTAGTCTAAAGCTTAAGCTTACTGTATTCTAGTCCCACAAAAAACCTCTCCGCCCCTGATCGTTTTTCTCATTTGAACTATCCTAGGTTTCAACCGAATTCGCGATTCTGAACTCTCTGATTTGGCTTGTTTGATTAAAAATATTGACCTTTGTACCAACCCAATTAGACGCCAGTACTATTAATACTGCTTGCTAAAAACTATTAAGCGAAAATCAGCAATATCTGCTACAGTAGCAGCCTACAATGCGTAAGGAAAACTGTGAGAAATGTTGCAAATTTGAATGTTTGTCAAAATTCTTGCACATTAATAGCGCTGACATGCAGGTGGTCAAATATGAACACCTCGTCATATTTTCGATCAGACATTTCTGCGTTGCTTTCGTGTTCCATCAATTGCATTTCCAAACCCATCATTCGTTCTTGATCCTGTGTTGCGCGATTCACGGCGACTTTAACATTGCTAAAAGGTCTCACGAGTTAACAGATTAAATCAGCGGCCAGTAGCAAACCTAACGTGGCTCCTAAAAGGTGTCGGTCACATATCATGGCGTTCGTTCGGAAATTTTGTATTAAAATTCAAGTCTTCAATTACATTTTTGATTATTTTTGAGTTACAGTAAATATTAACTCACTCTGAGTTGATTTATTGTCGCGTGAGTTGATTAATTAAATCAGAATCAGTTTTAACAACTCACAATTCTGAGTTCGGACAGATCTAATTCAGAGTTCAGACTTCTGAGTGAATTCACCTCAGTCTGAGTTAAACTGAAGCCGCTCGAAATTACAATGTATACCACGGTGATATAAACTTTGTGGTTGCAACACTGCCAGGTGCTTATCTGGGTCACAGTTTAAGCACAAACGGTTTTCTCTCAACTAAAATATATTCATAATTAAAATAACTTCAGTCTAATCTATTGCCAAATCCGAGTCCATTCAATGAACTCAAGTTTACGAGCAGAGCAAGAATCAATCCTAACTTTTTTCATGTGCTCACTCAGTTCACGAGGGGCGAATGGTATACGGCGCCCTCGCCAAACCCCCCTGTGGCGACAACTGTTGCTATTCACAGATGGCATAATAACCTTTGGTCTGACCGCCGTATTGTTCGATGAAAGCTAACAGTCCAGAGATTGTACCCGGGCGGTCGAGTTTTTAAACAAATTTCCAAAAAAATTTAAATGTTAATTTTAGGGACATAACGGTAGATTAATCGTATTTATATTACACTAAGCATAAGCCAAAGCGTTGCAAAAATGTGTACCTAAGCCTAAGCAAAAAGTGTCATCTAGAATCTAAATCTACTCTTTTATAGACCCACAAGAAACCTGGACGCCACTTAAAGTAACATTGGCCAAAATACTTGTGGCACAATTTTAAAATTTATTAGCCAACTTAAAAATTTAAATAAATGTTTAGGTAATAGTAAATTAGTAACTTTGGCATTATGATGGGCGTGAAATTAGTTTCCCCGTGACCTGAACTGCTTATAAAGACGGCATCTCAGCCGTCCTAAAATATTTTCGCCAATTTTAATATTTAGATAGATAAACATTTGTTGCCCGCATCAAAGAATGCCGCCTGGGCGACATAAGACACATTGCCTCCTACTTAGAACAGATTTAAAGATTGTCAGCCCGAGGGCTGATAAGTTTAACATCGGCCTAGGGCGGATGTTAAACTTATCGGCCATCGGGCTGATATTCAGCTTACGGGAAATAAACATAATATCGCTCAAAATGCACGGCAATAACAGTCATATTGCTTGCGGGCATTATATGCAATGTTTTAACAACCTCGGCCCACAGGTTTGTGCCCTAGGGCTGTTAAATGCAATAGTTAAAGAGCCTTGGCTCCATCTCTCCGCCTTCGGCCTCGAGCAGTTGGAACACAACTCTGTCTTTAACTAATCTATTTAACTGCCCTAGCCCTCAGTTGTGTACAAACGTTGCATAAAACTCCCTAATACATTAATTTCGCTGCACCATAAAGTTATTAGATATTTTATGAATACATAGCCAATATTCTTTAGTCCAATCAGCTAAGGTTGTAATGTTTTTGGGCAAAATTATCGCCGATGGCCGTATGTTTGTGATATTTTGTTAGAAATATGAAAGTTGCAATGAATCGATCAATGAACGACCAAGAACGAATGATGACACTTGAGGTTCAGTTGAAAGAAGAAGAAAGTATGGCCGAAATGTCAGATCGGAAATATGACGAGGTTTGACCCCCCGATATCTGAAACCATTTTGAAATTATTTTCAAGGCCAACCTCCCCCCCGCCTCGTTAGGTGCTTAACACTCGCATCGATACAGCAGTGTCCAGCAGTGGCGGATTCAAGTCGGTCACTCTCAGGCATACGCCCCCTAAGATTTAGCAGTACACTGCGGTAAACGGTAAGTCAAATTGACTCCCTCTGAAATAGGCTCTATAGGACTACGCAAACTGTGTCAAAATTCGACTCCGTCAGAGTCAAATTCAATTCACTGAGTCGCACGTTTGACTCTGGCGGAGTCGAATTTGACTCAGTTTGTGTAGTCCCGTAGAGCCTGGTTCGGAGAGAGTCAATTTGACTCACCATTTTTTGCAGTGTAAAATAGCGTTTGGCGTCTTGCTCACTGCGCTCGCGAGTTTTTATTCACTATTATATTTCGAACGGCACCTGTTTGAAAAGTTTCTGAATCCGCCAATCAGAAGTGTGCCCCATTTCTCGGCTTTTTGTTCGTTTGAAAGAACTTGCGTTTGAAGTGTAACAACGCTATCGCTTATAACATCAAAGCTTTCCCTGCAAAAACGGCAACATGAGTTTGAGTTGATTTGCAGTGTACTCGGTGTTCAGTACTCAGCCAGTGCCTATCGATCCTTTAGCACCCTAGGGGACGGGCGCCTGGGTGCCCTCCCTCGACAACACGGATACTCCATGCGTTTTTTCAAAAAAAATTTGCCGATTTCGGACCAATTGGAATTAAGCATTCAGTTATTTACGTATATTCGGCTTCTCGGTCGCTTCGTTCGCGAGTTTCCATCCACCATTATGCTGTTGTACCTCCACGCATGTACCCCGTCGTTTTTGGAATTGTTGCTGCGACCCTGGTTGGTGCCTCGGATAGGGGCTCTTTTCGCAGGTTGAGACCAGAGGCTCGTGTACCCTGGCTACGGCCTCAGTCCAAGGGAAACTTGGTAAGAAAGTAACAAATCGAAGGGAAATTTTGCCAGAGCATAATTACGCAGCCTGCAGGGCGCTGTGATTGTGCGTTTTCAGAATTCGGGATTTCAGGTTTTTTGAGTATAACAACGCCAAAAAATTATAGACATTTACGAAGCTTATTTGATTTCAAAATTAACACATTTTTTGTTAATGTGTGTTTTAGCTTTATTAAGCAAAACCGAAATAATAGAAAATTATATTGAAAATAAAAATACAAGTTTGGACCAATGTAAAGAACTTTCGCGGAACAGTATTATAATCATATGCCTAAGCCTAAGCCTAAGCAAAAAAAAAATTAGTCTAAAGCTTAAGCTTACTCCGTTCAAGGTCCACGAGAAAAACGTTCCGCCCCTGATCTTTACATGGGCCCAAGTTTGCAACAAGTTTTGCTATAACAAGAAAACAGAATGTCTTATAATATTTGATACGATTTATTGTTCAACAACAAACACAACCTTAGATTGCATTTCACCTCATATGCTATAGTAACCCGAATAAGTGATGTCTCTATTATGAGTTTCCAATCAAAGGAATTCTGTATCCTGAGTACAGTTCATTTAATGCTTTGTAAACCCTAATTAGAGCCCATAAAAGAAACAAGAAGACAACAATGGCGTAGACTGGTCAAGTATGTAATTTAAATACTCAGAATGACCATATAAAACGTTGAATTGTTTAAATATTCCGCAACGAAACGGCAGACAAAACATTTTGCTTTAGATTTTAATAAAACATATTTCATAGATTTTGTTTGCTCTACAATGCAAAAAATGGTTATTCTAATTGACTCTCTCCGAAATAGGCTTTTCTAGACTACAAAAATTAAGTCAAATTCGACTCCGCCAAAGTCAAATTCGGCTCATTGAGTCGTACGTTTGGCTCTGGTGGAATCGAATTTGACTCAGTTTGTGTAGTCCGGAAAAGCCTGTTTCGGAGAGAGTCAATTTGACTCACCATTTTTTGCAGTGTACGAATACAACTTAGTCTATAATATACATCATTCGCAATCGTACGAATTTTTTAGCTTACCGTTTATGGGCACCCATATAAATGCCGTAAAGTTTGCAAGTTTCTTTATTAACATACCGCAGGGTCGTAGACAGAGAGTGCCGGGGATGGGTTGGCCCTGAAAAAACTGGGTTAACCCTCCCTAGCAAGATGAGCTGGATACGAGCTTGTACCCCGGGGTAGAGTTATGTCCGAGTGAAACTGTAAGAAATATTCAGATCGTAAGGGCACAGGAATCATGATTCATAGCGAATAAGCAACGAATGTATTAGGGAGTTTTATGCAACCTTTGTACACAACTGAGGGCCCTAGGGCAGTTAAATAGCATTAGTTAAAGACACCGAGTTGTGTTCCAACTGCTCGAGGCCGAAGGCCGAGAGCATGGAACTGCCCAAGGCTCTTTAACTAATGCATTTTAACAGCCCTAGGGCACAAACCTGTAGGCCGAGGTTGTTAAAACATTGCATATAATGCCCGCAGGCAATATGACTGTTATTGCCGTGCATTTTGAGCGATATTGTGTTTATTTTCCGTAAGCTGAATATCAGCCCGATGGCTTATAAGTTTAACATCCGCCCTAGGCCGATGTTAAACTTATCAGCCCTCGGGCTGACAATCTTTAAATCTGTTCTAAGTAGGAGGCAATGTGTCTTATATCGCCCAGGCGGCATCCTTTGATGCGGGTAACAAATGTTTATATATACCTAAATATTAAAATTAGCGAAAATATTTTAGGACGGCTGAGATGCCGCCTTTATAAGCAGTTCAGGTCACGGGGAAACTAATTTCACGCCCATCATAATGCCAAAGTTGCAAATTTACTTCTACCTACACATTTATTTAAATTTTTAAGTTGGCTAATAAATTTTAAAATTGTGCCACAAGTATTTTGGCCAATGTTACTTTAAGGGGCGTCCAGGTTTCTGGTGGGTCTATAAAAGAGTAGATTTAGATTCTAGATGTCGTTTTCTGCTTAGGCTTAGGTACACATTTTTACAACGCTTTGGCTTATGCTTAGTGTAATATAAATACGCTTAATCTACCGTTATGTCCCTAAAATTAACATTTAAATTTTTTTGGAAATTTGTTTAAAAACTCGACCGCCCGGCTACAATCTCTGGACTGTTAGCTTTCATCGAACAATACGGCGGTCAGACCAAAGGTTATTATGCCATCTGTGAATAGCAACAGTTGTCGCCACAGGGGGGTTTGGCGAGGGCGCCGTATACCATTCGCCCCTCGTGAACTGAGTGAGCACATGAAAAAAGTTAGAATTGATTCTTGCTCTGCTAGTAAACTTGAGTTCATTGAATGGACTCGGATTTGGCAATGGATTAGACTGAATTTATTTCAATTATAAATATATTTTAGTTAAGAGGAAACCGTTTGTGCTTAAACTGTGACCCAGATAAGCACCTGGCAGTGTTGCAACCACAAAGTTTATATCACCGTGGTATACATTGTAATTTCGAGCGGCTTCAGTATAACTCAGACTGAGGTGAATTCACTCAGAAGTCTGAACTCTGAATTAGATCTGTCCGAACTCAGAATTGTGAGTTGTTAAAACTGATTCTGATTTAATTAATCAACTCACGCGACAATAAATCAACTCAGAGTGAGTTAATATTTACTGTAACTCAAAAATAATTAAAAATGTAATTGAAGACTTGAATTTTAATACAAAATTTCCGTATGAACGCCATGATATGTGACCGAGGCCTTTTAGGGTCCACGGTAGATTTGCCACTAGCCGCTGATTTAATCTGTTAACTCGTGAGACCTTTTAGCAATGTTAAAGTCGCCGTGAATCGCGCAACACAGGATCAAGAACGAATGATGGGTTTGGAAATGCAATTGATGGAACACGAAAGCAACGCAGAAATGTCTGATCGAAAATATGACGAGGTGTTCATATTTGACCACCTGCATGTCAGCGCTATTAATGTGCAAGAATTTTGACAAACATTCAAATTTGCAACATTTCTCACAGTTTTCCTTACGCATTGTAGGCTGCTACTGTAGCAGATATTGCTAATTTTCGCTTAATAGTTTTTAGCAAGCAGTATTAATAGCAATGGCGTCTACTTAGAATGGTGACAAAGGTCAATATTTTTAATCAAACAAGCCAAATCAGAGAGTTCAGAATCGCGAATTCGGTTGAAACCTAGGATAGTTCGAATGAGAAAAACGGTCCAACTTCCGGCCCGTGTACAGATCAGGGGCGGAGAGGTTTTTTGTGGGACTAGAATACAGTAAGCTTAAGCTTTAGACTAATTTTTTTGCTTGTCTTAGGCTTAGGCTTAGCAATATGCTCATTCTTATTTTTACGTTTAGACTTAAGCTTAGGCTTAGGAATATGCTTATAAAATACTGTTCCGCTCGTGTTCTTACATTGGCCAAACTTCCAAAGGTCTTCTTTGGCTGGTTTAAAATGTAAAACATCAATTATGCTGGTAATAGGTGCTACACACATTTGAGAATATATGCAAAATAGCTGAATAAAAAGTAAATGGGTCCCTGTACGTAGTTTCGTGCTTATATAAACGCGGTATACTGGTTTGTATCCGCGTTTATTTACTAACTCATAAAATTGAAAAGTATAGATCTGACATACATTTCCACACAAGCAAAGTTAAAGGTTAGGCTTACGATTAGGTCTTCGCTTTACGCTTAGTGAAAGCTTCAGGTTGCTAGGCAAAATTAGGCCTTTTCCTGAGCCTATGCCTAAACGCAAACAATATTGCTAACAAGTATCCAATATACCTATTTGATTTTAAAAGACAGGTTTAAACGATGCAGAACCCGATATATAATAAAGGTTTAAGCCCTATTCAACCGTGCAAGTTTTTGCAGCAAAAATTTGCACATGCTACTAGCGTGTGCAAGTTTGGTTACAAAGCAGCTTTTAAATTTCTTGCAGTGTCAAATTATTCACTGGAATTCATGCTATTTAATTTAATTCGCACACGTGAATGTAGTTGCAAGTCGATTGAATTTTTTGCACGTTCACTTTGTTTGGTCGATCGGAATGTTCCATTGAAAATATTTACAGCTGCAAGTATTTCGTGCACGTTGCAGCTGCGAGTGCTCGCTGCAAGAACTTGCCAGTGTGAATTGGGTTTTACTTAAAGTGCAATTTATGCTTAATCGAAATATTTAATGTTTTCAAATAAGTTTTACTGGTGTGGAGACATGTGTGGTAAAAAATACTAAAATAGTTTACTGTAGTGACCCAAATAAGAGGAAAATAATAAAAGGGGTCTCCATTTTGAGTCCCAATCAATAGGAGGCTGTATCCCTAATAAGAGTCCGTTAGCGGGATAGAGTCCATAAACTCTAATTACAGTCCATAAATGTCAATTATCCCAAATTGTAGTGCATCATTGACTGCAGGACCTAATAAAGTTGAGTTCGAATCTTTAAAGCATACTTAAGTTTTGAAAGTACGTTACTAAGTATAACCTTGCATTATCGCTCAAGTTTTTGATACAAGACATATCAACGTTTAATTCAACGAATAGTTGCATTAACTTCGAACTGTGGTTTTCGTATTTAGTTTTCAATATAATGAAAAGTTGAAGCTTAATTTGAAATTTAAAAACGAAATATCATAATATATACCATTTGACAATTTTTAGCCCATGTAAAAATCAGAGGCGGAACCAATATTCCGTGTGACTGAAATGGAGTATGCGTACGCTTTAGACTAATTTTTTGGTTAGGCTTAGGCTTAGGCTTAGGTGTAGGAATATGCTTATACTACGGTTCCACCCCTGTTCTATACATTGGCCCTTACCAAATATTTTTAAGACATATATATGTTAAAATAAAAAAACAACAACAACAACTGTCTTTTATGCTTATCTGTCCATAACCATCGCTTTATACCCAAAGCTTTTATTAATATCGTGATGCTATAGTTTCGCTGTATCATTCCTTAAGCTATGATTGACTCAAAAAAAGCGTTACATTGTGTTGTGAAACTTACCAGGAAATCCTTGTGATGTCAGAAAAAGTTTGGTTCCCCTCATTTTTTGGTGATATTTTCAAATTCGAAACCCGAGGAACGATTCAAAATCGCGAGAAAAATCGGATCCAGGGGTGGGGTGGCTTAGTTTGAGGAGTCTTTGTTCCCTCAAGTAGCTTGAGTTTCAGATTGCTGACCCGTTGCCATGTTTTATTGCGAAAATTTTTTACGTCAAATGTTTGGGAGACAGAATACATTTTTTAGCATGCGAAAAGTAATGGAAAATCGCATTTTACAAGACGAAGAAAAGAAACTACAAATTGAAGCAAATTTGAAGGATGCAGAATTATTGAGTGAGGACGCTGACAGAAAGTATGACGAGGTAAATCAAATATTATGACGTCATAAATTGAAGTGATGGTAAAAAATGACGTATATGACAAGTAATGATGTCACTCAAGTACGCACGCAGTGAGAAAATTTGGTATCTATTTTGGTTACAAACTATTCCAGAGGGCGTTTTGTGGATTTTTGGCGTATTTTTGAAATCCTGCTCGCGGTTTATGTCAATTATCAGAGTCTGCCCGTTGCGAGGCATGGAAAGTGGGGACTTAGAGACTGAGGCTTTGGCTTATGTATACTAATTAGGTCTAGGCGACATTTAGGCTTAGGATTATGCTTATGTTTCGGCGTACGCTTAGGATTAGATTTAGGCTTAAGATTAGGCTTATGTTTCGGTAAAAGCTTAAGCTCAAATTTAGGCGTAGGTTTTAGTATACAGAGCGGTTAGCATGGGCCAAAATAGCAATGATGTTGAGTTTGAAATAACGTGCGTTATTTGTCTGCTTTAATGTTGTGTGCTCATCTGCGCCCAAACGCTTTGATGCCGAACTTATGCTTCGTAAATATCCCTTGCTCTTTAGCAATTTTTTGTATTATTTATCACTGCAACATTTTTTAATTATCGCACGGTTTTCATCTGGACATATTATGTTTGGTAGCGACCACACTGTAAATTCCAGTGAGTTGATTTTAACTCATAATTATTTGAATCACTCACTCTGAGTTAGGACTATTAGAACGTAGAATTTTGAGTGGATTCAATTCATTCTGAGTTAATTAAACAATTCACCCAGCGTCAACTCAACTCAGAGCGAGAATCAACTCAATTCCGAGTGAGTTTATGTTTACTGTATTAACTCAGAAATAACTAATTTTCCGTCTGAGTTGATTAATTAACTCATTGGAATTTACAGTGAAGTCTGACTGGGAAAAATATATTGGCAAAATTATTAAACATTTTCCAATTATGCTTTGAAATCTATTACCAGCTGGTGATCGGTGCTACAGTCATTGAAGCCGAATTCGCCACATTTTCTTGCAATCAGTAATTGCTTAAAGTGAGATAAAAAAATTTTCAATTACTGTCTTTGAACATGTTTGCTAACTCAAAGTTCATATTCCGAAGTTTTCAAAGTGACTTTTGTATTTTTAAATAAATAACAAATTTATGTTGAAATTTCAAATTTTTGAATTTAAAATTTTGGTTTCAGGTCGCTCGCAAGCTGGGTATGGTTGAGTTGGACCTTGAACAGGCTGAAGATCGTGCCGAAGAAGGTGAAGTGTAAGTTTGGTCTTTTATTTTTGTTAATATATATCGGTTTTACAATAATTTATTTCAAATTTTAGCCAATGTTCTCTTTTTTTAACTTGTGTTAAACCCGCTATATGAGCATTCACGTTAACTGATCAGTCGGGTCACGTTTTGTCACATGTTGATGCACCCAGGTGCTAGCTTATAAATTTGGGGTTACTGTATTGAATTGAATTTTAGAAAAGTGGTTGAACTTGAAGAAGAGTTGCGCGTTGTCGGCAACAACTTGAAATCTCTCGAAGTCAGCGAAGAAAAAGCGTTGGAACGCGAAGAAACATACGAAGAACAAATGCGATCGCTTACAACTCGACTCAAGGAGGTAAATAAGTCACTGCTGAACCACACAGCCTGATAGAACCTTTGGACTCGTTTGGAAAGTCAACTACAACTATTTTACTTGTATTGCTCATTACTGTAAAGTTTACGTTTTTTGATGTAAATACAACCCGTATCCAGCTCATATTGCTATAGTTGGCTGCAAAAATTATTCATAGACGCATACAAGGGTTTACGATGAGATTTACAAGCAAAAACTTTTCTATAATCTCATAAATTTTCCAGGACGTGCTGAATCAGTCCAGCCCTGCCACGTTCTGGCTACGCACCCCCGTATTACACAATCATTGGCATTAATCGTAGTTGTTGTCGCTATGATTTTGTTTTAATATATTTTTCAGGCTGAAACCCGAGCTGAATACGCTGAAAAATCTGCATTCAATTTGCAAAAGGAAGTCGACAGACTTGAAGGTAAGTTACAAGTTATTGTATAATGAGTGTATTTATAAAACAAAGATTGTTATACATGTGCAAATGGTCTTAAAACTATTGCAATGATAACATGGTGTAGTAGTAGCATGCTTGACTCGAGCACAATAGGGCCACGGTTTGATTCGCCGCGGGGTCTTTAACTTTGAGCAAAACATCGAACAGGGGTCGTGCAGACCGTGTAATTCTCACGGGTTCAAGTCTTCTAGACTCTGTTAAAAAACTTAACTTGAAATCCTTAAAAGTATATATGCAAAATCGTTTGTGATTGGCTGGCTATTAATAGATGAATTAAGTAAAATGTTGCGAACATAAATTATTTTAAGTTGTAATTATTAAAAACAGGGGCGTAGCCAAAGATTTTAGAAAAAAAACACTCGTTGGGTGATTAATTTTATGAAATGGGTTTTTGAGTTTACAATTAATAAAGTTGCTAATTAAGCAAAAAAATAACAAATCGAAAAATTTAAAATTTGTTCCATAAACGACGAAAATATGTTGTGGAATTTAGTTAATTTCGAACCAAGAGTTGTGCGTTACACCTGGAAACATATTTAAAAATCACCAAGAAAATGACCAAAATACGAAATGTGCCATATAATATAAATTCCACTCGCTACAGCCGTTGGTGAATGTGGTCCATGTAAATATCAATAGCAGGCCGTTTTTGCAGGAATGCAATAAAGTAAGCTTAAGCTTTAGATTATTTTTTGCTTTAAGCTTATGCTTAGACTTAGACTTTAGGTTTAGATATAGGCGTATCCTTACGATTAGGCTCAGGAATATTCCTATAATACTCTTACGACTCTGTTCTATACATTGGCCATAAATTTTATCAAAGATATTTTGTAAATTGAAAAATTACAAAATTCAGCAATATTATATGCATCGTCCATTTTATTGTGTGCCTCGCATGTAGAATTTGGCGATGCCAATTTCCCACTGAAGTTTGGAAAAAGGCTACAAATGGTAAATTGAGTTTCAAAAATGTTTTCATTTCGTTTATTCGTTTTTTTATTTTTTTGCAGATGAACTTCAACACGAAAAAGAAAAATACAAGGCGATTTCCGAAGAACTGGAGCAAACGTTCCAAGAATTGTCTGGTTATTAAACACTGTTTTCCTACTGCATTACAATTGGGTTCTTCTTATATTGCGATGTGCAAACCAAGAAACAAACTGCGTTTTGCTTTTTTTAGCAATTATGTGCAATTGTGCAATTTATGCAGTCATGCGTGATGTGTGGTTTATTTTGCAGTTTGAAACCGTATGAATTTAACCATACACTGCATTTAATATGCTTTCACAAGCCATAACCTGTTCGCATTTTTTTGCCAGAAAACTTTTTTGCAAAATATTGCAATTTAATTTAAAGTTGCACAAAGCCTAACAGAGTTGTTATTTGGTACTTTGAACTCAAATATTTCAACCAATCAGAATAAACCTAAGCATAAGCCTAAAGGAATTTTAGCCGCTGGTGTTTATCAGGCGTAATTTCTGGTCAGCGTGAACAGTTAATAGGTTGACCAGTTTTAAATTGTAGTTGAGTTTGAAATTTGGTTAAACTTTTAGCAAATTCTGGCTAATTTAATATTAAGAAATTTAGGCAAATGTTAAGGAAGTTACCGATTTTTTTCGACTGCTATTCAACCTCGCAGCATAAAATTCTTGGAGTTGGCATGAATATTTTCAGTGTTCTGTAGTTGCGGGTTACGCTTCCGTTTATATACATGGTTCGGTACCACGAGCCCAAGTTGTATGTAAATTTAGGCCCATGTAAAAATCAGGTGCGGAACGTTTTTCTGTGGCATTGCAATAGAGTAAGCTTAATAAGCTTTAAACTAATTTATTCGCTTGGATTAATCTTAGGCGTAGGCTTAGGAATATACTCATTCTTGCGCTTAGGCTTAGACTTAGGCTTAGGTATATGCTTACAGTTCCGCCGCTGTTCTTTACATTGGGGCTAAATTTTCAAGCGATATGTGCGTTAGGTGATTTTATTTCTTATCTTCAATTTTTACTATTATAATCTTGTTGCGTTTTCTTCTCGCTCTTCTTTGCCGTATCAAATATTAATTATTCTGACGCTATTAAATTATTAATTAAAACAAAGTGTAGGCGTTTTTAACTGATATTATAGCTTGTATTAATAAACGCGATGATTTTTTGAAAGATTTGGCTAAAATTACGGTACGGTAGAGTGACAATAACTAAATTACCGGAAACCAGCATCTCCTCAACATTTTTACCCCCTCTCTCGACGACAGTTTTAGCCTGGCAAGGTAGCGTTCACACTAATTGTTCGCAATTGAGCACTAATCACGTCATAATGATGATTTGCGGTGGTCAGTTGCGAAAAATTATTGTGAACGCTGCATTAAAGTACAGGGTTAAAACTATCTTTGGAGACACAATTTCTAGGGATACTGGGATCCTCAAAATAAAAAGTCCTTGTTAGTTTTAAGGGCTTTTCGTGGCTTCCACTGACCGCTATTGAAGCATACGTAAGTTTTGGGCTATTTTTGAGGTCATAATTAGGCTGAGGACGTAGTACGACAGAGAATTCGTAGCCAGACAACTCGTCGAACGACAACTTGTAATCCGAAATTTTATCGACTCGATAATTTGACACCCATCATTATGCTTAGGCTTAGGCTTAGGATTACGCTTAGGATTACGCTTAGGATTACGCTTAGGATTGCGCTTAGGATTACGTTTAGGATTACGCACAAATATATTTATAGGCTTTAGAACACTGTTGTGCGACAAGTTGTCGGGTGATGAATTGTCGTAGATTCGGCTTAGGACTATATTTATGCTACTGTTACGCCCCAAAAAGCAACATAAACACAAAACAGTATATCTGACGTTTCATACCAGTCATAGCGGGCCAGGGGTAAAGTTGGGGACAGCAAATTGTGGGGGTGAGACAAGTAAATTTTTCAGACCTTGAAAGTCAAATGTTTTTGCGTTTTGTGCCCTAGATTAGGTGTCAGGTATATGGACCCAAGACGTTGAGGTCCAAATACCTGTCTCAAGCTACAATTCATGCCCGACGTTAACCCTGGTGTAAATTATTTTCGTTTGGGGATGCAAGAAAATTACGGAAATCAACCGAGGAAAAGTTTCGCAGTGGGAGGGGGTCAGGATGTGAATGGAACCCCTGTACGCGACTAACGAAACCCCGGCATAAGAAATTGTCATATTCAATCAAAATTAGCCAATTTTTGTGGTTGAATTCATGTTGGGTTTGAAATTTTAAATCAATTGCCAATATTTGGAGTTTAACCTGACAAACAGCCATCATCACACCCCTCGTTCAATGTGAGGTCTAAATTTTTGCCGGGTTCGAACCGGAACAAAATGTGGTCAAAAAGGGAACTGTGATCAGAATTTAACTTTGTTGACGGAACCGGAATCCGAACAAAAATGTGACCAGAGTTTCAGCCGGAAACGAAATTTCGTTTGGAGCTCGGGTGCTTCGGCTTAAGTGAGTTATGCAATTTGAACCCGACGGAATACAAAATATCCGTTAAACCGCTGCCTGAAATGCAACACAAAATGTTTTGGACCGGAGACCGGAACCGGATGTGAGTCCCAGTTTATGACTGGTAGAAATATTTCAATGGTTATTTTGCAAATTTTAGCAAATATCTGAAGTGTTGTTATAAATTTTCCTTTTATACGTTTATTTTTTGAAAAACATACACCTGAGCAGATGGCAATTATTCATTTAAATGTGCGTAGCACCTGTCATCAGTTAGTAATAGGTCTATTAACTTTCAAACCAGTGAATGCTGAGTTTCAAAATTAGGCACATTTTTGCATTGAGTTCATGATCCTTTTATACCAGATTCAAGATTCGTAACTTGCTGGAGTTCGTCGTTTGAAAACTTATCGCTAACTGATGATAGGTGCTATACGCATTTTAGAATATATGCTGAAACTGAAACCTAAACCTAATCCAACCAATCACCGTGGGCCTTCGACGACTTTGTTCGGTGCCTAAAATTCTGTCCAATGAAATCTACCACTGCGTTGTTCTGTTGTGACCACGACTAGTTGAACTAACGCAAAATTGACAAGATTTAGCACATTGACGAATCATATATTGAGCGAATTTGGCACATTTTCCACGCCGTGTCCATATTCGACATTTATTGGTTGGTTTTTGATCTCGGCAGCCTAAAAATGACACAAGATTCGGCGCATGTGAAACAAATCAGAGACGAAACGTTTTTCTTCGGGACTGCAATAGAGTATGCTTATTAGCTTTTATTTTTTGCTCAGGATTAGGATAGGCTTTAGGCTTAGGTAGATTTAGGATTAGGCTCAGGCTTAGGAATATGCTTATACTAAACTGATATCTTTTTACAGCTCCCCCTGATTTATAAAAAATGCAAGAAACCGTTACTCATTCGGTTTCCTGCTTGAATATTTTTCACTTTAACAGACGTTTCCCGATCCGGTTCCGGTAAAACAGACGTTTCCCGATCCGGTTCCGGTAAAACAGACGTTTCCCGATCCGGTTCCGGTAAAACAGACGTTTCCCGATCCGATTCCGGTAAAACAGACGTTTCCCGATCCGGTTCCGGTTAACAGACGTTTCTTGATCCGGTTCCGGTAAAATAGACGTTTCCGGTTCCGGTAATAAACCGTGTATCTTTTCCACTGAAATATTAAACGATGGCACTCAGTCATTCCTGCGAAGCCGGATTTGTGTTAACATTTATGCTGTTCGCAGCCCAAATATATACACACTTAATTAGGTTGAGTTAATTATTACAAGTTCTTGGGCGAATTTTGTAAATATTTTGAGTACAACTAGAATGCTCATAGTTATTTATTTAAGATTCTTCGAAATTTACTAAAAATGTATTGGAGGTGAATTTTTATACTATTTTCGGTCCATGATCAGGGGCGGACAGTTTTTCTGTGGGTCTGCAATAGAGTAAGCTTAAGCTTTAGACTAATTTATTTGCTACTCTTAGGCTTAGGCTTTTGCTTAAGCTAAGGAATATGCTCATTCTTACGCTTAGGCTTAGGCTTAGAAATATGCTCATTCTTACGTTTAGGCCTTCACTTAGGCTTACGCTTAGGCTTAGGAATATGCTTTTTATACTGTCCCGCTTTGTGGTTTACATTGGCCCTATTTTTCATTAAAACCGATAAAATAGCTTTAAAATGAATTTTTCGGTAAGAAGTATATTTTGTTTTCCAGTTCCGGCTTCGGTTTCAGTATTTTTTAACCTTCAAGTTTTGGTTTTGGTATTTTGTAATTCCGATTGCACCCTGACATATATTTTTTCAGTTGTGCATTTTAATTGCGCGTGTACAGTTTGTAATTAGTTACTCTTTGTACGCTCTATGATTACGGTAAGCCGGTTTCCCAAAATTGCAAAAAATCTAATATGGTCTGTGTATTACGGAATATACCTCGAGGCGAATACACAATTTCAACCCACGGAAAATATTCTTTCATTATCGTTAAAGCTAAATTTGAAATTATGGTAAAAATTTGGGCTGATATTCTTAAATACGTATAATACCTATGCCCAGTTAGGGATAGGTTTTCAAACTAACGAACTCCTTTCATTTCAGATATCAAAATTGGTCCACGCGTTGGTTTGAAAGTTACTCGACCTATCACCAACTGAAAAAAGAAAGAATTGTTTGTGTTTAAGAAATATTTTACTCAAAATTCTGAGAATATTTTTTCTTCAGAAAATTTTTTGAGAAAATAAGAATAATTTTATTGTTTTTGAGATGAGTGTCGCATGTTTTGTTTTAAGTACAGAAATTGCACTGAAGGTGCAAAACTTGATGCATTAACAACTAAACTTGGTCGAACAGGTATACTAATTTGGCAGAAAATTCAAATTTATGTGGGGTTCGCGTTATAACCGGGGCAGCTTGGGACCACTTTTGTCTCTATTTGCCTATTGGGTAACATAATTCGCGTTTGTCTGCTATTATCATGTCTGGGTCACCTTTTGTTCTTCAATATCATGTGATATTCGACGTATTGTCAGCGAATATCACATGATAGATTTTCAAATGTTTGCATACTTGAGGTAACATACCCTAATTGTCTTGTTGAATATCTTATATGATACTAGAATTTGAAACATAAATTTTTGAATTATGACGCTGTTTTATAAACGATTTTGAGGTGGACACGAAAATGTAAGCGTGCATTTCGTATTTTAGAGTGCATCTGTACCTCTGCCGTCCGACTTTCCATTAATTTGTTATCACCCGAAGATTACACTGTCTCGCTGAATATCATGCGGCATTCGTTGTGATTTTGGAATATCGTATGATATTCACATAAGTGTTCCTTAGTATCACGTCACATACCGATTCTTGTACACATTGATCTTCTGAGAGTCGTGGTTTGTAAGTAGATGTCATATGACACTCGAGTTTTGTCTGTTCAAACGATATGAGTGCTCGAATTTTAACGTCGACTTCGAATCAACATGGGACAAACCGTAACCCGCCTGCTCTGGTTGTAACGTGAATGTCGATTTAGTCAATAACAACTGGATGAACCCTGCGGTTACCCTGCTTCCGTCAGGTAATTTTTTCAAAACGTTCTGTTTCAGTTCCGAGACTTAATTTTGCACAATTAAAGGCAAACATTTTTTGACCATAATTTGAAAGCCTCGCGGGTAGCAGGTTAAGGGTGTTTTAGCTTAGAAAATCGTTAACATTGTAATTCGAAAATTTATCGTAAAGTAATTTTAAGCAAAAATTGCAGCAAGATTTTCATATTTTGTTTTATTATTGTAATTTTTTGATATATTTTAATGCTCAGTGTGTCAAGTTTGACCCAACTATACATTATGTGCTATATTCTGAAATGTGTATAACGCCTATTGTCACAGTACCAAAACTGACATCGCTGCGAGGTTTTGCAAGTTGTCGCTGCAAAAATTTGCACGTGTGAATAAAGTTTTAGCAGAGGTTTTCAAACAAGCGAACGGCAACAATTGTAATTGTAGTACAATTAAGACTAATAACAGCGTGAACCAGTATCATGTTGCACGCTAAATTTCAAAATTTATAGGCTCAGATGGCCTATGTATAGAACAGGGCCGGAACAGTAGTATAAGCATATTCCTAAGCCTAAGCCTAAGCCTAAGCGTATGGATGAGCATATTCCTAAGCCTAAGCCTAACCTAAGCTAAAAAATTAGTCTAAAGCTTAAACTGACTCTATTTATAGCCCCTCCGGAAAACGATCCGGCCCTGTTCTATACATAGGCAGGCTCCGATTGTATTTGAGAACAAGCCTAATCTCTAAAATGAGCTAAATTTTAGGACAAATAATTCAAATAAAAAAATACCGCCGAACCTATTACCAACTAATGATAGGTGCTATGCACAGTTGAGAATACCTGCATATAAAAGTTCGATACGTCTAGCAAAGATCTCTATAAGTTAGAATAGAATATATTAAAAATAATAATATAATAACATATAAACACAAAAATAAAGTATATATAATAATTGACTAGTAAATGCAAATATTGCGGTTACACTGCAGTTAGAAACGATACTTTTCACATGATTGTCGTTCAAGGGGGTCGGGGGGCTGAAAGATCTAACTCCTGGCACAAAATTTATTCTTTGAACAATTTTTTCTAGCAAGTGATGTTTTCACGGTAAATTCCAATGAGTTGATTAATCAATTCAGCTAGCGAGTTAGTTATTTCTGAATTAAAATTAGTAAACGTTAACTTATACTGAGCTGAGCTGATTCTCACTCTGAGTTGACTCTGGTTGAATTTCATTAATTAGCTCAGAACGATTCTGAATCAACTGAAAATTTTGAGTTCTGATAGTCCTAACCCAGATTGAGTGATTCATCGTAATTTGAGTTAAAATCAACTCACTAAAATTGACACTGTTGTTGAATTTATGGTTAGTTTCAATGCTAAATATTTCAAAAAACTATTAAACCCGTCAATGTTTCACAACAGCTACGTTTATCAGAGCCGTATTCAAGAGGAGAAATATAAGGGATATCTGCCGAAGTGAAATTTGGTTTAAACGAACATTAGAAATCCAGTAGAATAGCAACTGCACTGTAAATTTCAGTGAGTTGATTTAAACTCAGAATGAGTTGAATCATTCAATCTCATTTAGGACTATCATAACTCAGAACTTTGAGTTGATTCCATTCATTCTGAGTTAATTAATCAACTCACCCAGATGCAATTAGACTCAGAGTGAGAATCAACTCAACTCAGACTGAGTTAATGTTTACTGATATTAATTCAGAAATCAACTCATTCGTATTTACAGTGTGATCATTTTTGATGACGATTAGAATTTTAAAAAAATCAACGTCATCGTTCGTTTTAAATAACGTTGAATTTTCAAATTCAATCTCCACGTTCAGCATAGACATACGGGCCCATGTATACATAATTACTTGACCATTTTCGGAGGAACTTAATAAGCTTAAGCTTTTGCCTAATTTTTTTGCTTAGTCTTAGTAACATTCGTACGTCGAGGCTTAGGCTTAGGTTTAGAAATAAGCTGGGAGTTATACACGGGTACGTCCTTCATCAATCATTGGCTCATAAACAACGCATGCATAAGGCTCTATTCGAAGGCACATAAATAATCTCCCATCATACCGTCACCCTTAAATTCCAGCTAAGAGATTTAACTACGATACAAAGCAAAAATAGCCTAAAAGATATTAAAAGTGCATAACGAAAACATAGAACAGCCTCATTCCTAACCCCGTTTGAGGAAGGAGGGCATAACAACCCATATGGACCCTAAGCCAGTGCTAAGTACCCCCGTTGTTTGTTTAAAACCCGTTTGCACCCCAGAAAGTTCTGGGTCGTTTGTATGAATACCTGTAGTTCTGCCGAGCAGAGTTTAAACCGAATGCTTATTCTGAACAATATTTCAATATGCAAATCCATTGTTAGGTTCACATTTGAGATGCTAAGATTCTTACGATTGCAAGATTCACATTTGGGATGCTAAGATTCTTACGATTGCAAGATTCACATTTGGGATGCTAGGATTCTTACGATTGCAAGATTCACATTTGGGATGCTAGGATTCTTACGATTGCAAGATTCACATTTGGGATGCTAGGATTCTTACGATTGCAAGATTAACATTTGGGATGCTAGGATTCTTACGATTGCAAGATTCACATTTGGGATGCTAGGATTCTTACGATTGCAAGATTCACATTTGGGATGCTAGGATTCTTACGATTGCAAGATTCACATTTGGGATGCTAGGATTCTTACTATTGCAAGATTCACATTTGGGATGCTAGGATTCTTACGATTGCAAGATTCACATTTGAGATGCTAGGATTTTTACGATTGCAAGATTCACATTTGGGATGCTAGGATTCTTACGATTGCAAGATTCACATTTGAGATGCTAGGATTTTTACGATTGCAAGATTCACATTTGGGATGCTAGGATTCTTACGATTGCAAGATTCACATTTGGGATGCTAGGATTCTTACGATTGCAAGATTCACATTTGGGATGCTAGGATTCTTACGATTGCAAGATTCACATTTGGGATGCTAGGATTCTTACGATTGCAAGATTCACATTTGAGATGCTAGGATTTTTACGATTGCAAGATTCACACTTGGGATGCTAAGATTCTTACGATTGCAAGATTCACATTTGGGATGCTAGGATTCTTACGATTGCAAGATTCACATTTGAGATGCTAGGATTTTTACGATTGCAAGATTCACATTTGGGATGCTAGGATTCTTACGATTGCAAGATTCACATTTGGGATGCTAGGATTCTTACGATTGCAAGATTCACATTTGGGATGCTAGGATTCTTACGATTGCAAGATTCACATTTGGGATGCTAGGATTCTTACGATTGCAAGATTCACATTTGAGATGCTAGGATTTTTACGATTGCAAGATTCACATTTGGGATGCTAGGATTCTTACGATTGCAAGATTCACATTTGGGATGCTAGGATTCTTACGATTGCAAGATTCACATTTGGGATGCTAGGATTCTTACGATTGCAAGATTCACATTTGGGATGCTAAGATTCTTACGATCGCAAGATTCACATTTGGGATGCTAAGATTCTTACGATTGCAGGATTCACATTTGGGATGCTAGGATTCTTAATTGAATTGTGCGAACCAAATTATAACTGCTCGCAATTGAGAAAGATTTATCATTTTAGCCCAAGCCTAATAAAGTTTAAGCCTAAACCTAAGCCATCGGCAGTGTAGGTCTGGTTTTTCAGCGGGCCTAAATATATTTTCTAAGTTTCAGGATCAAATATTAAGAAGGCAGGCTATATCCGGCATTAGAGATTTATATTCAACATGGTCAAGTCAGAGGTAAGCGCATAATATGCAAGTTTTGGCAACTGCAAACAAATGTATACAACTAAATATATAAGGAATATACTAAAAAATTAATGAAAGAATACTTTAAGCACATATATTGGTTCATACATATGACTGCATAGATGTGGTACGTTTATGCAACGTGTCCCCAAAACGGGACCGTCTCCAGAACCAATCGCTGTTTACGACAGCTAAAACGACCCATGAAGAAATCTAGAAATTGCTCACTAAAATATACTTAACCCTTTCTCATATGAATATTTTCAATTTCAATTGAGACGTAATTTCACGGTAAGATTCGAACCCGAGTCTCACGGGTTGGAGGCGTTTACGATAACCACTGAGCTATAGGAGCTTGACTCTCGAGCCCGAGAGGGCTCTGTCGTCTTGTGAAGATTTTGCTCTGCGCATATATGTTACAATTGTTAAACAATGCTCACAGTGTGTATATTGTTCGTATATTATTGTATTTAGTTGCTCATAGTATACTCTTTGAGTGAGAGGGTTAAAATTAAGTAAAACTGTTGCCGAATTAAGTGTCGGTTTCAGTTTTACTATGGTGCTTACCAAAGTTTTACTTTAATTTTAAGCAAACACAAAATTTTTAGGTTAATATTTACTTAATTAATCAGGAAATGACAGCTGTAGTTTTACTTATTTGCATTATAAATTGGCCATTTGTTCAAATTTCAACTAAAATCACTACAACTGAGTATGTTTCGTGTTTACGGTTATATTGCGTTTGTTTACTTTCTAACTGCTCCTGTTGGTGTAGATTGTATATGTCGAGTCAATACAATAAATTACCCGTGTCTTCGTTCTGGGTCATACAGGGCTGTTGTCCACATAACTGGACATTCTTATACAGACATCATGGCAGGTTGAATATGTCGGAATAAAGTGTGTATATCCTTTAAACCACTTTAAATGTGTGAAAAATACCGTAGAATAATTTTTCGCATGGTCTCATAATATTATTGCGAATCACAAAAGGATAAATTGTTTTTGTTATTTGACGATTTCAACATTGGTTTACGGTTTTAAATAAACGGTGAAATTATATAATGAATCGAATCTGGCCATGACATAGATAAAGATGTAAACCTAAACCTAAGCCTTAACCAAATTCTAATGCTCGCAGCTCTGTTATGACATAGGGTAACGCTATACTTTTGATGACGTCCAGCGCCATCCGTTACGGTGCCGTTCGTCAACCGGCGCTTAAACAGAAACGAACCCTAAACATAAGCCTAAGCCTATGACGTGATTCTGGCCCAGTTTGCAGGCGTAAAAGATTGCAGTTGCAAAAACTTGCACGTGTATGATCACTAAACGATTGGCTAAAATTTATGTTTTGTGTTGTTTCTGACAAGTTTCACAAGTACGAGCGCAATACAGTTCAACTGAATAGCAGAGTTGCCGGCTCTGATAATACTCGCAATCGTCGCGTAAATCTGTACAAGGATCAGGGGTCGTTGACGTTGAGCGTTGTGGTTGTTGTTGTTTTGAAGGCGGCCGAACGCCAGTGTTAGTATCTAAAATAGGGGTTTTAGACAACTACTCAAAAAAACGAACTAAAAAATACAACTATAATAAATGTAGACTATTAAACTAAAAATAACTATACAAAGGTCGGTCAATGTTACTTTTAGGGCCGCAACAGTAGGAGGTTAAGCGCATTCCTAAGCCTGAGCCTAAGCCAAAACGTTGCAAAAGCGTATTCCTAAGCCTAAGCATAAGCCTAAGCCTAAGCCTAAGCCTAAGCAAAAGCATAAGCCTAAGCCTAAGCCTAAGCAAAAGCCTAAGCCTAAGCATAAGCCTAAGCCTAAGCGTAACCAAAAGCATAAGCCTAAGCCTAAGCCTAAGCAAAAGCATAAGCCTAAGCCTAAGCCTAAGCCTAAGCCTAAGCCTAAGCCTAAGCCTAACCAAAAGCATAAGCCTAAGCCTAAGCAAAAAAATGTAGTCTAAAATGAAAGCCTACTCTTTTACAGACCCATCAGAAACCGGGACGGTCCTAAAAGTAACTTGGGCCCAACAGTCGATGTTCATTGGAGCCTTTTTAATACCTCAACTATTATGAATTGCAAGATACAACCGGTGGTCTGCCTCCGACTCCGGATTCGGCACACAATCAAACTCAGTCTTTGGCCTATGGTAGATTGACTTCCGGAAGTGCCAGCAATTTCGGTAGTGAAATTTTGCATTGTTTTACAGAATTTATTTATTTGATATGTTTCGTTTTTACTTTTGGTACGGTTTTTGATGACAAAATTGCCGTAGAATTCGCGCAAAAAATTGGCATAAAACAAAAAACATTTAATACGATTTCGTTACAGAAATTAGCTAAAATTTGTAAACTAAACATCATATAAATTACCTAATTTCGCCTCATCTGAGGCATTACTTCCGGGTCCGGCGAATTTTGTTGACTTCCGGTACGGTTCCGGCTGTCGTATATTTCATCTCCAGTTATACCCTGATGGATTGTATACCAATTTATTTCATCACAAGGTTAACCAGTAAATTATCCTTTCGTTTGCCAAGATATTTTGGTGCTCGTTTGTTTCCCCTACGTAATATGTTTAGTCCCATATATAACAAGCCTAAACCTAAACCTAAGCCTAAGCTTAAATCTGAGCCTAAGCCTAAGCTTAAGCATATGATATTGTAATTATATTATCACTCTTGGGCGTACTTGCAACATCCGTCGAATTAACACCAGAATGGCGGAATGGAAACTAAACAAGTATCAATTTGTTGGACCTTGTTGAATATAATTCCTGGCTACTAAGCCAAATCGTGACAGTAATCCTAAGCCTTAAGTCCCACAGCCTCTGAGGCACATAGTGTCCCCATTTCTCCGCGGCCAGACCCCTTATAAACAATTACCATTGGATTATATGTTAGTAATAACTGATTGGCTTGTACTTGTTCGGGTTAGCTCCATTAAGCTGAAAAATGCTAATCTATTTACAGTAAGAAGCTTAAAAGTGTCTTACAGGTTTTAGTAATACATAAACGGGAAAAGTAGATGCCGGATTTTAAGGCCCCCATCGCCTTTCAGGAGGAACCCACCTTAAGGTATCAACCAGACCGAAGCAGCTTATCTGAAACTAGTGGGTACATTAATGTCTGATCAATCCTCAAACAAAGCTCGAACTAAGATTGGCTGAAGCTGAAGATTAGCTCAAGTTTTAGCTTAAGTCTAAGCTTCTGCCTAAGCAAAATCTTTAATAATCAGAGGTTGGGGGTAAGTTTGGTCTTCAATCAAATTAATATTTTTATAAGAATATACCATCAACACCAGCTGACAGTCTTAGCCACAACAGTAATGAACCTCGCGAAAAAATACAAGTAGGTTAAGTGTTCCCCAGTATATAGAAAATTAAGTAATACTTGTTAGTAAACGTGCCAAATCACTGACCGAACCGTACCTGGGCCCATATTTTCAAATGCGTATAGCGCCTATTACCAGTTAGCGATAAGTTACCAAACTGTGACGAACTGTCACGACATTGCGGATTTCAAAATTGGCACAGTGGTATCGTAGAAACGAACTCTGTGCCGAATTTCAATTCTTCCTATTGGCCAATTCGAAAACTATAACGCCGATCACAAGCTAATGATAGATGCTACACACATTTGAGAATATTGGCCAAGATTGCAATTGTTTTAGTTATCATGCGAACTAAAAATTAAAAAATTTGAATGAAACGAAATTGCACCAATTACCGCTACAAGCTTTTATATAAGCTTATAATATTTAGACTGGAAAATCAGATTTAGACACCGTTAGTTTAGTTTGGTTAATATATGGTTGAAATAATACTAACGTAACACTGTATTATATGGTTATTTTTGAACAAAAAAATACATTACAGTGATTTTGGTTTGAGGTACCAGAACTTTGGCATATTTGGGTTATATCAACTTATTTTGAGTTGAATTTTAATTAAATGTAAAAGAACGAATACCTTCGTTTTTCTTAGCTAATCAGTTACGTTTTAGCCACAAATTATATAAACAGTCTGTATTAAATAATCAATTTATCATTGATTTTAGGCATTATGAATAATGTATAGAATAGTGCCGTAACAGTAGTGTAAACATATTCCTAAGATTAAGCTTAAGCGTAACCCTAAGCCTTAGCAGGGTACACACTACGCTTATACCTTAGCATGAGCCAAAGCAGGGCAAGCCTATACCTAAGCCTAAGCATGAACCTATACCTGAACCTAAACCTGTCTATACCTAAGCCTAAGCCTATGCCTAAGCCTAAACGTATATAAGCAAAAAAATTAAGTCTAAAGCTTAAGCTTACTCTATTGCAGTCACGCAGGAAAACGTTACGTCCCTGAACATTACGTGGACCGCGAATACAAGAGTAGTCTAAGTAAATTAGCAACATGCAACGCCATCCTGTCACCGCAATTAGCCACCTGTACGAATGGCTATCGTGGTGGGGCGTCCCTAGAATAAAGGTCTTGAATCAGGACTCAATGTGGTAATGCGGAATTGGCGATAAAATATTGGACCTTCGGTAAATTGGAACCTAAAATCACGACCAGTTAGTTATCTGCCATTTACCATCAGGGCCGGGGCAGCCACCCTACACCCCCCATTTAGGGGCCCCACCCCTAAAGGGACACCCAGCCTAACCGGTTGAAGCAAAAACCGTTTAAGCTTTAAAATGCGTCTGACTTCTCGCTCGCTTCACTCGCGAGTTTGGTGCCCCCCCACCCTGGAATTTGAGGGACCCCCCGCCGCCGGCTCCGGCACTGTTTACCATGATTGCTATTTTTGCCTAAAATTTTCCGAATTTTTGGGAAATAAATTTTATGGAGCACGACGAAAATCGTGATACCCACACATCTCTACTTATGACAATTAAATAGTTGGAAGAAAAGTTATCAGGGGTAATTAACGCACCTGACCCCTGGAAACGTTTGTAATTTGTCACCAGGGGGTGTATACAACGGGAGAGGTATGGGATATATCAACTCTTCCGAGATTGTCGAGAGACGACAAAACAAGCACTTTTACAAGATTAGAATCGTCAGCTTTTCTGGAATCCAAAATTTTGTTACTTAGAAATGTGGTTGAATCTTCGTGAAACTGAATTTCAGCTACACGAGTGGACCCTGGTGACAGAATGCTATTGCGTCCGCAGCAAAATTTACGTGAAAGGCTCTATATGGTACTCTCTAAAAGCTTAAACTAACTTGATTCAAGCTTAAGCTAATCCAGCAGTATTAAACTAACTTATTAGATCAACTGAACTAACAGGTAGGTTTACGCTTAAATTAATCTGAAATCTTAAGTATTTTTAGTTTAAGTCTAACTTAGTGAACTCTTTGATATAATTATTTCTGAGCTGGATTTGTTACTTCAGCTAAAAATAAGTTTACTTAAACTCGTGTTAAACTCAAAATAGGTTACTTTAAGTAAACCATAAAATTCTAGTTTAGTTTAGTCTGCCCATCCATTTGAGTTTTACTTAAATAAAGAGTGGACCATTTTCACAAGAGTGTGCAACTGTGTATATTCTGTGTAGAAAAGAATGTACCCGGCATGCGTTGCGTTTTTTGTTCCCCCCTTATTTTTTTGGGGGGGTACGTTTAAGTAATTGTTTTAATTTTAGCTAAAGTCGCTCCGATTATAATTTAACTCCTACGTTTTCTACGTAGTTTAAATGGTGACTACCCCCCCAAATTGAGAAGACAGTCGAGCAAAAATGCAACGCGTGCTTCTACACTTTGTGCCATACATTAGCGCTCCGTTGTACACTCTTCTGCAGGTGGACATCATCCACTCTTGCTTAAATTAATGTTGAAGTTTAGTTAAGCTATAATTTAAGTTTAAGTTTTTAAACAGTACTGTTTGATTTACAATTACTCAAAACGCTTGTGCTGGTGAAATGCTTGCGATACAAAACAAATATGATGAACACAATTCGTGAGTGCAATCTTGCATCGAGTGTGTTGCACTATACTCACCAGAGTCGCACTCTGCAACAATTGCAAACAGCAATTTTTTTAGCAATTAACAATATTTGCAAGTTGCAGCACACGCAGATGCCATGTCTTGTTGCCACGCAGTGCATGCGCCAAGCGACGCCCACCAATCGCAATACTCTCCGCTATCAGAGCAATCGTCTTGAGTTGCCGTACGCTCAGGGCGATCCGACTCACTACTCTGAGGGTACGGTCGAGATAGCGGCTCAAAATCTAGATCAGAGCTCGGTCTAGACACTCTATCGTCTAGATTTTGAGCTCTAACTATCCCAGATGTGCCGCTGCTAGCTAGATCGTCTGGACGAAATTTTGATCTAGGATAGCTAAGCTGCTCTGGGTTGTGCAGGACTGGCTGTCTGCTGTTCTCGACGAGATCTGAGTTACCGTTAGCTGGAACTCGATGTATCTGGATATCTAGGTCATCATCGGCAGGTACAGCTGGCCTGATATTTGAAGACACGTACGGTACAACAATGCGTTTCATAATATTGTTCAAACCTTGAATTTGCAGCAAAAACCAAGTGTTTTGTTGGAAAAGGCTAAATTGTAAAAATTAAGGTCTGTTCCTACCCACCCCCCTCTTAAATGTGTAATCTGAGAGAGCCATACCCCCAGTTCGTAAACTTATGTAATTGTTGCAAGCTTCAAAAGGATCAACACTAAAATTGATTCTAGGTCCCGTATTCTCGAATGTGTACACCACCTTTCATCAGTTGGTGATATGTTTTATAACTTTCGACGCAATGAATACTGAGGCTCAAAATTTAGCACATTTTTCTCATATTATTTGTTCTATTGTTGTGCCAATTTGGAGTTCAACAACTGCAATAATTGGTTTGCAAACCTACTACCAACTGATGATACTTGCTATATACATTTGAGAATATGGGCTTAGCTCACACGGGCAAATCTGGGCAATCTAGCGATCAGATCATTCGTCCGAACGAACCCGAAACTAAACTTTTTAATCAGCTTAAAATTGTCAAATTTTCAGCTCGAATTGCTCACGAATTTTTTGAAATACTTCAAGCTTGATTTTCAACTACCTTCACCCCTCTCAATTAAAACAGGCTACTCAGCCGCTCAGTTGTCGAGTCTTTCAATGACCACAACCCAATACGCTCGTTTACCCATGGTCCACAACAGGATCTCATAGATAATCTGCCCCCAGTACGCGTGAGGGGAGATGGTTTATGAGAGAAATTCATGTGGAGTGAGATTATTTATGAAAGGCATCTGACCGGGAAGATTGTGTATGAGATCCCTGTAATATCTTGGGTGCCATAACCGTTTGAGAACTAGGTCCACAGTTAGACGCAACAAAAGCAGAGGTTAAAGTAATAGAAAAAATAGTCTAAAGCGTATTATATTAAGTACTTTGATTAATATATCACAATATCTGGCAAGACAAAAACCTTTCATAAACTCACGTAAGCCTTTGAAATAAAAAAATAACCAAATAACGATCGTCCAACCACAACCCAGACTGTATGCTCAAATAAGTGGGAATCTACAACTTTTTGACAGGACCCACGCGTTCTATATTATGACGTGATGAAAACTATTTTCCCACGATAAACTACAATTTTCCCACAACTATCAAGTATTTTCCCACGGTCAACAACATTTCCCCACGATGAAAAACAAATTTCCCACAGCCACATGCAACTTTACTCGCAGCGTTCGGGCTAATGTTGTTGCGTTTGAGTATCGCATCAGCGACCACTTGTATACCGCCCCACGTTTCTTCGCACATTGGAACAATTTGCGATTCGGGTAGTAAGAATCCGAAATGGGACTGTCTGCGGCGAGCAGGGACCTCGGCTTCGTCTTCTGGTCGTAACTCGATAAGGTAAACATATTTGATGTTCATTTTACCTTTGGCCCAATCGTCGGAACCACCTGATGCTGGATCTGAAATTTAGAAAAATTAAATATTGCAAAATGATGCGTGATGTGCGTTGATTGGTTATTGTTGGATAATTCGCCGAAAAAGCAACAATTTCAAAGAATACTTTTTAGCCAATCGTAGCTCAGTATTTTTGATTGGTTTCAAAGGAAAATTCAAGGTTTCATTAAATGCTTTGATACAATTGGCCGATGATTGCAAAACGCTGAAATGTGTTATAGTCACATGATTTCGATTTTCGTACTTTCGTTTCGAAATTTCGCTTTCAAAAGTTTTTTGTAGTTGATTATTTCGTTGAACATCAGATTATAAATTATAATTTCAACAAAGTTTCTATTTGCGTTTTAAAGCATGAGCGAACACACCCGTAGCCAGCTCACCTTGCTAATGGATCTAAAAAATTTTCAGGAAGGACATGCAACAGTTTTTGATGACGTACAAGCAATGTTGAAAATGTTCTAGGCGGGGGCAAAATTGCTCCACTTGGCTGAGCCCCCTTAAGCCCCTTCTACCTCTGGCTACGGGTGCAGAAGAATGTTAGAAAAAGATTTGGACAAAGTTAGAAAACTTGGCGATGCAACTTACTGTGAAAGATGTAGTTTATATTTAATGGTTTATGTGATACTTTACAACTTTTTAATGCTTACAAAATGGTTTCATATGACAATTATGGCCCATGTTACTTTGACGGGCGTCCAAGTTTCTGGTGGGTCTATTAAAAAGTCGGTTTAGATTGTAGACGACATTTTGCTTAAGCTTAAGCTTACGAATACATTTTTGCAACCCTTAGGCTTAGGCTTAGGAATACGCTTAATCTACTGTTACGCACCTAAAAGTAACATTGGCCGCAATTACTAACTTACATAGCGCATTTGCACCAGTATCAACAGTGAACGATTTACCATAATACGATTTCAACGTGTGAGCAGCTTTTCGAGCAATTCGTAGCTGAAATATAACAAAAAACATATTTAATAAATTTGAAACAAAAATCTTTTGAAACTTTAAACAATGTTTTAGTCAAATTTTTAAACTGAAAGAATTCCAGCGTCAGTATTCTTAAATGTGTGTAGCATCTATTTCAGACGGTAACTCATGCACACGTGCTGAAAATATATATCAGCTCCGAAATATATTATCCCTTTCTCACATGAATATTTTCAATTTCATATGAGATGTAATTTCAAGATAAGATTCGATCCCCAGTCTCACGGGTGGGAGGCGTTTACGATGACCACTGAGCTATAGGAGCTTGACGCTCGAGCCCCAGGGGGCTCTCACGTCTTGTGGAGATTTTACACTGCGTGTATATGTTATAAATGTTAAACACTGTTCACATTGTGTGTATTGCTCTTACATTATTTTATTTAGTTGCTCATAGTATACTCTATGAGTGAACGGGTCAAAATAAAAATCAAATTTTGGCAAAAAAATAAATTTCAGTTTTTAAACTATTAGTTTGTATTCTCAAATGTCTGTAGCACCTGTAGTTTGTTGGTGACCAAAATTTAGAACGAATCTTTGCTTAAATTAAAAATGTGTTTGTTTTTTTACATAAATTTCATGTTAATATTCTCAAATCTCTGTCTTGTCAATATGTTTATAGGACTTTTCCAACTTACTATCGTTCAATCAAACTATCCTTACCGATCTTAGTGGTTCGAATTTTAAAATTGTTTCAAAAAATAAAAAAAACAGCAAGAATTCTTTGCTCAGTGACAGGCTCATATCCACAGGAAGACCAACGGTGGTCTCACCGACCCCTGAAAATACTTTGGTCCCTAGAAAATTATCAACCGTTGCATGTAAGTCAACGAAATCCTTGTATGCCCCTCTTGAAAAATGTTTATCCCTGCCGAGCAGGGTGAGCTGGCTACGAGTCTACGCAGTGGTGCTTGAAACTTGAAAATTAATATTAGAAAAAATCATATGTGCAGTCGTGAATGCAATACATGCAGAATGGGGTGCAGTCCTATATGACTGCTGAATTTGTTTGCGTTCCTTCTGAAATTACGCCTATAATCTTAGACTGGATACCTTCCTGTGTTGGGGGTATATGCTGTTTTAGGCCTATAAAGGGGGTTGACATTACTTGATCCTACATCTGCAAAATATCCTTACGACACGTGCAACCAACCGCCAAAATCTTGCGCTGTCTGCGGTTCTTTTATATGGGTTATGCTTGTCACATTTGGATGGGGGGGTGGCGGAAAAAGATTTGATCTTACCAGCTCTTTCCAGTCCCGTGGCCGCTTATTATAATCATGGCCGTACGGGTACATCCAAATTTGTGAGTACGAATGCAGTGTAATAAATCCTTGCAGTGAACTGCGAATCCGACGCACTTGATACTGGACGGCGCGCGACTCGATTTCAGAAAACGCTTTTGAGCCATGAAAGGTCTCTTTGCATGGGTCTACGCTTGAGCCTTTGCCTGGAAAAAATTTGAAAATTTTAAACGAAAATTCAAAACTATGATTGCCCGCTAAATATATATATCAGGGTTTGACCGGAATTGCAGTTCCGGCCGGAATTCCTGCAGAAATTCGATCCCTGTTCCTGTTCCTGTTCCAGCATTCAAACCTGCCAGAACCGGAATTTTTACGGTTTTGTGGCAAATTATCAATAATCATTTGAATATTTTAAACTGTGTCTTTGAAAAATTGTCATTTTGAAATGCACGTAATTATTTGCGATTATAGTTCAATTTTGTTAATAAACAAACTGTCTCTCATAAGTTTTCGCAAAAATTAGTGATAAAATAGCTGCAAATTTAGTTTAAGGGTTTTTTGACCACTTTGTCAAAAAGTCCAATAGTAATTTTCGGTTATGAAAATGATTCAGATTCCGGTGCCTGTTCCGATTCCTGCAAAGAAATTCAATTCCTGTTCCTGTTCCTGTTCCGACAAAATTTAGTTCCTGTTGGAACTCTGATATATATATATATGTATGTATGTATGTATGTATGTATGTATGTATGTATGTATGTATGTATGTATGTATGTATGTATGTATGTATGTATGTATGTATGTATGTATAATGATGGTAAATGTTTTTTAAAACATACTGTGTTACTTGCAATGTCTAGTTTTTCGGTTGCTTCCAGCCTGTGATTCGATGCAAAACACGTAATTATTATGGGAACTGGTGCCGTATTGCATTATGAGTGCAGTTTTTCGCAAGCAAGTGAGGTCGCAATTCAAAGTTACATCTGCGAGTGCAATTACTAATTGCATGCAAATTGCAACTGTAGTGCAAATAATAATTACAAAAATTACAGTAAAAATTAGCAAACTGCAAATGCAATTGGTAATTGCATAACATTGTAGGTTCAGCGCAATTACTAATTGCACAAAATTGCAAACGATTGGCAACCTGCAAAGTGCAATCACTAACTGTAGACTGTGGTGAAAAGTAATTGCAACCTGACAGTGCAAATTGCAAAAAATTGCACAAAATTGCGAGCAAATTACAAACTGCAAGTGCAAATCACACAAATTGCAGAAATTACGTGCAAGTTGCACACTGCAAGTGCAAAAATGACACAAACTGCAGTTTGCACACCAGTTCTTGCCAATCATACGGTCGAACGTTATACTCGTGTCCGTATGGAAATGTCCACAGTTGTCCGTAAGAATGAAGTGTAAGAAACGCTTCCAAATCTGGCTTTAAAATGCTAACTGCAACCCCAACTGCTCGGGCTTCTGGTTCACTGAACGGATGAGCCCCGTGATAAGTTTCATCGCATTCGTTATGTGACGCACCCTTGCCTAAAAACTAAGCGTCCTTAACTGTCAGGGATCAAAACGGGACCTACGTCCTTAGGCCTTTTTGCAACGTCTTGGATTAAAACACAAATTGTGCGTTGAAAATTTAGTACTAAAATATTGCGTTTGGCTTCTAGATCGCTTCACTAGCAAGTTTCTATCACTATCGTATATCGCGTACAGACGCTAAAAAATGTCTGAAAACACCACTGGTGTTCAGAATACTGGGCACTTTTTGACTTCACCCCCACACAATTGAAATGTCAGAAGACACCGTTTCAATACATTTTCTATTGTCAATTTACAAAAAAACGGTTATAAAATAGCATTTTTTTACTTTCCTAGGGGGTCTGTCGCCCAAATGAACCCCACGAAATTTAAAACAACCCTAAACAGGATGAAGGGGCGGCCGCCCGCCAAACCCCTGCATCAAGCGGTTCTCATACTAAAAGAACTTCCCTAAAAATTTTCACTGTTTCAATAATGAATTAGTGTGCAGGGGTTTGGATTTTGGATGCGGCAGTCTTTCATCTTGCTTACGGTCCCCTAAAATACGGGGGTGGGGGGCGACAGCCTCCCTGAGAATTGCGGCAGTCTTTCATCTTGCTTACGGTCCCCTAAAAATATGGGGGTGGGGGGCGACAGCCTCCCTGAGAATTCAATTAAAGTACATTTTTCCTCTGGGGGATGTTTTCCCTTGTCGCAGGAGAAGTAAAAAAGCGACTACAAGTAACCCTTAATCTTCAGTGTGAGAAATGTTTTTAAGAACCAAATATTTGGTCGTTTTTAGGTTTAATTTAGTACACTGTAAATTTCAGTAAGTTGATTTTAACTCAGAATGAGTTGAATAAACTCTGAGGTCTGAGGACTGAATTAGGTCTTTCAGAACTCAGAATTCTGATTTGATTGAACTCATTCTGAGTTTTACTTAATCAACTCGGCCAGAATTAAATCAGCTCAAAGTGAGTTAATGTTTACTGTTATAAACTCAGAAATAACCAGAAATAACTAATTCTCTCTCTCTGAGTAGATTAATCAACTCATCGGAATTTACAGTGTACGAAAAACCAAATCTGTTCGACTGATAATACCAGACCACTGTAGTTTACGAACAAAGTTGAAAGAAAACAAAATATTTGCCTAGTTTTACCTCCCCAATTCCAGTCGAAATTCCGATTCAAATCAACGCCCCAACACGCGGGTCGATTTCGAAACGTATTTGGATTCCTGTTCTTTCGCCACATTCTATCCTAGAATATTTTCTTGTAAGACAGCTGAAATTTTCAAATTATTGCCGAGTACAGGGTGTTGACCTAAGGTGACTAATGAACAGTCCAGTTTAGGCCTATGTAAACATTCACGGCGAAACGTTTTTCAGCCGGACTGCAATAGAGTAAGCTTAAGCTTTACACCAATTTTTTGCTTTAGTATTAAGCATAGGTGTGAGCCCATTCTTACGCCTAGGTTTTGGCTTAGGCTTACGCTTGGAAATATGCTTTTATATACCACTGTTACGGCCCTGTTCTATACATTCGCTACAGTTTCTAAGTTTTCCAGTCTCCTTGTCTCTCATTGGCCAGGTTCAATAAACTCAAGCCATCTGGTCTGTAATCAACCATTGGCGTACGGGAGGGACATTCTTTAGTATTTAGGGGCAGGGCATTATTAGCATCAAAAAATTGCTGCGCACAACTGTATTTAAAAATGAACGTTTTGCTTCAAACAGCGTTTCTGTCAAATATTCTATCAATGAATATAAATATTCTGCCATTGTCGAAAACTGAACTGTTTGAATTTAAGGGGTGTAAGTTCCCAGCCCCCTCTTTGCTTATCTCTTATGCCTATATTCTGGGCTAAATTTTTGATTACAAGTTCTAAAACTGCTATATATGTCCTTAGCAGGATTGTAGATAGGTCATCTTGTTAGGGGGCCTATACATTTTTAGAAGCGGCATACAATGGGTTTCGGTGACTTACAAGCAAAGTTGACAATTTTCAAGGGGGCCAATTTTCTTCTATGGGGGCTGAACCTTCCTGCCCTCCCCTAACCACGGGTCTAATTGTAGTCGGAAGTTGGGAAATTCTTTATTGCATTGTGTGTCCAATGAAGGAATTGCAACTTTATTACTGTTTTATAAACGTTTACTAAACGCCCGAGTTAATATTCTAAAATTTACGGCCTACCGGCCCCGTAGCCAAGGGGGTACCAGGGGGGCTCAACCCCCCTGGGAAAATTTTGCCCCGTCCTAGAATATTTTCAACCTTGCTTGCAAGTCATTACAAACCCTTGAATGCCCTCCTGAAAAGTTTTCAGCTTCCCCCTAGCAAGGTGACCTGGCTATGGGCATGCGGCCTATGTATAAACTGATGGGCGAAACCAATTTGCAATAGGACAGAAACAGAGTAAAACTTATGCTTTAGACGAATTTTTGTTTAGATTTAGGCGTAGGCTTAGAATTAGTAAAAGCTTATCTTTACACTGAGGTTTAGGCTTAGGATTAGGCTTAGGAGTATGTTGTATACTACTGCCGCGGCAGTCAGTAATACTTGAGACGAACTTACAAAATTACGACTATACTCGTATCCGTCGGGGTTAACGACAGGCAACAGATACCAATCTATTTCGGCGAGGTATTGGTCAATTTTAGCATCATTGTCTTTACCCTTCAAAAGCTAAAAATATACAAAAAACCGTTTAGGCATCTTCCACAATATTAACTTGTGTACGCCACATCAAAATTTTTGGAAACATTTCCATACGCAGATCAGAAAGAATTCGAACTTTGAACATTTGCCCAAGTGAACTTTTTACAGGTTGTAGAACAATCTGCAGAGGTCAAAAAATAACGTATCCCCTCGCGAAATAAAATCCTGTGTACATCCTTGATTCACCTACCTCCCCTTTTTAATGCTGCCCTGGTTAATACCACCCCTGAGCTTATCGCTTACCTGATTTATTATATACAGTACGACACTTGGGGCCGCCCATTCACGCGCATGTATACCTCCATCGATCCAAAATGCTGGTTTTCGTTCGCCGTTAGGTTTACTGTAGCCAACCTGAAACAAATCGAATATGAAACCCGATATTAATTTAGTGTCCCGGTTGATTTACGCTAAATTTACGGCAAAATGTACGCAAGTTACTGTAGAAAATATATTACTGTAGGCACCTGAATAAGAGGGGGTCCCCATTTTGGGTCCCAATCAATAGGAGTCCGTATCCGTAATAAGCGTCCGTAACCGGATAGAGTTCCTAAATCCTAATTAGAGTCCATAAATGTCAATTGTCCTAATTGTAGTGCATAAATGACTCCATGACCAAATAAAGTTGACTTCGAAACTTTAAAGCGTACTTAAGTTTTGAAAGTACATTTCTAAGTATAACCTTGCATTATCGCTCAAGCTATTGACACAACACAAGTAAACGTCTAATTCAACGGATAACTTCAGTATCGGATACATATCAGTAACGAAGGGTGGCGAGGCGTGGGTTAAAACAAATAACAGTCCGTAACCGAATAACAGTGGGTATCCTCTGGAGAGGCCAGATGAATATCAGTACCCCGTCTTATTCGGGTAACTATAGTAATTAGCGATTAAATTGGTGATAGGTTTTGTAAGACCAAATTGCAAATTTTTGTTCAGAATTTTTGGGCATTTTTTACAATCTCAAATGTATACCTCTGTTTGCACAGTGGTCTTTGTACCAGCAACGCCATGTTGGTACTTAAAAAGAGCTAATCTTCGTGATCCAACCTGCTAAAGTGCAGTGGGATGCGAAAGTGAAACACAATACGCGCATATTATGGTGCAACCGGGGGTAAAAAATACCAGAGCCTGAGCCGGAGGTCAACGAAACTTGCCGGAGCCGGAGGTGAGGCGAAATTAGGTAGTAACGATGATGGTTAACTAGTTAATTTCAGCCAATATCTGCAATTTTGGTTTTACGCTAAATTTTTGCGAATTTTAGGAAATTCTTTCCTTAAAATTGTTGTGACAAAAGTAAAACGACACGCGATCAAACAGGTAAATTTTGGAAAATTGCGCAAAATTTTGCTACCGAAACTGCCGGAACCTCCGGCAAAAATTTTAGCGGAGCGGGAGCCGGAGGCAGACCTCCGGTTGTACCCTGACGCATACGCTAGCGTAATGTAAGGTATCTTAAAAGGCAACTTTGGAAAGAGTGAGACAGACATTGAAGCCAAAAAAAGCATCAGTGTTTATCATCCGCTGCGTGGTAATTTGCGTACGCATGATATTGTGGACATTGCATTACACAAACTTAAATCAGTTGCATACTGTTGTTGTACAAAATGCAAGTATATTACACTCGCTGTTGGTAATGGCAACAGCACATGATCCCTGTAAACAACAGTATGCAACAAGTCTTGTTTTGCAAGGCACAAAATGTTCCAGCGCTCATTGCGTTTTGGTCCTGCCCCTTCATAGGAGGTAAGCCAAAACTGCAACACGCGCTGAGAGTACATTGTTTTCTACACAGAATGCACCCAGTTGCATACTCTTGTTAAAACAGTGCTCATCCACTATTGATCAAAGCCGTGGAGAACTCAACACATTAACGAAAATCAATTTTAACACATTAATTCGTATTAAAACTCTGGGGAAATATGCTTACTTGGGCTGGTATATTTCCGCTGCCGCAGTCTGTATGAGGAGTTATTTCTAACTTATAATAGGTGCTACACACATTTGAGAATAGTGATCTTGAACATGAAAATTAGCTGAAACTGCTTACCTTTATCATATCTATGGTCCGACCCTCGTATGTTAACGCAGTATCTCGTGTTGTTTCGTTTTGAAGTTGTATATGCTGAATAATGTTTGGATATTTTCGTGACAGACGATGCAACCAGTCTTGAATCTGAAATAAAATTGAATTAAGTCAATTAATTTTTTAATTTAAAATCAATTTGATACTTTGAAACGTAACAACCAATTTGCAACCATCAACTCCAACCAATTTCTCAATTACCGAAATGAATTTCTGGATTTATTCTTCCGCTCAGCAATTAATAATTGTGCAAAGTTAAAACCAGCATTTTTATTTCCAAAATTTTTCTTTCCAAAAAATGTTCAAATTACATTTAAAAATGCAACTTTTTTGAAGTGAATTCTATCATTTGAGTCATTTTTGCCGTACCAACTCGCAATAAATTCTGAAATTCTTCAAAACAGCACATGTCATTGGCTGTAAACTTACCTCAGAATAACTATGATATCTGTCCAATCGAAACGAATCGGGTGTTTTTGTACGATCATCACGTCTGAATGCCGAATTGAATTTCATTACTTCTTGTTCTTTTGCAATTGCTCTGTAATTGCAGAAAAAAGATATATATCATATCCAAACAAACACTGCAAGGCGTACGGTGTTAACAAACAAATGGACAAACAAAAAATTAGCAAGCATACAAACAAACAAACAAGCAAACAACGCAACAAACAAACCGACCATCAAACAAACAAATAAACAAACAAACATGCAAACAAACAAACAAACACATAAACAAACAAACAAACAAACAAACAAACAAAGAAACAAACAAACCAAACAAACAAACAAACAAACAAATTGCACTTACAACGCAACGTCTTCCATCATAATGGTCGTTGTAATATTATACTCGTCCATTGCCGTTGAAAATTGTTCCAGCGAATCAGGTGCAACCATTACATCGACAGATTTTCTCAACCGACTCGGAGGTTTCCAAAAATCAAGCTAAAACAAACAAAAAATATTATTTAAAAATTTCAACCCAGTATACTTTGAAAAGTTAAGCAATAAAATTAAAAATGGGATTTCATATTAAAAACAATATTAAATTTGAGTCCACGCAAGCTGTGTGATCAATGATTGTTATCAGATCGCGCTTCTTACTCAAACCCACAATCAGAAATTGTTACGTAGTCGAGACAAAGAACATTTATAAGTGGGGCCAACAGAAAATATTTGAAACTGAATTCTTTTTCTGTTGTTTTCAGAAATTAAATTTTGACTTGATAAATATTCTGATCGATGCTGATTATAACAATGTTAAACTTAGGCTTATTTTTGCATATGCCTAATTTGAACCTATGCTATCCGGTTGAACGAGATATGGCTAATTTCGGAAACGATGATTTGATGGTGTGTTGATGGTACACACAAAATAAATTGTCTTGTATTCAAGAACCATTGTCTGAAATTTAAGACAATTATGTCTTGATACAGATTCCAGATATGTATGTCTTGAATTCAATACTTATATTTCTTAAAATTTCCAGAAATATTGATCTAGAATTTTTCACACATAAATGTCTTAAATTTAAGACTTTGTTTTATGAACGAGTAAGAAAAGTGTTTCTGAAATATAAGACAAATATTTTTGAAATATATAAACACAAATATGTGTGAAATAAAACACAGAGATTTGCCATGGAAACCGACTCCACAATTGCGGCTTAAAGCTCAACCAGGTACCGTAATTTTACAACCTAAGATACGTCCAAGACGTCAGCTTAGGTTGGGAATATCTTTGAAATTGGATCACTTATATACCGTTTTCAGAATATAATAAGAACAACTATTTTTACATACATAAATGCGAAGAAGTTAGTAAGGGGGTGGTGTCCCGTCTTACCTCCTTGGGCTTCTTTGACAGAGCCACACTCGCTAGTCATGCAGTTGCAATTTCAATATACACCACTTATGGCTATTGTTAATTGCACGCATGCATACTTTAAAGGTTCCTGATATATTTAAATATTACAAATAAGCGTTGCGCTGTACCTTTTAATCTTTGCATTGCTGTCCGGCGCCGTCCGTCACCGTTCGTCGCGGTGCGGTATCGTAAGCAAATTACTCACGTACGGACCGTATGGTGACGCACGGTGACACACGGCGCCGTCGACAAGTATAGCGCAGCACCGTTCGTCATCGTGCGTGGCCAGTACGGTGCCGTCCGTCACGATGCGGTATCGTACGCAAATAACTCACGTACGATAACCTATGGTGCGAACGGTGACGGACGGCGCCGTACTGGTAACAGACGGTGACGGACGGAGCCGTACGGGTAACAGACGCTGACGGACGGCGCCGCGGGGGTGTCGCAGGGTGACGGACAGTTCAGGACGGCGTCGGACGCCGAGTAGGTATAACGCAACCCTAAGCTGTACCTGCATTGAGGTATCGTTAAGCCATAGATATTCCACAAATTTAGTTTGTTCTTCGGTGACAGGATATATTGTGAACACTTTGTACCTAAAATTGAAATAAAACCGGAAATACGCTCATTGACATACCGGTAATCGAGTTAAGCCCTATACCCTATTCACGCACGCAAGTTAGTGCAGCGCAGAGGCGGATCCAGGCAGGGGTGGGGATGTGGAGATACATCCCTCCATTGGCTGCCGAGTATAAATTTTTTCAGGGTTAAATCAAACTTACAATGCAAATTTTTTTTCCGATATCTCACAAATTTCATAATTATTTAGGGGCTTTGTGCCAAAACATAACATTTTCCATACTTGCGCATCCATCCGCCAGAAATTTCCGGATCCGCAACAGGTGCAGCGAGAAATTGCAATTGCAACTTACAGCGGCAAGTTTTGTGCACAAGTTGTAGCTGAAAGTTCTCGCTGTAAAATCTATCTCGTATGAATAGAGTTTGAAATGTTTTGTTCTAAAAAATTGGGTTTTGAAACAAAAATAAAATCAAGTAAACTCTTAAGAGGGTGATTGCTAAAATTTATGAAAACGTGGGCATTTAGAAACCCGTACCAGTTAGCGGGTCGTCTACCGCTGTTAAATTTAGGCCCGACTGATTAGGAAATTTTAGAAATGTGGACTGCGTTATAATTAAAAAACTCGCAAGCGAAATGAGCGAAAAAAACAACCGCAATTTAACCATTTAATCTTAACATTTTGTTGATCCGTGTGGGGGGCAGAGCCTGGATGGTCGTCACAACTGGAGCCGCCTAGGATTATGCCTTGGTACCTTTGGCCCATATAAACATCAGGGGCGTAAGGTTTTTTGCAGGACTGCAATAGAGTAAAAGACTAAGCTTTAGACGAATTTTTTTGCTTAGGTTTAGGCTTAGATATATGCTTATTTTTACGCTTAGGCTTAGTCTTAGGCTTAGGATTGTGTTTATGCTACCGTTACAGCTCTGTTCTATGCATTGGCACTAACTTTATAGCAAAATTTCTCAATTGTAAATTTTAAAAGTAACAATTTTCGACTTAATATTTTTACCAAGAGTGTATAATGCGTACCAAGAGTGTGCAACTATCTGGGTTGTGCATGGTACAAAATGTATCACCACGCGTTGCATTTTTGCCCGACCCCACGCATATTTAAAGGGGGTTTGATTTCAGTATTAACCCCTTCTCACATAGAGTTGACTATGGTCAACTCAGCGCAGTATATATACGTTAAATAATATATATCGCACCGTGTTTAACAATTGCAACACGTATACATAGTACAAAATCACCACAAGACGTGAGAGCCCCCTCGGACTGGAGCGTCAAGCTCCTACAGCTGAGTGGTGATGGTTTACGCCTCCCACTCCAGTCACTGGCGTTCGAATCCTAGCATAATAGTAGGTCTCAGATGAAATAGAAAATATTCATGTGATAAAGGGTTAATGTACGTTTAATTACTTTTCTCTTTGAAGAATATAAAGATATATGATTGCAACGAATTTATACTGTTTATTAAAAATTTTGACCCCGCCCAAAGTGACGGGAGGGTTCACAGCAACGCTGGCTGGGTACATTGTTTTCTACACAGAATTCACCCCGTTGCATACTCTTCGCCATCAGGCACTCTTGATTTTACCCATTATAGTCTTTCTTCGCATGATGATACTCTTCAGTTTGTGTACTTCCAGGTGTATCGAAACTACTATCGCTATAAACAGGACCTGCGTCAACTCCAACTGACGTTGAGGAAACTAAGATTAGCAGTTGACATACGAATACGGTAAATATTCGCCAAGCTGAACGCAAGTTAAAGTATTGTCGGTTGCAGGCCAATGTCTGCCTTACAGCCATCACTGACTACTTGTAGCAGTAAGATTAAGTTGCGCAAATTTCACAAAATAGCGTTGGTTCGTTTTCAGTATTTTTAATTTCATGTATTTTATTTATTTTCTATTATTATACAAATAGAAATAACTGAATCAATGTTGAAACACATCTACAATATATATTTGGTAGCATCCAGTTGAACCCAGAGCCAGAGGGGGCCCAGAGGGACTCAGTCCTTCTGGACGAATTTTGACCCACATTAGTTAATTTTCAACCTTGCTTGCAAGTCATCGAAAACCCATGTATGCCCCCTTTTGAAAATTTTGTTTGGTCCCCCGTACAAGATAAGCTGGCTACGGGCCTGCATCCAGCGTCAACGATTGGTTAAACCTTATTTGCCAAATGGAATAATGCTTGAAAATTGGTGGCGTCTGATCTTGCGTTGGGTTTTCTGAAATTTGATTCGTTGAAAAATTCTCTGTTATTTACGATGTCCAATAATATTTCGTTTCATCATGAACAACTACTGGACTTAACACAACTGCGTGCGTATGCAAATCACAAAATATGCGAACAACCAATCACGACGTCGCAGAAGCGACGTCGCAACAAAAACCAATGAAAACTCGCAAAAAACCGCAACTGAAAGCTAAATAAAAATCACCTCCTAACGGCATAATTTACCAACATTTAATGCATTTAATAACAAGGGTCATCCATGATTTTTACTTAACATTTTTGAATAATTCTATAACTAAAAGCGTTTTTTGCGAGTACAGCGAGCAGGAAAATATTTTTCATTTCTAAGTTGCAAAACGTTTTATCATAAAGCCTACTAAAAGTGTTTGTACTGCTTGTCTACGGCCGGAGCAGCACTCACCCCAATACCCAACATTTTTTTGAGGGGAGCAACCCCAGAAAAGGCTCTCACCCTAACAATATTCTAAATTGAAAATTTGAAATCACAAGGCGTGCCCACTCCGGAATTGTGAGGGCCTACACTGTAGCCTGGACAGGCACTGTTTTTGTCAGCTCGATAGTTTGGGAAATAATTTTTCTAACCCCCTTCGATAAAATTATACATCTTAAAGCAGGCTAATAGCCAACTCATCTTGCTAGGGGGGGCTGAAAAATTTTTCAGGAGAAGTATACAAGCGTTCTCGGTGACTTACAACCAAGGTTGAAAATTTTCCACATAGGGCTAAAATTCTTCCAGACGGTCTAATCCCTTGTGATCCGTGTTTGTCTGCGGACTTGTCTGAAAGTTCGGGTTAAGCGGTTTCCGGGCGTGCATGCAATTTTAATCTGGGATTTTAAAAATATACCAAAGGGTGCTTAATCATAACAACTTGACTGCAAAATATTTTTTTTGCAATTTTGGGTTAATGTTGCTACTGTTTCTCTAAAACATGTCATTATTGACCGTGTTTATATAACGTATATTAATAATTTTTTGAGTTACTTTAAGCAGTGAAATATTGAAATTTTAATTTTTTTTTGTTTCAAATTTTCAAAAACCACAACTTTTTGCTTTATCACCAGTGCCGTCACAACGGCCCTCAGGATATTGGATGACATTACTGAAACAGTAAACAAAAAATTTGACAAGTAATTTTATAGATGCAGTAATGAAACTTGCATCGTACAGGCTGGGCCGCAATTATGCTAGAGGGAGGGGGGGTAAGACGTTCTAGAAGTTCTAGAGGGGGCGGACAATGGGGTGCATGCCTACCACCTTCAGAAATTTTTTTGTGATAAAATGGTAAGATCGCAACTTTACACCAGTTTTCACCTCTAAAATTGTTTGGATATGAAATGATAAGGATACCGTTCACATTATCGCTGCAAATGGCATACATAGCATACAGTAAAAATTGCGTTTCATAATATTTGCCAGTCCCCCTACCCCGTCAGAAAACTGTGGACCCGCTTCTGGCGAGACGGAAGGCTCGTGTGTGTTGCGGTCTCCTGTGACTGCTACAACAAGTGGAATAAATAAAGGAATTCTGTGTTAAAACTCAAATTCCTGAACACTTAATACAGCGGTTGGTCGCCATACCTTGATACCCTATAGTCCCCTCTGAAAAATTTACGTTAAGCATACAAGGATTTCACAGTATTTACAAGCAAAACTTTTACACAAAAGCGATTAATTTTCCAGGACCGTAGCCAGCTCACCTTTCTAGGTTGGCTAGAAAGTTTCAGGAAGGACATGCAAGATGTTTTCGATGACTTAAAAACAAGATTAAAAATATATTCAGGAGGCCAAAATTATCCGGAGGCGTTGAGCTCCCCAACCCATTTCTGGCTACGGGTCCATAATTTCCATTTGCATGACTGAACCGTCCCTGGCTTTTGTGTGGCTACGAGCCAGATAAATAGACCAATAAGTGTTTTTAACCCTAAATTTTTAAGAATTACCAAAACTTTCACTATATTTGTTTTTAGGTATCACAAATCTCTAACCAGATTTGCGTTTATTTAATAATTTGAGGCAAAAAATACTGATACAAATGAACTGTGTGTATCATTTAAACGGTAACTTCATGCATCTTTATAGTGCACATATTGAATTTATAGAGTACACATATATTATACATATATATATGTATATATATATATATATATAAATATTAATATACTTGAGGTCGTCAGTCAGTTGTAATATATTTGTAGCTGAGTTTTTAAGAAAATTTTCCGTTTCGCTTTTTTTCAATTTGAAGCGTTTTTGAGAAATTTTTTGTACAAAAATTATTTAAAAAAATTAATTTCAAAAAACATTTGTGACAGAGCAAAATGTTCCGAGATTTTAAATTAAGTAAAGTTTCATCCTGTAAAGATATCAATTATAATTTTAAAATCAATACAATTAAGTTGTAACTCTCATCGGAAAAACTTTGAGGTGCGCACTGTATCAACCAATGTCTGGGTTTCTGAAATCTTACTTAAGTATTTACTTAAGTTGCACTTAAATAATTACTTAAATCGGCTACTTAAGTCAATACTTAACTTTTCGAACAAAAACAGATAAATGCCAAACGTGAGCCACTGTGACAGCAAAATAGCCATAGCTCTGCTTTTTAGTAAAGAGGCACCATGAGTCTACAATTTCAGTTACACCAAGGTCAGCATGTCTAAGCTGCTAATCTGTGTAATATGTCAGATTTTGTGTCAGCGACTTTAAGTATTTACTTAACTTAACCAGATTTCCGATTCTGTGGGTTCATTAATAACCATTTCCTTCGATAAGTTCATTCAAATGACGGCGCCCATAATGGCAACTGGTAAGCAACCGAGAGATTAGGATATTGGGCGACCTGGGCAGTTGAAGACGGAGCTATTGAAGAGACAGGGAACCTAGAAGACTGCGTACCGCTAACTTTTATATGTCTTTACAAACGACTCTGTCTTAAAACAGGTAGGAACGGTTTGCTTTTAGCTGCCTAAATTTGAAGTCGAAATGATTGTTCCAGCTCCTAAAAGCGGCAATATTCAAAATTTGCCGCTATTACGCATTCTTTGGTCAAAAAGTTTGGGCCTTTGAATTCTATCGGAACCGTCCCCTGGCTGTGTTTATAAATTAATAGGCCCATGTATAGAACAGGGCCGGAACAGTAGTATAGGCATATTACTAAGCCTAAGCCTAAGCCTAAACCTAAGCCGAAGCCTAAGCCTAAGCCTAAGCCTAAGCCTAAGCCTAAGCCTAAGCCTAAGCCTAAGCCTAAGTCTAAGTCTAAGTCTAAGCCTAAGCCTAAGCTTAAATCTAAGCGTATGAATGAGCCTATTCCTGAGCTTAAGCCTAAGCAAAAAAATTAGTCTAAACCTTAAACTGACTCTATTATAGCCCCGGCGGAAAACGATCCGGCCCTGTTCTATACATGGGCCAATTAACATTTAGAATTTTGTGTCATTGCCATTTGCTTGTAATTCGATCACTTAAACAAAATGGGCAGAATTTAAATCAACCTATATCATTTTATCGTGACATCATCCACGTCATGTTTGTTTATAAACCGTTCTTGGCTCATTGCCTCAACGGTATATCGTATACCATCTAATCACCAGTTAGTAATAGGTTTTCAAACTGACAAACTTCTGCAATTGCATATCTCTAACTTGCAACAGAGAATGCAAATCGAATGCAAAAACGTGATAAATCTCACAGCACATGAACCACTTAGTTTGCAACATTTATCACTACCTGTATGCATGTAGCCAGCTCGCCTTGCTAGGGGAGGGTCTGAAAATCCTTCAGGTGGCGAATACAAGGGTTTCAAGGACTTTTACAAGCAAGGTTGAAAATTTTCTAATGTGGAGGCAAAATTGTTCGGTGTGAGGTGCTGAACCCAATGCACCCTGGCGGCGGACCCGAGATAATGTACCAAGCGCTTATTTCCGATTCGAGGTATTCATTTTTGTTCACAGCCCGAACTCAGAGGCTAAAAATCAGTCGAAGTTTCTGGTCAAATTCAGGGATTTTGGTACTCCGGAAAACGCACTGAAAAGTTTGAACTTAAGTCAAAGCTACAAAACTTAACTGTAGTCTTAGAGTTAAAAGTCAAGGGCCATGTATAGAACAGGGCCGGATCGTTTTCCTGCTGGGCTGTAGAGTCAGTTTAAGCTTTAGACTGACTTTTTTCCTTAGGTTTAGACTTAGGCTTAGGCTTTAGGCTTAGAAGTAGGCTCATCCATACGCTTTGGCTTAGGCTTAGGCTTAGGCTTAGGGAAATGCTATACTACTGTACCGGCCCTATTCTATACATTGGTCAAAGTCAGTATCAAACTTAAGTCACTGTCTCTGCAACCAAGCCAATATGTGTTAAAAATTGAAAACATTTTTTCTTAAATATTTTAAGAAAAAATACTCTTAATCGTTACAGTTTCAGACGCAAATGCACTTTGTGCATCAAGCTGTTTTCTCAGATGTGAAAAATACTCGTCGACGTGTGCAAAAGCGAAATATTTTTCAAAATTTCATACAGTAACGCATCCAAACACTCATGGTCGTAGTTGCAGACGAGAAGAGATGACAAGAGAATGTTCCCCCCGTAAATTTTTTGGTGAAAAATTGATGAAAAATAATTTAAATATTGACCTTTTGAGGGGGGTTAAACTGGCGAAATATTACACCCTTTGCCGGAAAACCTATGCTGATCTGTAATATTAATATTTCAGTATATATGTTGTTATATTTAATAAACTTCATTAACCGGATCCGCAAATATCCATAAAGGGCAAAGATTAAAAGAAATGTTATTCTCGCTTGAAATTAAGCAATTTTTTACATTTAAGTTTTCGTTTCGGAAATATGTTAGCAAAGTGGTTTCAAATCTGATTTTGACAGGCAGTGCCACTCACAGTACGTCATAGAAGGCAACTGTAAGTATATATAATTACATAAATAATGTTAATAATAATAATAATAATAATAATGTTAAAAATATATCATGAAAACCCCCTACTAACAGTTAAACACGTCTTCGTTCATCAGTTTTAACTGAAACTTTAAACGAAATACACTAAACAAAAGTATCATATTACTCTAAGAAGGGGGCTTTGATAATTGGAGCACCCAAGACCTTTTATAAAACAATATTATTAAAAAGCTAACCAACTATTTTCTGGGTACCAAGAGTTGCCAATGATTATAGACCATGGGCCCTACTGTTGGTCACAGGGCACGAAAATGGAGAGAACGGACGTAGAAGAATCTTCGACAATTCGTCGCCTGACAACTTGTCGCCCAACAGTGTCCTAAAAGCCAATGAATAAATCTAAGCGTGAAGCGCGATTTTAAGCCTGACCGTGAGCATAATGATCTGTGGTGAATTGTCGAGTTGTTGAAATTTCGGATTACAAGTTGTCGGTCGACAGGGTTGCCAGCGATGTCGATGGACATCGACAGCTACATTGATCCATTACATATTATGTAATGGATCAGTGTAGCTGTCGACGTTAAGTTGTATACATTCTTTGATACCTGATGGAGTAGCGAGATTCAATTGAGTACTGTCGTTCATGGGGTGACCCGGTACCCCCGTTTAGCAGTTGGAAACTGTGCATTCAGTTTGATACCCCTAGACAAAAACGGTTTGCTCGTCTCTGGTATTTTTACCGGTACCGGGTAGGGCACAGTGACAATTGGCGAAACATTTATTTTGGCCTATAAAAATATGTTATCGTTATACGGGGTTTTTCAATGTTATTATCAAACTTGCGGCAAAATGTATAGAACAGGGCCGGAACAGTAGTATAAGCATATTCTTAAGCCTAAGCCTAAGTTTAAGCCAAAGCTTAAGCCTAAGCCTAAGCCTAAGCCTAAGCCTAAGCCTAAGCCAAAGCGTAAAGATGAACCTATTGCTAAGCCTAAGCCTAAGCGTAAGCCTTAAGCCTAAGCAAAAAACTTAAGTAGCCTAAAGCTTAAAATGACTCTATTTTATAGCCGCGCCGGAAAACGATCCAGACATGTTCTATATTTGAGCCATACTTGTGAACAAGTGTTTGCTGCTTAATTTCATTCTGACAAACTGCAATATGAAAATGTTTATATTTGTACCAAGTATTCTCAAAATTTAGTCTTAGGATAGTCGGCCCCCTCAAACATGTCTGAGTGAGTCCCAATAATATGTGTCACAGCTCTATAACTCCGTGGTCTGCGAAAAAAATAGCAGTTTGCCAAGATGTGGGTTCCCAAGGTTTGGGACCTCCCAATTGGGGGACTGGGGCCTCCCATATGCCAGGTTGATTCGTTATACTACTTTGTAAACGGTTGTAAACCAAAAATTTTGCAAAATACTATTAACAGTTTAACCTGTAAAAAGGTTTATAAATTAGTATGTAAAACTTTGCAAAATTTTGCGAAAAATTGCTTGATAGAACCCTAAAATTCGTCCGCGGAATTTAATTTAAAATCAAAAACTGTTTTTTCTCAAAAATATGCAAAAACTTTGCGTTTACAGTAAAAAATATGACCCATCAATGCAAACAAATAAGAAACGATTTTCTAACGACATTTAAGAAAAAATACTGAATTTGTAAGTCAATATCCTGAAGACCCACAGGGTCGCACCTACGGGACGCCAAGTGCCATTTTTCTCGGCCTACATTTTCGACCCTCGGCGAAAAAAATTTTACCGACACAATTAAAAGAATTCCATGTTAGAAAACTGTTTTTTTGCCCATTCAACGCATTTTTCTTCTGCGAGCAAAATCTTGCGTTTCAGGGCTGTTCAAATTGCTAAATTGACGAAACAAGGAAACGGTGACATAGAAAAACAGCAGCATACAGAAGTTTATTTTTGTAAAATGAAACGCATCCTGATTGTGAAATTGCGAATCATAAACGGTAGAAATTGGCTAATTTTTACAAATTTTTTTGTTGAAATTTTAATTTTGTTAAATTTTGTCTTAAATGTTGCAGTTTGAGGATTTTGAAAAAATTTTCATATTTGAGACCAACTTTCTTCGAAGAACAGTTGGGCAACTTACCTTCACTTTTTTACGTAAAAAGGACACCTTTTACGTAGAAAAGAAGTAAGCAGGCCCGTAGTCAGCTCACCTTGCTAGGGGGGAATGTTTTCCGGCCGGGCATATAAGGGTTTTTAATGATTTTTCAAGCAAGGATGAAAATTTTTAGGGGAGCCAAAATTTTCCAGGGGGGCTCCGTTCATCCGTCCCCCCTTGAAAGCAAGTATAAGAGACGTGTTACCAATATTCATAGCAGCTATCATCAGTTAGCCACAGGCTTTTTAATAATTATCAGTATTCACAAAAGTATTCTTTGATTTGGCCCATGTAAACGTCATAGTCGGATCGTTTTTCAGCGTGTTTGCAATAGAGCAAGCTTAAGCTTTAGACTAACTTTTGCTTATGCTTCAGGCTTTAACTTGCCCTCAGTTATAAAGTAATATTCCTGTCATAAGTAACTTATTTAAATAATCCAGAGTGACAAGCAATATACCGATGTTTATAAACACAACGTTTGAGTTGAAAAATAAATAACAGTCCGTCACCGAATAAAACAAGTATACCTGCCACAAATCCAAAATAAACACCAGTTAATCTACCTCTGTTTACGGAGTTATACATTTTACTACACGACCCGATATCAATACCGTAAACACTTTCGAGCAAGAAACAAAAATACCTCGAACCCCCAACTCGAAAAATACACAAAATATATACAATCTCTGGGTCAATTTAGCACTAAATTTTAAAAGTTCGAATCTTGAAAAGGGTCGTTCATTGCTTTGATTTTTAATTCAATTTCATCTTGAAATCAAACTATTTTTCAATGCATAAAAAGTCGTGACTTTAAAAAGTGAATTTGGTGTGAAAAAAGCATACACAAAATTTAAAACCATTACATACATACATATATACATACATATATATGTATATTTATTTACTTATTTATTTATTTATTTATTTATTTCTAAAAGTTGCATAAACTAGTGAATTGTGCTATTGCAATTTAGAACCACTTGAAGAAATGAAATTGACCCTGAGAAACCTTAAAGTTTTCACGAGTAAAAAGCGATTTTTCAATGATCTCAAAAATGTCCAGTGTATTTTTAGGGAGTTTGACAAGGATTCGTTGGTGTTTAGAGTCAGACCGAAACAAAATGTTTAGAAACTTGCAATATTGTAACTAATTGTTTTTTACAAGCATCGCGGTTATGTTTGTGAGCGTTGGAGTACTGTTTTATAGGGTGCAAATGTTTGCAGTTTAACTCAGGCAACAGAGTAGGGATCTTCGAATATGGTTCAAGTCTCTCAGGGGTACAAAATGAGTCTCTCAGGGGTACAAAATGAGTCTGTCAGGGGTACAAAATGAGTCCCTGAGGGGTACAAAATGAGTGTCTCATGGGTACAAAATGAGTCTCTGAGGGGTACAAAATGAGTCTCTCATGGTTACAAAATGAGTCTCTCAGGGGTACAAAATGAGTCTCTCATGGTTACAAAATGAGTCTCTCATGGGTACAAAATGAGTCTGTCAGGGGTACAAAATGAGTCTCTCATGGTTACAAAATGAGTCTCTCATGGTTACAAAATGAGTCTCTCATGGTTACAAAATGAGTGTCTCATGGGTACAAAATGACTCTCTCAGGGGTACAAAATGAGTCTCTCAGGGGTACAAAATGAGTGTCTCATGGGTACAAAATGAGTCTCTCAGGGGTACAAAATGAGTCTCTCAGGGGTACAAAATGAGTCTCTCAGGCGTACAAAATGAGTCAAGGAGCAAAACAACAGAGCGCACACGTGCGATTTGGGTATCGTAGAAGGTGAGAATATTAATGTTTGTACATATTCTCAAATGCGTACAGCGATTATCATCTGTTACCGATAGGTTTTCAAACTTGACGAACTCTTAAAATATTTGAATCTCAATAATGGAACTCTTGTATTGAGCAAACCTAAAGATGGCCTCAGGTTTACACTTCAGCATTCACTGGTTTGAAAGTTTACAAGATTTATCGCCAACTGATGATAGACGCTACACATATTTGAGAATATGGGCTTTTGACAATTGACGGCAAATGCCTTCATATATGACATGTCTCACAGTTAACCTTTTGCCTGTTAACGAATCTAGCACATGTAAATATCAGGGGCAGAACGTTTTTCTGTGGGACTAAAATAGAGTAAACTTAAGCGTTTGACTAATTTTTTTACTTGACTTAGGCTAGACTTAGGCTTAGGCTTAGGACTAAACTCATTCTTAAGCTTAGGCTTATTCTTAAGCTTAGGCTTATGCTTAGGAATATGCTTATAATACGGTTCCGCCACTGTTCTTTACATTGGCCACGAATCTAAAGCTTTTCTTGTTCGATATAAATACGCTAAGCTGGAAAATTATTCTTTAAAAATTATATTAAATTTTGGACTACAAGGGGGGGGGGTGCGCAGAAACCCCTGCCCCACGCCGCATCCTCGATCCGCGTTACTATGGTTATACCGTTGTGGATTGAAATTCTGACGCAAAGTCAATGAAAGTTTCAATGATACTTTCAATATTTCTTTGTTTCGTGTGAAACCGATTTTACAGTTTGACTCGGATGGTTTCCAGCGATCAACAGGAACGGAATTTGAACTACGCTCAGGAACGAGGCGCCGATCCAAACGCCCAAATGGCCAGCAATGTGTGACACCAACGTTGCGCTCGTGAAAGCTTCGCGATAAGTGACTTGCTCATATTGAAGTCCCCGGTAGCCAATTTTGATCTGAATCAAAACAAAAACACAAACTCTATGTTAACGGTCTTATCCGTTGAGCCTAAGCCTAAACCTAAACCTAAAGCTGAATTATATATACCGTAGGTTTGGTACTACAAGATATCTGATTTTAATATTTCAGAAAAACTTAGTGTTCGTTGCCGTTTTGGTTTATCCAATGACACGTCATCGTAGACTCTTGATGCTACTATTACAAGAGTGCAACCGGAGCTGAAAGATTTTAGAGTCAGAGCCGGAGTAAGACATACGGTTGTAGATAGACACTAACCAAACTGCAACCATTGATTCGCGTTAACAACGGTTGTGTATACGTCGATACTTGATACGTGATCGTATTGCACTCTGGTTTGCAGTCGTTCATGCATTCTTTGTACTCCTGTGCACCTTTGATTACTCTTGAAATAAACGGAGTGCAAGCAGGAAAATTGCTAAACTTGCGTTCAAAACTATCCGGATGCAAATCTAACGGCCGGCAACGGTTGTAAAGTGCAGTCGCTTGCAGACCGCATTCGCGGTGACATCCTGCATGACTGTAATTATAATGCAAGCATCGGGTTGTAAGTTTCGGAAACATGAAACGGTTTTGTATTGAAACGCTGCGCTGAAATTACAAAATGCAATTAATTGTCAGCTACGAATGCACAAATACTCAATAACAGCTTCAACTGACTCAATTTAAGCTTAAGCTAATCCAGTATAGGATTACACTGTAAATTCCAATAAGTTGATCAATCAATTCAGCTAGCGAGTTGTTTGTTTCTGAATTAATATCAGTAAACATTACCTCATTCTGGAGTTGAGCTGATTCTAACTGTGAGTCGAGTTGACTCTGGGTGTGTTGGTTATTTAACTCAAAATGAATTGAATCAACTCAAAATTCTGAGTTCTGATAGTCCTAACTCAGACTGAATGATTCAAATGATTCTGAGTGTAAAATCAGCTCGCTGAAATTTACAGTGTAATCTATTTTTAACAAAATTGACGTTCAGTTTACCGTTCAACTCGTAAGATATATCATCCTATTTATAGTTTAAACAAAACATAAATGGTCTTTGAAAGCTAAAATACCACACAAATTTAAGAATAGCTGATATTTCGCCAAATCTATCCTTGGAAACCAAAGCTTTACGCAGTTAATTTGAATTCCTGACGGACAAACTGCGCGTATTTTGTTCTAGTACACTGTAACTTCCAGTGAGTTGATTTGAATTCAGAATGAATTGAATTGCTCAGTCTGAGTTGGGCCTATTTGAACTCACAATTCTGAGTGGGTTGTAACTCACATTTTTATATAATTAATACTCGTAATGAGTTAAAGTTTTCTCATATTAAATAAAAAAACTAACTTTCTGTCTGCGTTAATTAATTCATTGGAATTTACAGTGTATATACATATTTTTACGCAGAACCTATAAATCAAACCAAAAAATATAGATAAACATAAAACTAGTGTTAAGCTTAAACTTGAAGAAATTTCACTGCTTAGCTTGTCGGAGTCTTCGGCACAAAGGCATACCTCCGGCTGTAACCTGCTTTCCCTCGTATACAGTATGAAAATAATTCGTAACCCAACAACTCATTGACCGGTAACTTGTAATCTGAAGTTTCATCGACTCGGCACTTTATCGTCTAGGCTTAGGTTTAGGTTTGATTCACCTTAGGAGGCATAGGACACGGTCGAGTAGCAAGTAGTCAAGCGACGAATTGTAGATATTTTCAATCGGGCACGGAGCCGACACTAACCTTAGTCACGGTATACTCAACCAGTGTCATCGGTGGTACGGTTAGATCCAAATAATGGTAAACGCTGTTTCCATGAAACATTTCAATTTTAAACTGATACCTTCGTTGAAAGTATAAATCATGATTTTCGGGTAAATCTGGAGCACATGCCAGGAACGCCCTGCCGGTCGAATGACTCGGCCGCGGTTGAACTCCGAGTTTGAGCAGGTAACACGAAACATACAACGGGTGATACGCAACGCGCCCGGCGTCACAAGGAACATAACGATCGCTGTCGCTCAGTTGAGCTCGTTCAACCAGCGGTTTGAGTAACGTTTCGCATGGGTAATTGAAAATTTTGAAAAAATTTTCAACTGAACGCAAGTTGAGCCGACGAATTTCGGCCTGAAATATTTTAATTTGAATTTGAGTTTTAAATATTAATCGACACTCGAAGATAATTTTTAGTTTAGCCAATTTGCGCTATCGCACGGTCAAAATTAACTATGCACATAACTACAATTTTCAACTGAGATGGGTCCAAGAAACCTAGAGTTAACTGTAAAGGTCGAGTTTACAAGAACTTGTGAGTGCCCAGCGAACGGACTCGTTGACTCAGTTTTAAAATTGATGAATTCCAATGAAATATTTTACTTTTGAATGAGTGTGCAACGGTGATTTGACGGCAAGATGTCCAAGATCCGCTCATTACTTTGAGTTTAAACTATAAAGAATATGTTGCGAGTAAAGCGAGCGCGAAGCGGTGCGTTGTTTCAGTATTAAATCTCACTACAGTCGTTGAAAACGGTTCTAAATTCATGCATTGAGTGGGAGACGTACATGGGATCCAGCCTGTGCATCAAAAGTTTGCCACAACAGGCAACCAAGGCATTGGCGGAAAATAAAAAAATTACACAGCGTAGCCACGGGCGTCCGCAGAAAACTATATTTAGGAGATCCGAATAATGTTTGGGGGTCCATACAATTGCAATGCAAGACTGTTTACTTTTAGACCGAATCTATTTGGGAGGGGCAACATTCGAATTTGGCGGATTGCCCCCGTGGGGACGCTGTTGGCAGTATCGCAGATCAAACGAGAGAAATGTGCGCTAAAATTTCAGGAGTCCATTGTCGCTGGTTCCAAATATACCCGATCTATTAGACTACTGATCGGTTCTAAAAACGTTTAATAATGTTTGTTTCGTTTCTAATCCATTATAAAAACTACTAGTCTGCCAGCGTTGCGCAATGTGCAAACGTTAGCGAAAGCACAAAAAATTTCCTTGCAAATTTTCATTTATAGAACAATCACGTGTATTTGCAAACGAAATATTGTAAACAAAGTAAATGCTGGAAAGTTGCCCAAAATACGTATGTGTGGCGTTCCAGCTTTAATATATAGATTTTTATTCTCCGTCTCGACCAAAAACGCGGTTTCGTGTTTGCTTAAAAATGGTTGGATTTTGAAAATTTTTTTTCTGTTTCTGCACACTTTTCACCAACCTTCATCAGTGTATTTAATTCGTTTAATACGGGTTCGTCGTGGAAACCAATTACATTCAAGTTCATCAATGTATCGTTGACCCGTGTTTCTAGCAGCAGTTCACGGTTCCATCCGCCGCGGTAACAGACCATAACATTAGGCAGATTCAGTGAAGCATCACGATGAGAATAGATTGAAATTTTTGAATCTGAAGACGTATAAAGGTAAATTACTTTTGCAATCGAGATAAAACACATCGCAAAACCGAAAATATTGGCAATTGTCCAAAATACACGTCTGCTCGCTGTCCGACTTTTGGCCCAATCAGACAAACTATGAATGTTGGTATACTTTATCAAGAGTTTAAACTTGTACAATACACCGGTTGATGTCATAATTTACTCTTGTAAGTAAGTCAAAGTACTCCTGCGTGTTAAAAAAATTGGGCCCATGTTACTTTAAGGGGCGTCCAGGTTTCTGGTGGGTCTATAAAAGAGTAGGTTTAGATTCTAGATTACGTTTTTTGCCTAGGCTTAGGCTTAGGTTTAGGCTTAGGAACACATTCTTGCAACGCTTAGGCTTAGGAATACGCTTAATCTACTGTTACGCCCCTCAAAGTAACATTGGCCAAAAATTGTATGAATTTCGTTTGTTTTAATAGCAAAATGCTGGTCAAGAAAATCACTTTTTTAAGACTGCATTTGAGTAAACGCGTTTTTGCGTAGAGTTTACTATGAGCAACTTAGCGCAAACTGTGTTAGCAAATAGGCACAGTTGCATATGAATACTTGGGCCCATACTGGTTTGCACAATATATCTGCAACAAACAGTACAGAGCACTCGGGCACAAGCATCAACGGCTCTATATACTCTGAACAGGCCCATGTATAGAACAGGGCGGATCGTATTCCGGAGGGGCTATAATAGAATCAGATTAAGCTTTAGACTAATTTTTTTGCTTAGGCTTAGGCTTAGGCTTATAAATAAGCTTATTCTTACGCTTAGGCTTAGGCTTAGGCTTAGGAATATGCTTATACTAGTATTCCGGCCCTGTTTTATATGTGGGCCCTCGATCAAATGGGGTGCACTAAATATTCATGTGAGAAAGGTTTAAGTATAGTTGTGCAGCAGAAGTGTAGGCGCGTTTTGAGGGAATCGAACGAGAGTCTTTCCACCAAAACACTGCCAATCACGTTTGACTTTCTACCAAATTTGAATTTTCCAAAATTTTAAGGGTTCCTGGACCTCGCATATATATTATATATAATATATATAGATATATATTTAAATATATTATATATATTATATATCGCGCTTAATTGAATTTGTTCAATTTGACATTCAAAGCACTGGGCAGAAATCAGGATTAAAATCATTTAAATAAAAACAAAAAACAACAAAATATAACAATGCAAATAGTAAAACACAACAAAAATATACTGTTTCTATAAAAAACATTAATCAGGAGAGAGAGAGAGAGCGAGAGTCTTGCTTTGCTGGGTTGGTTCAGGTTACATTGTTTTGTTGAGATTTTAGGTTGAAGTTGTAGCTTTGAGTCGCCAACGCACAAAATTAATTTAATAAATTGTTGCAAGTTGGTTGTCAATGAACGCCATATGATTCACCGATGTTTTGTGGCCCACGTAAAGATTAGAGGCGGAACGTTTTTCTGTGAGACTGGAACAGAGCAAGCTTAAGATATACAGTATTTTAAAAGTTAACCGGTTTTCGTTTCAGCCGGTTAGAGTGGGGGCCCGTTTAGAGGTGGCCCCCCCCAAATGGGAAGTGTGGGGGGTGCCTGCTCTGACCTTGGCGCCATGCTTAGCTTGAATTGTGCCGAAGGTGCGAAAATTATAATGAACTCGTTTTAGTACAAAAATTCGGCAACTATTCGAATCTATACGATAAGTTAAATTTAACTTTTATATTTAAATTTAACTTTTAAATTTAAATTTAACTCTTAAACTGAAATTTAATTTTTTTTAAAAATGTACAAAAAGACCGACACGTCCGTCGCATCGACTTCAAAACCGTTTCAAATCCGACTTCTGGCTCGCGTTGATTGTGTACTTGAAAATACTTCAATTGAACTATTGCACGGCATTTATACGTGCCGCGGAACGCAAATTAAGCTACTTTGGACTGGTTTCAGTTTGCTTAGCGCTGTCATCTGTGCAATATATCTTCGCGAACAGACAATAAATTATCTTCAATCGGACGTCAAAGTAACTGTTCGGCCAGAGCTGACGCCGTCAATTCGGTTCCCAAACGTTAGCGTTTGCTTTCAAGGAGGATTCGATCCAACGAAATTAGCTCAGTTCAACATTGACCGACGCCTTTGGGATCTGAATAGCTCAGTGTATCATGGACGCAACAAATATCGGACGCTAAAAATTCTCGATCAAGTGTTTATTGTACGTTGTTTTATTTCTACACTGCAGAAAATGATGAGTCAAATTGACTCTCTCCGAAATAGGCTCCTACACAAATTGAGTCAAATTGGACTCCGCCAGAGTCAAATTCGACTCACTGAGCCGCACGTTTGACGCTGATGGAGTCGAATTTGACTCAGTTTGTGTAGTCCCGCAGAGTCTATTTCAGAGAGAGAGAGTGTCAATTTAACTCACCATTTTTTGCAGTGTACTTTTTACAAATTCGAGACCATTCGCCGTATGGGGGTTGTAATAAGCTTGAGCCTAAACGTAAAAAAATTCCTAGGCCTGTATTCTAAAACGCGTGCAGCAAGCCTCACCAGTTGGTGATAGGTCTAGTAACTTTCAAATCAGTGAATGCTGAGGCTCAAAATTTAGCACATTCTTCGCGTTTGATTCGCTCTACTCTGTGTAAACATTTTGAGTTCAACATCTGCGATAGTTTAGTGAGTTTGAAAACCGATTACTAACTGATGACAGTTGCTATATACATTTGAGAATTGTCACAGTGTAAACTGGTTTTGTTTAACTTTTTTAAGTGCCTGCTCAATAAGCCTAAGCCTAAAAGCCTAAGCCTCTTAAAGTCTACGCCTAAGCTTAAGCCAGTCCCTATTAAGTCCCACAATCTTCAGAGTTACCCGGCTGTCGACCGGTTCCATATGATCCACAATATTAAACTCGCTAGAAATAAACGCTTGGTTACGTCGATCCTTAAACGTTGGTCAATAGGAACACGGGTGGGGTACAGTATTATAAGCATATTTCTAAGCCCAAGTTTAAGCGTAAGCCTAAACCTAAGAGTAAGACTGAGCATATTCCTAAGCCTAAGCCTAAGCGTAAGAATGAGCATATTCCTAAGCCTAAGCCTAAGCCTAACCGTAAGAATGAGCATATTCCTAAGCCAAAGCCTAAACCTAAGCGTAAGACTGAGCATATTCAATAAGCCTAAGCCTAAGCGTAATACTGAGCATATTCCTAAGCCTAAGCCTAAGTCCAAACCTAAGCCAAGCAAATAAATTCGTCTAAAGCTTAAGCTTACTCTATTGCAGTCCCACAGAATATACTCTCCGCCCATGATGTGTACATGGGTCAAACGTGCCTTATTTTTTAGAGTGAAGTGTACCGCCTACGTACGCAAAGTATTCATCGGCTTGTCAACCTACTGGCATACGACTGCGATTCACTAATCACACCGGTTGTTTCGACAGACTCTTTTACCCGTTTACGCTATGACCCGTGTCAAAATGCCCGAATTTCGTTTCATTACTTCGCAATTTACTGTTATACGTTGGATTTGGGCGTACAACAGGGACCAGAAATGTTCAGTACACGCGAATTTCAGTTATGCCTCCCGCAAGATTACGCAAATATTAACAATTCCCACGTGGAATCGATCCATGATAGCGGTGATTTTAATTTGGAGTTGTATAGCGGTAGCTATGTAGACCGCATAGACCAGTATGCAATACCAGTTCAGACACGAGTTAAGCTGTCAGTTGAACAGGTATGCATTCACTTGCTTTCTTTTTGTTGGTAAACAATCTATATATTAAAGCTGGAACGCCCCACATACGTATTTTAGGCAACGTTCCAGTAAACTTTTGAACATACGCCAAAATCAACAATAATAGGAGAATTTGCACATGTGTGCAACTACGGATTACTAGTAATTGTAAGGCTGAACAGCAAAAGTTGCTAAACAAGCGAACTGAGACATCCGCGTTATCCAAAACGATTTCATAGTTGCTGATTAAATTGAATGCAATAAATGTGCTAAAATTATACAGTCGACAGCTTACTGGTTCAACAGTTACGCCCATGCAAAGACTAGGGGCGGAGAGTTTGTCTGTGGGACTAGAATAGAGTAAGCTTAAGCTTTAGACTAATTTTTTGCTTGGCTTAGGGTTAAGCTTAGGCTTTTAGGCTAAGGAATATGCTTACAATACTGTTCCGCCCTTGTTATTTCCATTGGCCAACAGTTACGTAAGGTATCACTAACTGCTGATAGGAGATATACACAGTTGAGAACATGGGCACATATTTTTAATAATCGGGACAAAACCCTTTTTGTTTGGTTCTCGTTTGAACGGTACAATGGCTGGAGTTAGTAGACAGGAAAGCTAACGCTTATACATAGGTTTAGGTTTAGGCTTAGGTTTTTAGTCAGAACGTGGACCCTATACGTGGTCTGTTTGTTCGATGCAAATATTGTATTTGGTTTATTTGATTCACAAACGAATTACGTCAATTATATACGTTGATATTTAGAATACGTTTGGGTTTAGGCTGACATATTTTCAAATCTGTATAGCAGCTACCAGCAGTTAATAGCGGCAGGTTTTCAAACCGGCAAATTCCTGCACTTGTAGATCTCAAAATTGGCACAGAAGTCTGACAGGTTAAATGTGATATGGGTTAAATTTTTAGATCCTCCTGCCATTCGCGTGGTCGAATGTTGGACTACAACTATCACATTAGCCTATTATAGGTGATTGAACCTTTATATTTTACTGTTTCAGAAGGTATTTCGACGCGTCAAACATTTTCAATGGCCACGAAGTTCCGATCGTTGCGCTGACTACGATGTCAATTTTACAGGATGTGACAACGCATGTCACCGACAAATATTGATCCAGCAGTACGGATGTAAACCGCTTCCGGAACCTCCGGTCCCACAGATGGCGGCATCTTCAAATGGTCCGAGACCGGAAACGACGGCGCCTGTTAGGGACTGTTCACCGTTTATACCGTATACCGGTGATTTTAGCAATTATCGTAAATGTTTAGACGATTGTCTGCCTCAATGTGAAGAAATCGAATACGAAGTGTCAACATTTTCTCGACCATTTTTGGAAAATTCAAATCATTGCAGTCAGGTATAAACATAGTGCAATACAGACTGCACTCAAAATAATATTTCTGATATTTAAGAAAAAATTTCTTACATTTGAGAAATATGATTAGCAAGGTGCACTTGAAAAGTATTTCTGTTATAATAGAAATGTTTTCAAAAAACGTTTTGAAATAAAGTCTGCAAATAAACGTTTTCCAGGTATTTTTAGAAAAATTGTCTTAAATAGCAGCAAAACTTTTCAGATTTGCCACAGAAGACACTTTTCTGAATAAGTCAGAAATACTTTTTTGTGTGTGGTGTCAGTTATTTTACAGTCAAAAATTAATTTTTAAATTGCGCACAAATCACGCAATTTTTTGTTATTACAGATATGTTGCAATTGTTCGATATGAAATAAAACGACAAAATTCCATCCAAAATCGAAAAAATACATTCAGACGCATCAGGTGTTTTTTGTTTAAATTTGAGAAAGCCCGGTGAACATTTGCATGCATTTGGAAACATAGTCGATATTGGGTTTTAGTATTTGACAAAATGACCAATATCGCATCAACACTACATTTTGTTTCAAAAACAGCCTGCAAGTGCTTTGTATTTTTTACATGATTCCAAAATCAATATTTATTTACGTGTGAAAATCTACACTTTGCACACAAGTAAAGAGACAAGTACCAAAATGTGTCAACTTTCGAAACTCGGCAATCGCTTAAACATATATTTAACCCTTTCCTTCATAGAGTATACTATCAGCGACTAAACACAAATAATATACGAGCAATACAGACACTATGAGCAGTGTTTAACAATTCTAACATATACGCACAGTGCAAAATCTTCACAAGACGTCAGAGTACCATTGGGCTTCTGCGTCAAACTCCTATAGCTCACTGGTCATCGTAAACGTCTCACACAACTCGTGAGGCTAGAAATAGAATATTGAAATTACATTTGATATGAAATTGTGAATATTTATGTGAGAAAGTATTAATGATGTGTTATTTTTAATAATACGACTATTTGCTATATTTTCTGTAAGTTTCTGCATTAAAATTCGTTTTTTGCTTTCAATACTGCCAGCTTTTTGAAACAAAATTCTCTCGTCGTTTTGTAGCCCAAGTCGAAATATTAAATTTTAATTTTCATATTTTTAAAATTTTACACAAAATACTATTTTTTTCAGGTTGGTATCGCGTATCGTTCGTTAAAATACATCGTATACGAAGAGATTGAAGCGTATCCGGCGACAACTTTGCTGTCTGATATTGGTGGCCAGCTGGGAATATGGATCGGATGTTCTTTGATGAGTTTTGTTCAACTTCCCGTTTTGTTACTGTTCGGATACGGTTCAAATTCTTGATCCCAAACGCAAAAACAAACCACAAACTGGCCCTATCCTCAAGGCGACTGCGGGATCAAGAGTTGATTACCCTGGTTCAGGCCCAAACATGGTCCAAAATTACTATTTTGTTTGAATTTTACAAAAATTATGTTTCGTTTCTCGTTCGCTTTGTTCGTGTAAGCTTTGTTTCGCTATAATAATATAGCTCGGCCTGACCCATATTAGATTTCTGCGTCTGACACCGCGGGTTCAAGCGATTTGAAACAAACGTCACTAAAGTTTCGCTAAGGCAGGATGGTAAATTGTGACAAATCTTACAGTAAATTCCTTATTTTCATATGGTTTATTAATTTAAAATGAAAAATTAAACTTAAAATGAACGAATGCAGATTGAAATTTCTACATATTTAAAGGTACAAAAGCGTCGTTTTAGTTCCTATTTTTTCAGAAGTATTTAATTTTTGAAATTTATACTTTTTGCTGGCCCATGTATAGAACAAGGTCGGATCGTTTTCCGGATGGGCTATAATAGAGTCAGCCTAAGCTTTAGACTAATTTTTTGCATATGCTTCGGCTTAGGTTTAGGCTTAGGCTTAGGAATAGGCTCATCCATACGCTTAGGCTTAGGCTTAGGAATATGCTTATACTACTGTTCCGACCCTGTTCTATACATGGGCACTTTTTCTGGTATCACGACAATTCGCCGATCCAACAACTCGTCGGCCGACAACTTGTACTGCGAAATTTCATCAACTCCACAATTCGTCGCCAATCATTATGTTTAGACTTTCGGTTACGCTTTAGGATTATGCTTAGGCTTATTTATAGGTTTTAACAACTGTTGGACGACAAGTTGCCGGTCGACGAATTGTCGTAGATTCACTTTTTCAACCTTCATACACGAAATTTATGGAAATTGACAGGTTTGCACTAAGAGGTACAGATGCACCCCCGGGTTCATATTATGTTTACCTGAATACTGAGTAAAAATAAATAATTTGCATCTGTAGAAGCTTTACATAAATTTTTGCTTCAATAGACCCTTTGTATATGCCGCAATTAATTAGTTTGGCGGCACCTCAAAGGGAAATTCGGTCCCGCCTTAGACATGCCTGCACGGCAAAAGTATGCCCCTGGTTTTGGTATTTGCCGATAGCGTAAAACCTTTGTAGTGCAGCTTATCAGCTTTGAGCTAATGTTTGTGTGGATGATTTGTAAGCCTTGATTTTGGTCACGTGACCGCTACAGCGTTGAATAGGCTGAGGCGATAGTAATCACATGTTTAACGCGATCAAGGCTGAGTCACGGAAAAGTCACAAGTGCTTGCGTATCGAAAGAATTCAACGTTTTGGCGGGAAAATTAAAATTTCGGCGGGAAAAACCAAAATTTTGGCGGAAAAATTCAAGCTTTGTTTCTAAATTTTAATTTTGGCACGTGCATTTACATTTTGGCGGGGAAAATTCAAATTTTGGCGGGAAATTCAAATTTTAGCGTTAAAAGTCTAATTTTAGCGGCAAAATGTAAATTTTTGCTGGAAAATCAAAGTTTAGCGGCAAATCTTCAATGGTTCAGAAGAACTCGATATGATGGTTTCTGGTAGTCTAAGCAAAGAGCATGTGGCAGTTATCATTGCCGCAAAGTGTCATACTTTGTTATAAAGTTGTCTGATAATGGTGATATGTAATTTGTGCTAAATTTGGAATATCATGTGATATTCACTATAATGTCCTATAATATTATATCACACTAGCACGCATGTTTGTTTAGTTGACACGACAGCAGGGGTTTGTAGATCATTGTGGAATAATATTCAGAAGTTGTCTATTTTCTTTCTATATGATTGACCAATTTTATAGTTGATGTAGACTCAACTTGGAACAAATCATGTCCGACGCTGCCCCCGTTTTAACATGAACTCTGCGTTACTTTTATACTCAGATTTCTTCATTGGCTTTATGGCACTGTTGGTATGCAAGTTGTCAGGCTACGAATTGCCGAAGATTATTCGGATGAACATACAAACTTTTATGACTTTGTATGTAAACCACCGCACGCGCTGACTCTGTGGGGATTGTTCCCGTACACGGAAAGGCTTAAGTTTCGCTTAGAATTTAAAAGGACAGAACATTTAAAAGGCCAAGTATGGACGGCACAACAACTTATATTTTTATTGCTTTGCTATTAAGTTACAACATTCATGGTACATTTCAAATATATACATATATATCAGGGTACAATCAGAGTTTTGCCTCCGGCTCCGGCAGAAAATCGGCTTCCGGTTCCGGTAGAATTGTTGTCGTAGGTTCCGCCGATTTTGGTAACAAAATTTTTCATAATTTTTGCAAAATTTATCTGTTTAGCGGGTTCGTTTTGCTTTTGTCACAATTTTCAGAAAAGAATTTCTGAAATTTCGCAGAAAATTAGTGCAAAAACCAAACAACTTAACAACATATTGCAAATATTGGCTAAAATTAACTAATTAACCATCATTTGTACTACCTAATTTCGCCTCACCTCCGGCTTCGACTTGCGGCTCCGGATCCGGTGTTACATTTAAATACAAAACAGTACTTTATTTACTTGCGACTAAACGTAGCAAAAATTGCTTATCGCAAAAATATTTTGCGACAGATAAAACCAACAAATTTTGCAGTTTGTAATAATCAGCCAGTCAAAAAACATTAATGTTAAAGCTTTAACGCTAAACTGAATCTAAGCTAACACCTTGGCCTGTATTCTCAAATATGTGTAGCACCTAACACCAGTTGGCGACAGGGCTTGTAACTTTCGAAACAGTGAATGCTGAGGCTCAAAATACCGAACAATTTTGCATATGATTTGAGCTACATTTGTGCCAATTTTGAATTCAACAACTGTAATAGTTAGTTTGGAAACCTATTACTAACTGATGATAGTTGCTATACGCATTTGAGAGTATGAGCCTTAAATTAGTGTTTAGTTCAAACTTAAACTGCATCCTAAACCCTATTAGCAGGTTTAAAACCAACGACTTTGTGTAGAATCTGTTCTATGCACAGAGAACTTTTTTAGTTCGATACAAGCTAGTTTCAAGCTGTAACGTAGGTTTTCTTCTAGTTTTCTCTCAGTTAAACTAACCCAAGCGAGTCCTCATACTTTTAAGATGGGTTGTCCAACAGTTAATATTTTTCGTGTCCGGACACAGTTTCAGAGAAACTGCATTTTGTCCGTAGCTAACTAAAGATGGTTAAACGGACGAAAAGCATTGGCTAGCTGACTGTTATAGGACGTCATTAGCGTTTCGCAAAACTCTTGGGCATTTTTTGTGCAGGCCAAACGTACGGTAACGTGTGACTGACATGATATTTTAAATCTGCGTGTTTAATTGCAGGTGAATTTGCGCAATTATACGTTTCGTAGTATATTTAATTTTGCAACCGAAATTTTAGTAATTGCAGGACGAGAAGAGGTATATATTAAAAGAACAAAGAAATCGAACTAAATTGTAGTCAAAAAATTGTAGGCCCCAGGGTACAGCTTTTAGTCCCACAAAAAACATTCCGCCCCTGATCTATACATGGGCCAAACATAAACTTAATGCATAATTTCTACACAAAAATCAACCGGATTCAGATAATTGTGAACCAACATGAGCAGTTTCTTAACCATGCGTCTTAGGAGAGTGAAGTACAGTAATTACCTATGAATTATCAACGTCACAACACATTTTGTGTCTGAAAATAGTTTTGTTGTTCTGACAAACTTCATTGACCAGTGGCCTGACCTAAGCATTGATTTTAAGATACCCTGATTTTTAAACACGGCCCATCTTGTGGACTCTCAGGACGCCGTCCTGGTTCGGTACACCGAGTACAAATACCACTGTTTGACGGTGTCAGTTATATAACTGGAACATCTTATTTTTTCAGTCTTAATAGCGTGTTTTACATATATGCTGGATCGGCCAAAGTTAATTATAAGGCTCTGCCTACTAAGCTTTAGGTTAATCCTAAACATAAGCCTAAACCTAAGCTTAAACTTCTCAGCCTTTAAAGTTTTCAGTCGCTTGTCATGCCCGTAGCCAGGTCACATTGCTAGGGGGGGTTAAAAATATTTCAGGTGGGGCAAACAAGGGTTTCTTTAATATTTCATAAATTCAGCTTAGAGAAAATTCATTATGAGGCTTGTAATACTATCAATGATTCTAGTCGGTTTGAGCTCAAGTTTCGCATACCGCATTCTTATTTTACCGATGCACGTGGGAACGAGCCATAAAAAGTCAATGATTCCGCTTGCAGACGCGCTTGGACGTCGGGGACACAAAGTACAAATTTGGAATGCGTTTTTCACTCGTCAGCATTCGGCAAATTCCCAATATTTCACTGATTCTGAAATCGTTGTTTCGACTCGCGTCAAAGAATATCTGGACATTTTTGTAAACAACAACGGATCGGCGGCGTTCAATTTTTGGAATACGAACGATTTTACACCGGTCGATATGGTAAGTTTCGCTTGAGGTTTACGGTAGTTTTTTGGAAATTAGGCTCAGAAGATTTAAGATTACGGTATGCTGCGCAACGGCAGAAAGCCGGATGAGTTCATTACGCACCAGATTTTAAGAATTCTCAACGTGGTTAAACTTAAATTTGAACCAGATATAAACAATCAACTGTTTCAAACTTTATACTTAGTGATAATCATAACAATTTGACTTGAATAACCTATCGCTAACTGAAAATAGATACGAGACAGTGTAAAATGTTCGTTTGCAATAGCAAAACAGCTTACAAAAGGCTTAGTTTGGTTGAGGACAGCACGCCGCCGTACGCTGTCGCACGCCGCCGTACGCTGTCGCACGCCGCCGTACGCTGTCGCACGCCGCCGTACGCTGTCGCACGCCGCCGTACGCTGTCGCACGCCGCCGTACGCTGTCGCACGCCGCCGTACGCTGTCGCACGCCGCCGTACGCTGTCGCACGCCGCCGTACGCTGTCGCACGCCGCCGTACGCTGTCGCACGCCGCCGTACGCTGTCGCACGCCGCCGTACGCTGTCGCACGCCGCCGTACGCTGTCGCACGCCGCCGTACGCTGTCGCACGCCGCCGTACGCTGTCGCACGCCGCCGTACGCTGTCGCACGCCGCCGTAAAGTATAGCGCAACCCTAATTCTTAACTGGTTTTCATATTTTGCAGTTGACTCCATGGTACATGACGACTGATGTTTGTCGACACGCACTTGCAAACAACATGACAGACATTGAACAATTAATCAGTGTCGGCTGGGATCTGATCGTTGTCGATTCATTTTTCACACCGTGCGCCTATCATATCGTCGCTCTAGCTCAAGTGCCGTATATTATAATGTCAACTACGTTTGCGATGCCTCACAGCTTGTATCATTTTGGCGTTCCTATGCCTGTTTCAAGTCCAATTCCTATTCGACAGTTTTACAGTTTGACTAAATTTACTGACCGTTTTCGGTATTTTATCGACTGGCGATTGAGCGATTTTGGTAATTTTTTATCGCTGTAAAAATATGCAGGATTTATCTTGAACACCAGAGGTGTAAGTGGACAAAGATTATTTACCCGTGCTGCCTTTTCCTGTGAAAATGTATTTTTATCCCGCGGGTATACCCGCGTTAAAGTTCTTTACCCGTTACCCGCCTTTACCTGAGCAAAATTCATTTAACGTTACCCGTTCCTGTTTTTTTCGTTTGCGTTCAATACAATTGTGTAATTTTACAGTGCATTGAGGTTACTCGCGGCTTAATTTTCAGCCATACAGGTAAAAACAGTTTAAAAATTCAAGTTTTATACATTATATGGTTTCAAGTTTTTTATCGAAAATTCAGGCGGGTAAACAGTGACATATTTTTACCCGCGCTTTAAAATTCTTCACCCACGGATACTCCCGCGCCAAAATTTTCTTACCCGTCCCACGTTTACTCGCGGGTACCCGGCGGGTAGTGTGCAACTGTGTTTGGATCTAAATTCGAGCTCTGGTTTTGGGAAATTTGTTTTGCTCGGAGGGTAAGACAGTGTTGTTAGTGAAAATATTGGTAATTGTAAGCTGTTTGGGTGTTTACAGACTGCAATTCCCAATGATAATTTTGTAATGCTTCTTTTAAGCAGTTGAAACTCGCACTGTCAGTTTAGATAGGAACCGGGATTTCAGACATTATTAACTAAGCAGCTGGAAACACAGGCCTACGCAGCAGGGATCGAACAAGCAGTCTAAGGATTCTGAGGCAAGCGCGCTACCACTGCGCTACGAACCTACCCAGCTTATTTAGCATACACGTCGCCATAAAGTCGACGAAAAAAAGTGCTTAGCTTGAGAGATGGGTTACGTAGCGCAGTGCTAGAGCGCTTGCCTCTAAATTGTACGACTGCTAGTTAGATCCCTGCTCTAGAGGCCCGCTTTTCCAACTACTTAGTCAGAAGGTCTGAAGTTCCGATTTCTACCTGGACTGAAACGCGCGAAGGTCACTGTCTAAAAACTTAAACTTAAATTAAAGCTTAACTAAACTTGAATATTAGTTTTAGTAAAACTTAAATGGCTGGACGAAGTAACTAAACTAGAATTTTAAGTTTTACTTAAGCTAACATGTTTTTAGTTTAACACGAGTTTTAGTAAACTTATTTTTAGTTTAAGTAACAAGTGCAGCCCAGAAATTACGTGTATCTAAGAGTTCGTTATTAAAGTTTAGCTTAAACTGAAAATATGTAAAATTTTAAACGAGTCTAAGCGTAAACCTGCCTGTTAGTTTAGTCAATCTAGAAAGTTAGTTTAATACGGCTAGATTGCCTTAAGCTTAAATCAAGTTAGTTTAAGCGTTTAGAGAGCAAAAAGATTACAAAACAGTGCCACTTGAATAAAACGGTTTTTGGTCGAATTTCTTCGTTGCCAACGGATATTTTCTGCGAAATGCAGACTCTTAGCAATTAATATTTTTAGCAACAATTGAACTTGTAAACCACAATATTAAACGAGATCTGCAACCGCATTTGCCTCGCTCGTTTTCCGTGTCTACTTTCAACCAACAGGCGTTCTTGCTGTACTCTGTGTTGCCACCGATAATTGAATGGACTCGTCCTTATACACAATTAGCAATTAATGTTGGTGCACGCAATTGCACTGCATTATACTTTGACGAAAGTGCGTTAACACAAATTAGCTTAAATGCTGACATACAACGATTTATATCTGACCCAAAGTCTAAGGGAACCATTGTGGCCGGGTTTGGCCATTACGTTAGTTGGTCAGAAGCGCCGCTTTTTATGGTCGAAGCATTTTATCACGCATTTCGCCAGTTGGGTGAATACAGGTTCGTATGGCAGTTTTCTGGCAAACCCCCCGATCTGTCCCCTCGAGCGGACAACATCATGTTCCTGCAATGGGTTCCTCAATCAGCACTGCTCAGGCATCCAAAAACTCGACTCCTGGTGACACATTTGGGTCTGAAAAGTAGCATCGAAGCCATCTGTCATCGTATTCCAGTCGTTGCGATGCCAATATTTGCTGAACAGCCGTACAACACTCAACAACTCATACATCGATATGGCGCAGGAGTTGTACTGAATAAATTCTCACTCAGCCAACGTTACGTGTTTGACAAATTGAATGACGTGTTACTCGACCAATCACGTTATAAACGAGCAATTGAACGAGTAGAATCACTGATCGGTGACGTCATCATGGACGGCAATCATTTGGCGTCATTTTGGATTGAATTCGTCATAAGACACAAAGACAGGATTGTCATTCTAAGAGACCGTTCAGTTCAGTTGAATTTTTTGCAATATTTCATGCTTGACGTCATTTTTGCAGCATTTTGCTCATTAATGCTTATCTTGTGGGTGTTGTACTCTGTGTTTAAAAGGTTAAAGTTTCCTTAATAGATTAGTGAGATTAAACTTTGTTCAGATATGGTTCAGGTATACTTTTTATTCGTTGAAGTTTAGTTGAAGCTTACCAGGCCCGTAGCCAAGAGGGGGTCAGGAGGGAACTGAGGCCCTTTTAAGAAACTTAACAGTATTTTCAAATATTTGCTTATATCTCATCAGCTATTAAATAACCTTTATTAAGACGTTCCTAAAACTTTATGTCCAGAATTTCATCATCGCAATGCTTTGTCCCATCTGTCCCATCTGTTCCATCTGTCCCAACTGTTCCATCAGTTCCATCTGTCCCATCAGTTCCATCTGTCCCGTTTGTCCCAACTGTCCCATGCGATGTGCTCATAAGCAAGCATTCCGTATATAAGTTTGAGCCTTCCTTAATTCATAATACACTGCAAGCAGATATTTCTTCGATATTTGGTTAGTATTCGGCTGAAAATTACGGTAGATTTTGCTCCATATTTAAGGACAAAGCTTTAGTTTACTGGTTTAGGTTCAAGTAAAGGTTCAGCAATGGCTTACTCAATGGCATACCCAATTTTCTTAAGCCTAAGTTCAAGTGGAGGGCAAAGCGAAAAACACCCTAAATCCCTTTGTTGTGTTAGGGATCATAAGAATTTTACACTGGTACTTTGCATAGGTTCATGCTACTTTTAGCGCCGTCCGGGTTTCTGGTGGTTCTGTAAATGAGTAGGCTTACATTCTAGACTACATTTTTTTGCTTACGTTTAGGCTTAGGCTTAAGCTTAGGTTTAGGCTTAGGAATGCGCTTTAGCAACGCTTAGGCTTAGGCTTAGGCGTAGGAATGCGCTTTATCTACTGTTACGGCCCTAAAAGTAACATTGGCCATTGCATAGATGGATTGGTTAAACATGTTTCATTCATTTCGGTTTCGACAATGAAATTTTGACTATTACAATTAAATCGTTTGAAATAAGATTTAAGTAAATATACGTCGGACTGCTTTTCCGCGGAACTGCAATAAAGTAAGCTTTAGCTTTAGACTGTTTTTGCTTAGGCTTAAGAATATGCTTATTCTATGTTACGATAGTGTTGTATACATTGGCGGAATTTGTTTGAAAATGTATTGCTAAATATATCTGTTGGTCAAATATGACGACAAGTCCTGACAAACTGCGGCAAAAATAAAACGCTATTTGAATTTTAAAATACTATTATAATTTCAAAGAGAATTTTTCAAAATAATTTTTGTACGTTGGGAAACTGTAAAATGAATCGCTTTTGTAGGAAAACGCGGTTACATCAACGCTTTGTAGCGTTTGTCAAAACGCTACACTGCAATAAACGAATTTGTGAAAGCTACACTGCAAAAAACTGGTGAGTCAAATTGACTCTCTCCGAAATAGGCTCTACGGGAACTACACAAACTGAGTCAGACTCGACTCCACCAGAGTCAAATTTTTAACTCACTGATTCATACGTTTGACTCTAGTGAACTCGAATTTGACTCAGTTTTTGTAGTCTCGTAGAGGCTATTTCGGAGAGAGTCAATTTGACTCACCATTTTTTGCAGTGATTTGACTCACTATTTGTTGCAGTGTACTCTAGTGGCAGTGCAACCGATTGTTTTATACGAAAAGCGTTTTGATTTTGACGAAATTATTACGCTTGAAATTTTAACCTAAGCTTGAACCATTATAGATTCGCCTGGCGCTGAAGTAGAACACACTTCCACTAACGAAATAAGTCTTGTGCTGTTTGGTTTTCCGTTATTCTTCACGGGGTCGTTTTGAGTTGTGCCACTTTCCGATTGTTTATCATAATCCTCCGCTGTTGCGTTGCCACTTGACTTTCTGACCGAATTTTGTACTGAATAAATATTGTTCGACTCTGTCTGACACGTTTGCGTTGAGGTACAATTTTCAGCCGTATTACTTGTGAGTGCGGTACGTTGGCTTGTCGATGACGAATCGATGACGTCATCATCTGCGTTGTGATGACGTGGCACTAACTCAAAGTAACCATAATCGCCTGGCAATTGGCGAAGTAGCAGTTTAGTTGCAGTAACTGCGCGTTGCAGTATTGCATATTCTTGACGTACTATTTCTACCGCAAGTTGCATTTGAGCATTATCGATTGACTTGTTCGGTGTTTGATTCCCACGTACGTTTGAGATGAACCCATTTTTGCCAGTTTCTTGGCTAAAATTCTGACCATCTGCTCCTGTCCGCTTTTCAAAATCACTATTAGACAACCGTTGAATAACCCGAGATTGAGCATCAATTGAACTCGTGTTTGAATTTATGTTTTCTTTTAATTCATCATTCGATGACGTGTTCAATTTCGATTCGCCGCCTGAATGACGCGACGATGACGTAATTTGAGACAAATTTAACAAATTGGTTGCGTTTTTATTTTGAACGGATTTATACGTTGCTAGTCGCCTGTTGAGCCGTTTCAATACATGACTCCACGCCCGAGTCCAAGTTTGAGCTGATATTTGACCCGTGGCGAGGTCAGCAGTTGTAGCACTGATGAGTAAGAGAGCCCTAAGCTCAGTATCAGCTAACGGCAGCTTTCGTGGAAATATCCGTAACATAACAGGAGGTTTTAGTTGCAAATCTGTCTCCAGGATGTTGAGTTTCGATTTAAAATTTCGATCCAACGGTGAAATTTTAACTTTAATTGGAGCAAAATAGTCGACAACTGCCATACCCCAGATTGTGAAATATTCTACTGGCGTGCTTGAGTCACGGTAGCAAATGGTTAGCTGACCGCCGGCCGGAATTTCGCACGATGTGTACGCACAAAGTGCACTAACACAAGTGTCAGTTGCGGTACACATATCGATTTTGGTCAGCAAATGTTCAGCGCCGTTGTTGCACAAATCCCAATATGGAACCAAAACGGTCACTGATTCACCGTTATCTTCGACCTAAAACAGGTTGGGGTTCTAGCTTTATTAATATAGATGGAATTTATGCTGAACATGGCCAATGTTTACTTTAAGCGGCGTATAAACAGTAGATTAAGCGTATTCCTAAGCCTAAGCCTAAAGTCTAAACAAAAATATGCAATCTAGAATCTAAACCTACTGTTTTATAGACCCACCAGAAACGTGGACGCTTCTTCAGGTAACACGGGCGCTGAAGATTAATAATTTTGACCCGTGTAAAGATAAGGGAACGAGCGTATATCTATCTATGAGTCTGAAATAGACTAAGCTATTAAGCTTTAGACTATGTTTTTTGCTTGTTTAGGCTTAGGCTTAGGTGTAAGCTCATTCTTACGTTCAGGCTTTAGCTTTAGGCTTAGAAATATGATTATGCTACTGGCGCGGCCTTGTTGTATGCATTGGTCAAAATGTTAAAGATGCTATTAAACCTAAATATGTTTAATTCGGTGTTCAAATTAAAGTTCGAAATTGAATCTGAAAGGAAACAGCTACTATTCATGTGCGAGAGGGTTAAAATTTGAAATTAGCACATCCTCCTTGGTCCTATCAAACATTTGACCCCTTTTCCACAAAAAATTAAGGCCCCGCTGCTAAGTGTTGAGTATATAATCAACTTTGGAACCCTCGTTTGTTTTGACACTATCATTCCACGTTCTGCTGGCTACGAGCTTGCAAACGATTTCGTTTAAAACATTGGCCCATGTAAAGATCAAGGGCTGAACGTTTTTCGGTGGGACTGCAATAGAGTAAGCTTAAGCTTTAGACTATTTTTTGGCTTGGCTTAGGCTTAAGCTTAGGCTTAAGCTTAGGAATATTCTCATTCTTACGTTAAGGCTTAGGCTTAGGCTTAGGAATCCGACTCATTCTTACGCTTAGGCTTAGACTTAGGCTTAGGAATGTGCTTATAATGCTGTTCCGCCCCTGTTCTTTACATTGGCCAAAATATTTTCTAAACATAGGCTTCATCTATGAAACCTAAAGCGGCTTGGTGTACCTTTAACGATCGACTCAACGCCATGGCCATTGCCCATCGGTAGGCGTCAAAAGTAAACTTTGCCGGAGTCAAATTTCGATATTTCACCCCTCGCGTCCATCCGTCGTAGATCTGTTGATACAACAGTCCGTACTGAGCGACAACCTCGTAGAATAAATTCAACCCGTCTTCGTAACACGGGGATCCAGCGAGTAATGCAAAATGTTGTGGAGTAAAAAACAACGGATGTGGCATGTGTTTAGGTAAAATGTCGATATAAGGGATCCAGTCGGACTGTTGACGGTTAAGACGTTCAGCGACGAGTTTGACCGCAACTGGGACTTGTAACCAACAGCTAAAATTGACATTTTGTTTTATTCTCAAATGTATGTAGCACCTATTGCCAGTTGATGATAAATCTTGAAATTTTTCAACTGAAGGAAATAAACGTTTGAACTTAAAACTATAATCGCTGTTGAGTTTGACTACAGTTTGCTTTTATCCGTATACTCAAATAGGCCCATGTTACTTTAAAGGGCGTCCAAATTTCTGGTGGGTCTATAACAGAGTAGGTTTAGATTCTAGATTATGTTTTTTTGCTTAGGCTTAGGATTAGGAACACATTTTTGTAATGCTTAGGCTTAGGCTTAGGAATACGCCTAATCTACTGTTTACGCCCCTTAAAGTAACATTGGCCCTCAAATACGTGTGGCGCCTATCACCACTGGCTGATATCTTTTAAAAGTTTAAGAACCAAAGATATAAATGATTAGAAAATTCCCGATTCTAGCGAAAGTTGCCGCCCTCCCAAATATCGGGATTCTATTTTGAAAAATATTTTCCGGACGAAAAAATAACTTTTTAATTTTCTCATTCGAAAAATTTTGTCGCGAAAATATTTGCGTGATTCTCATGAAAAACTGCATCTCAATATTTTCAAGTACTCTTTATTTGTCCCATTTTCCGATGATCTGGTTCTGATAATTTCTAAAGTTGACATTCTTCCCCGATCTTTCGGTACTTTTTACCGTCTCCACACAACTACAACTAGTCGACCAGCATTGCACAATGCACAAAAGTGTTAGCTAATTTATAAAAATCTGTGTGCAAATTTTCTCAATTATAGAACAATCATGTTTATGTGCACAGTATTGTAAACAAGTATATATGCTGGAAACTTGTCCAAAATACGTATGTGCGCTATTCCAGCTTTAATTGTATAGATTGATAAAAGAGAACTTGTCACGTTTATTTTACAACAATGAAAACAGCTGTATAGAACGGTCTAATAAGAACGTCCCGAGAACTTAATGCAAGTAAATTTTTCCAAATATGGATACAAGTTTTCCTTTGGGACGGAAAAATGGAAAAAGCGTCGACTCTGCGTACCGGTCAATTTTAGCCGCATCAACCAAATCACCGAATTCTTGAAACGCAACTTTTGACGAAAACATCGCGTCGTAAGGTACGGTAACTACGGTTTCATTGCGGGCCAACGACCCTTTTGCTATTAGGCCCAAGCCTGCGTCAGGATAAGCTGAAAATAGGCTTTGAATTAATAGGCTCAGGCGTAGGCTAAAGTAACACTGGTGTGCGAACAGAATCTAAAAAAACCTCTAAAATGTTATTTTTCCAATTTATTGACCTGAACGGGAACTTAAGTTTGGTTCCGTCCGAGGTCCATTCAGATCCGTAGCCTGCTCTCCTTGCTTGGGGGGTGGCTAAAAGTTTGTCAGCAGAGTCATTCAAGGGTTTTCGATGATTTCAAAAATTTGCACAAAAGCAAGGTTTTTGTTTATGAATTTGGAGACCAAAACCTACGACCGGATTATTCTCTTCGCATCAAGATTTGTTATCGGACCGAGCCATATGCTGTGCAAGGGGAGCGATAGAGAAGATATGCCCTTCTTAAATGTTTTGAAAGGAAAAAAGGCACTTTTAACTGAATTTCAAATAGCCTAAAATTTGGAGGCCTAAAAAATTTTCTTTACAAGAAGTAGCTCATGTAAAAACATCAGGGGCGGAATGTTTTTCTGTGGGACTGCAATAGAGTAAGGTTTTAGACTATTAATTCTTTATTGCTTGGCTTAAACTTTTAGGCTTAGGCTTAGGCTTAGGCTTAAGCTTAGGCTTAGGCTTAAGCTTAGGCTTAGGCTTAAGGTTAGGCTTAGGGTTAGGCTTAGGCTTAGGCTTAGGCTTAAGGTTAGGCTTAGGGTTAGGCTTAGGCTTAGGCTTAGGCTTAGGCTTAGGCTTAGGCTTAAGCTTAGGCTTAGGCTTAAGCTTAGGCTTAGGCTTAAGGTTAGGCTTAGGGTTAGGCTTAGGCTTAGGCTTAGGCTTAAGGTTAGGCTTAGGGTTAGGCTTAGGCTTAGGCTTAAGCTTAGGCTTAGGCTTAAGGTTAGGCTTAGGGTTAGGCTTAGGCTTAGGCTTAGGCTTAGGGTTAGGCTTAGGCTTAGGCTTAAGCTTAGGCTTAAGCTTAGGCTTAGGCTTAAGGTTAGCCTTAGGGTTAGGCTTAGGCTTAGGCTTAAGCTTAGGCTTAAGCTTAGGCTTAGGCTTAAGGTTAGGCTTAAGGTTAGGCTTAGGCTTAGACATAGGAATATGGTTACTGTTCCGCCACTCTTCTTCACCTTGGCCCATGAAGTTATACCCTAACGAACTGAAAAGTTAACTACGCCTCTGTACTATTTTAGACACTCTCTGTGCCGGTTGCAACATACCAGCAATATCAACATTTTTAGACGCTACAATCGATTGTTGGCGACACCATTTAACAAACGCGTCAATTGCGTCCACTCGAGCTGGTTCTTGCTCAATTGGAAAAGCTTCTCCTTGTCGCGCTCGAACTCCATCAACCAACGCGTGAAGTCGTACAAAATCGCGTAGTTTTGGCGAATAGCGTTTCGCTTCCGTGACTAAACCTCGTGATTGGCTGAAAATATCTGCGCAACAAATCGCGTCATCAGCGTCCAATGAAAATCGGTTATTTCGGTAAGATTGGTTCAAGCCCGGGTACCGGCATTTCAGCGGATGGAATCGATGCAAGTGGTACGAATTACGGGTTGGTGAGCCTGTGTCTCGATAAGTTGACGCTGATGTACCCATATTGCCTAATTTAGGGCCATCACCGTACCTTATGTGTGGACTGGTTAGATTGTTAAAATTGCGAAATTTTCAGCAAAAAAGTGTTTTTTCTTTCAAATCAAGTTAAACGAATTTAGTTGAAACAATTGTTTAAATTGAAATGAATTTCAACGTGGGTTTGAATATTTTTAAAATTCTTGATGTCGAATATTAAAAAAATTGTTCAGTATTTGTAGGGAGCGAACTGTGTCGGTGGTTGTATCTTAATCTGAATTACGGTTATCAGTGGGATATGTGACCTATCATATACCACATTGCATAATTCCATTATTGGCGTTTTCAGCGCCTTACCAAACTCTTTCATTTTTGGTCCCGATCAAAGTTCGCGGTTCAGCACCGTTCGTTTTGGGCTGGACTGTAGATCCACGCTTAAAAGCTTTTTAACTGTGAAGCAGGGTGTAAACGGATACTAATAATAACAGAAACCGATAGTGATCAAAATAACGGAAACAAACACCGATTTTTACCGTAAGCGGAAGCGGATATCCGGTTACACCCTACTGTTAAGGCTTAGGTTCCTGTGCAAACTTAGGGTTATGCTTTAAGCTTAAAGTCATAGGTAAATAAACGTTTGTTCTTGTAGACTTAACCCACACTTATTGTTAGGTTTAGGCTTCGGCTTAGGACAATAATCAATAACGCCTAAGCATAAGCCTAAGCCGTTGCCTAAACTCGCGGCCGACACTTTTGTTGTTTTCCCACAAAGTAAAAATTTTTTGCTTAGGCTTAGGCTTAATCATAAGTTTAGAGGCCTGGCCTTAGTAATACTCTTTGCTGTTATGGTCTGCAGCTATAACATGAGCCATTTGCGTTGTGGTGATTTTTCCACTGTAGTCGACCCAACAAAAGTCCCATTTGCCTAAAGCCTAAGTCTAAGCTTAAGCCATAACCTTAGACGTGGGAGGAATGTACTGTAGTGACCCGAATAACAGGGGGGCAATAAAAAGGGAGTCCCCATTTGGAGTCCCAGTCCATAGGAGTCCGTAATCCTAATAAGAGTCCGTATTTGTAGTGCATAAATGACTCCAGGAACAAATAACTCGAGTTCGAAACTTCAAAGCATACTTGTTTTTAAAGTACTTACACTCCTTAGTATAACCTTGCATTATCGCTCAAGTTTTTTATACTAAACAAATAAATACCAGATATATATTATTAACGAAGGGCGACGGAAGGCGGGTTAAGAAAACGGTCCGTAACCGAATAACAGGGGGAGGTACCCTCTCGACAGGCCAAATAAATATCAGTCCCTCCTATTATTCCGGTTACTACAGTACAATAACGTAAACATTTAAGAGATTTGAACTGCCGTTCGATAGGTTAGAACTTACCAAGCAGTTATTGGGTTGGTCTAAACTATTTTTTCAAAACAAACTTATTTCCGCTATGTAATTTGATCCATTCCGGTTGAAAGTAATGCGATGATGAAACGTGGCTCACACACAGGCCAGCAGCCGGCTCACGTTGCTAGGAGGGGCTGAAATTTTTCCAGGAGGGGCAAAAAAATTTTCCAGGAGGGGCTAAAATTTTTCCAGGAGGGGCAAAAATTTTTCCAGGAGGGGCTAAAATTTTTCCAGGAGGGGCTAAAATTTTTTCAGGAGAGACATTCAAGCGTTTTAATGACTTACCAGCAGGGTTGAAAATTTTTCAGGTGTAGCCGAAGTTTTGCCGGGGGGGGGGTCAAAATTTTCCCCCTGGCACCCCCTTGGCTACGGGCCCGCTCATACAACTGTGTCTATCCGACGAGTTACGGAACGCACAAGCCTCTGGATAGAAAGTTAACGGCGGATCGTGAATCAGCCTTGTTTTGCGGATCACAAATTGATTTTTGAAAAACGTGGGTCAAAAATGTCATCGTGGGTATGCGCTTCTCAAAGGCGTGGCCCTGAGGCCGAAACATATTTAGGCTTTTGGAACGAACTTAAAGAGAGTCCAACAAAAGGTCGGGTGTTTCGGCTTCTGGTTCGAGTAAAATTTACACGAATACCTCTGGCAATTTTCATAATTTATATAATTTTGTTATAATTTGCGTCGTTAAACGATTTCGTTTGAATTTTAGCAGTCATTTTTGTTAAATTTCAATTACCAAAAACAATTAATTACTTTTTAGGCGACAGAAGCAATTACCACTGGAAATTGGAAGTTTCGGTTCTATTTTTGATACTTAAACTACTGATTTAATAACAATACGGGTTGTTTACATTTAAATTTCAACGAATATCCAAATATATTTCGGCAATTTTTTCTCTCAAATCTTTCTGTGCAAATTCGCTGTTATCGTTTCCAAGTCAAATTATTTTTAATTTATTCGTAAATTTTAAATTAAAGTCAATTACTCCCCAATCGGCTGATCTCTAAATAAAAACAGTCGGTTACACTGTAAATTCCAATGAATTGGTTAATCAACTGAGATTGAGACTTAGGTATTTCTGAGTTAATAAACAGTTTAACATTAACGCACTATGAGTTGAGTTGATCATCACTCTGAGTTTAGTTTATTAAGGGTAAGTTGAATAATTGAGTCAGAGTAAGTTTTATTGACACAGAGTTCTAAGTTGTGACACTCATAACTCAGACTGAACGATTTAACTCATTCAGAGTTAAAATCACCTCAGTGGGGTTTACAGTGTAATGTTACTTTTAAGGGCCCTGGGCATGGGAACTCTTTTTCTAATGACGTCAAATCGACGGTAGCAATTGTGGATAACATCAATGTTCTGGTTTTGGATTCGCCGTTCGACGAGAAATTTGATTTTTGGTATTCAACCAAAAGCCAAAACACAGACAGAGTCGATTAATATTCAATGCGAGCGAAGCGAGCAAGAACCCAGTTCATTTTTGCGGAAATTGTTTTAAATTTCAACACAAAACTTCTAGGGGGCGGTTGGGTATTCGTAGTGCCGTCGGGTCCCCTCCCTTATGTTTTCCCTGGGGTGTCGGTTGACATTCCAGACCTGTGTCCGTGTGCCTGTAAGGGCGTAACTTTTACCTTCGAATAATTATAACCGTAACCCTAAGCCTGGTCTAATTCTCAGTGCAGTGATAAGCTTAAAACGTGCCATTGTGGTAAGTTTAAGTCTAAGGATAAAATTTGACTAAATCTTAAACCTATTTTATTGCTGTCCAATGCATAAACAATACGTTTCTAAAAGTAAAACACGGTTAAAAGACATTTCTGAAAACCGTTGTAAAAACCTTTAAGAAATAAGGTGAAAAATATACAACGCTATTTCATTGGAGCTATAACGCAAAACTTCAACAAAATGCGAATCACCAACAATCTATAAAATACTGGTTTCACTTCAGGCGCGAGTAAAAGGTGGGTTGTTGGTATTAAGTTGTTTCAGCGCGTGTAAACTCGCTGGTTAGCAATTTTTATTTGCTTGGGTAAAGCGGTGGACCGGTTAAAAATCCTCAACCCACATCCCACTCTGCTGACTGTGAGCCTAAACCTAAGCCTAAACGTGAGACAAGCGTTTATAAGCCAAAATTAAAGCTAAAATATGAAACTATTGAATTTTTTCTTGCTTCATCTCATTGTATTGAACTATTTAGACGAGTTTTCCTTCTACGCCGCCCGCCAGCTGCCATGACCCATGTATAGTACAGGGTCGGATCGTTTTCCGGCGAGGCTATAATAGAGTCAGTTTAAGCTTTAGACAAACTTTTTTTACTTAGGCTTAGGCTTAGGCTCAGAAATACACTCATCCTTACGCTTAGGCTTAGGCTTTTAGGCATAGGCTTAGGAATATGCGTATACTACTGCTCCGGCCCTGTTCTATACATGGGCCGCTGCCATTATCAACAGCTATTGACTAAAACCTACCAGCTAACAACTAAAATTGGCCAAAAACCCGTAAGAATGAGTTTAAACTACACACACACAGGAACCACTACTGTGTGGAACCAACAAAAGCACATGGGTGATAAAAAGTACACCCTCTAGTCAAAACAGTCTTATTTTGTTGCTGTGGCCATATGCGAAACCGAAAAAATAACACCGGTGTACCAGCCTGACCCGTAGCCAGCTCACCTTGCTAGGGTCGGCTCAAAGAATTTTCAAGACGGGCATACAAGGATTTTCGATTACTTACAAGCAAAGTTGAAAATTTTGTTGCGGAGAATTGTGCGGGTGAACCAGATTTGTAGCCAGGACGATGGATGGCCTAAGGGGAGACAGGATCGGCTCGTTTCTCCTCTGACAGAATTTTAGCTCCTGGAAAAATTTTAGCGCGAGTTGTCAGTCATCAAAAACATAGGTGATAAACGTCCCACCTGACTAACCGTGTCATTGTTGCTGAGGGTGCAGAAATGAGTGCAAGACAACATTTGACTTCGGAAGCGTATAATCTTGGGCTGTAAAGTAATTTTGAGCGAGCAGAGCGACTGAAAAAACACTAATTTGACGTTTAGAATTGAAAATCTAACGCTTGTAACACTGATTTTGCATACACTGTAAAAAATGGGGAGTCAAATTGACTCTCTCGGAAATATTCTTTTCCTGATCTGACCCCGCCAGAGTTAAATTGGACTCACTGAGCGATTCAATGAACCGAATTTGACTCTGGCGGAGTCGAATTTTGACTCAGTTTGTGTAGTCAGGAAAGCCTATTTCCGAAACAGTCAATTTGACTCCCTATTTTTTACAGTGTAGTGTCTAGAAATTTCAAGAAGGAATATATATGTATAATTTCATGTCGCTTCATTGGAATACGGCCCCTGGCTACAAAGCAAAGCCGAAAAATGCTTAGTTAATTGAGATAAACCAGATAGCCAGTCCAGGAAGTACCTAAAGAAATCTATAAGGACTTTGCTCCTGTTGAAAAAGTTTGGAAATTCATAGAAAAGCTGTATACCTGCTTGTAAATGGATTGAAATACTTTCATGTCTTTGTCGGATTTTGATTGCAAACCCCTAGAAATTTTTGTTGAGAACCCGCAACATTTTGTTGCGTGCCCCTCTCAAATATGTTGAAACTTTCATTTCAGTTTTTCAAACTCTATAACCAACGAACTCAAGGCATCTTAAGCATGTAAGCTTAAGTATGCACATTTTTTACACCGTTTATTCTTAGGTTTGCACTTTAGGAATATGCTTAATCTGCAGTTCCGGCCCTAAACGTAATATTCCTCCACCTATAGGCCAATGACGTAAACCTAATTTTACTTTAGCCAGAGGTGGTTAACCCTTCTGCAAAAATTAGGCACGAAAACACTGATCCATTGCCTACAGCCAGGCTTTTACTCTATACGGGGCCTAATATATCACATATCTGTGGTACGTAAGATTGGCGTATGTGTCTAAAACTCTGTGGCAACCATATGGGCAAAATGAGGCAAAAACATATATAGACTAAATGTGGTATCGGAACCAAGAATGACTGAAGATACGTTTTGGTTCAGGGGTCTTGAATTTATTGCATCTGCATTTTGCTTGGCTTTGGTTCAGGGGTCTTGAATTTATTGCATCTTCATTTTGATTGGCTTTGGTTTAGGGGTCTTGAATTCATTGCATCTGCATTTTGATTGGCTTTGGTTTAGGGGTCTTGAATTTATTGCATCTGCATTTTGATTGGCTTTGGTTCAGGGGCCTTGAATTTATTGCATCTGCATTTTGATTGGCTTCGGTTCAGGGTCTTGAATTTATTGCATCTGTATTTTGATTGGCTAACGCTTCGTACAGAGTGAATTGTTAATAAATTTAGACTTTTTGAATTTAGGCAATAATCATGAATTAAAATTCAAATTTCAAACTTTTCTGATATTTGACAGTCCAATGTAAAGCTGGCTGGACCGACTTGCATTTTTTACCGTGAAAGGAATATAATGTGACGAGTTTGAAAGCGGTTTCAGGTTATGAAATTTTGTAATTTAATGTCAAGATTCAGATTTAATATGACATTTGTTTGTAAATACTTGCAGCTGTGCGTTATGCATGTAATGCATGCTCCACAATTAAAAATGTGGCTTGGTGGAAAAATGAATTTCAATTCCAGAAAAAGGCAAAATTTAGACATGTGAAATTTTCGTGTATTGGAATTGAACATAATTTTCAATCCATACGATTCACTCAAAGCGTTTCTAAGGACTGAATAAAATTTCAATTCCATAACACGCATGTTGAAACAATAGCGTGTTATGGAATTGAACACCAGTATAAAGTGGTGTTCATTGAATTGAATTTTATTTCAGTTTTAATATCGCTCTGACTATGTCAATACTTTTACTCACTACAAACATGGTGTTTAGGAATTGAAACATTCCTCTGACCTATGTGTATTGCAAGTGACATTCAAATGAAATGTAGTGTTATGGAATTGACAAAATTTAAGAAAGATTTTAATGATTCGATTCTTATAAACGCATTAGAATATATTACTGTTGTTTGAGAGTTGAAAAATTATTTCGATGTACAACTACTTGACTTGAATTTCGTGTTTTGTGATAGATTGTAGATAACGAAATTTCTTAGAAATGACTATTCAAGAATTGAACGTGGTAAAATTTTGTAAACTCTTTGGATATGATATTTCATTGCGCGAAAGAATTTCAATTCCTATACGCCTCCTATTTTATGAGTTTTCAATTCCTGAATACCTAGTAGTGCAAAACGTGGAGTTGTGGAACTGAACAAAAACGTGAAATTGAGATGTGGAATTGACGCCCAAATTTTCCACCACCTCACAGTTTTAATTGTGGAGGATGCATAAGTGGCAGGTGCAAGTTCTGGCTGCATAAAGTCGCAGTGTTTGCTTGACAGTTTGAACTCCACCAGCGGCGAAACCGGTCACCAGTCGGCCGGTCAGCCGGCTGCCGGGTTTACCGCCTTGGTTCTGGGCCGGCCGTTATGTTTCAAATTAGTATTGCGTAGATTACCGACAATGGCGGATCCATGGGGGGCACCCCGGCCGTGGCCCCCCTCAACAGTATCTCGACAAAAAAATTATATAGTGTCAATTGCTGTTCTACGCTGTAATATTTCTCAGTTTTATACACAATAGTATAAGCACGCTTTAAAGTTTCGAACTCACCTTTATTGGGCCCTGGAGTCATTTATGCGCTACAATTAGGGATAATAGACATTTATGAACTTTAACAAGGGTTTAAGGACTACCCGCTTACGGACTCTTATTACGGATACGGATTCCTTTTGATTGGAACTCAAAATGGGGACCCCCTCTTATTTGGGTGACTACAGTATGGGTCAAAAATAAGTTTATTACGCGTGAAATTTTGGCCCCACCCCATTTTGATATCCTTGATCATCCGCCACTGAACCGAATATCATGTGGTCTTTGTAAGCGACCAAGTTAATGGCACAATGGCGCAGTAGGTTATAGGTTTGAAAAGGACCTAGATGGCCGGGTTCGATTTCCTCTGGTTCCTTGAAAATTTTTTGAGATATCTTTTTTTATTAAAATAAAAAATGTTAAAATTCTGTTAATTTTCCGGTTGCCAGTATTCATGCCTAGCAGGGATAGGACGCCCTGCCCTGTTTGTTGTAATTTAGCAAACACAAAGAACTTTTATTTGGTAGCAAAAATTTACGCAATTTTTAGTCCCTCAACAAAACAGAAATGTAATCGAATTTTATAGTTTTTTTGCAAGTGCAGTGTTCGGTTACAATCATATCAACGTTTAAACGTTCTATAATAGAACATCTCAGTGTATATTGGCTGGGCACTTTTTTTCTTTCCAATCAACGAGTTACCGCTTCCCTGGGCCCTGACAAGTTCAAGGGACCGTAAGGAAGACTTAGGGCTGCCGCCCCCCAGGCTCACTTACTAAGCGGTTCTTATGTCGTACCGCAAAAGCACAGTATCAAAGTTGTTTTATATATATGTATATATAAATTTTCGACAAGTAGTTTAGCGTGGGAACGAACATTGGGGGGTCATATTTCCGGTCCCAAAGGTCACTTGAACTTGCGGGCAGCTCAGGGGGCTACAGCCGCCCTGAGAATCCAATGAAACACAAAATTTTACACTGTCAATTTGAGTGAGTTGATTTTAACTCAGAATGTCTTGAATCACTCAGTCTGAGTTAGGACTATCAGAACTCACAATTGTGATTTGATTCACTTCATTCTGAGTTAATTAATCAACTAACCCAGATTCAACTCAACTCACAGTGAGAATCAAGTCAACTCAGAGTAAGTTAAAGTGTTCTGTTATTAACTCAGAAATAATTAACTTTCCGTCTGAGTTTATTAATTAACTCATTGGAATTTACAGTGTATGTGGGGCGTATTTTCCTTTTTTGAGGAGCAGTAACACAGTGTCCAAAGTTATTTGTTGTTATTTCCGATGAAAGTTTATCAGCGTTCATTTCTTGTGAGTCGTAGATTTCAGTGACACATGGTGTAGCCGGACATTTGTTTCCGTTCTCGTTACAGATAAACTCGAATTCAAATAAATAACATATAAATAATGGAAATTTTCAGTTCAAATAAATATGCTGCAATTGTGCAATTTGGAATAAAGAATTTTATGATTCATCCATAATTTCCTTAAACTTTATGTAAATCGGAAGTTTTTTAAATATTTTGCAAATCCCGGTGAATATTTGCATGCCTTAAATTGGATTGGCTGAAAAATAAAACATTTTTCAAACTTTTACACTTCAATATCAATTTTATGATTCAGTTATTATGATCACTGTCCGTTTCCGTTATTTTTACTATTCGTTTACACCCTGCAGTCACATGTTTGTTTGACTTGACAATTTTGTTGATTTGTGATTTTCCAAAATTTAAACATTACCGTTTTAGTTAAAATTTAGATAAACTGGGTGAAACATTAACTAAACGATATAAGTTTAACCGAAAATTTATGCTTAAAATTCTGTTCTGTATTCTTTTTCTGTGTTTGGACCCTGTGTGCATAAGCTTATAACTAAAAGATTGTATACACCATGCCAGTAAAACATTTTGGTCCATTTGAAGATCAGTGGCGGCAGAACTCTATTCCGCGAGACTGGAATAGAGTAAGCTTCAGCTTTAAGCTATTTTATTGCTTAGGCTTAGGCTTAGGCTCCGAGATACATGCTTATACTACTTATCCGCCCATGTTCTATACATTGGCATTGGCCAACATAACATTTATAATTTTCGCTCAACTGTCTCATGGAATAGAAGATATAATCTATATCTCAACTGATGCTCAACTCACACACATATATTTTCAACATTTCAAAAAATTATCAATCAATTAACCTTAACAACTACTTTAGGCATATGCTTTGGTTATAGGGGGCCAATGTAAAGAAAAGTGGCGGAACGGTATTATAAGCATATTCCTAAGCCTAAGCCTAAGCCTAAGTCTAAGCCTAGGCCAAAGCGTAAGAATGAACTAATACCTAAGCTTAAGCGTATGCCTAAGCCTAAGGCTAAACAAAAATTAGTCTAAAGCTTAAGCTTGTTCTATTGCAGTCCCATAGAACAATGTTCCGCCTCTGATCTTTACATGGACCGGTTTACGGCTACACTTAGGTTTACGTTTGATGTTGCCGCGCGCTACAGGTTACGTTCACGCTAAGCGTTCGAGATCGGTTGTATACGTAGATTTTTCTGGTAATAGTTTTCATTTTAAAAATGATCGTTAATACAGAAAATGGACACCTCGTCTTCTTGACCCTTTCAGAGGCTGCCTGTTAGCTGTATAGTAGAAAAAAATCCAAATATTTCTGCCATAAACAACTTTCTTAGAATTGGTACCGTATTAGGCATAACAGATAGCCGTCTACCAAAAGTCACGCACGTATCAATCAAATTAAGAAGATTTCAAAAAATTTCATATTTCAAAATATACAAAATTTCATATTTCAAAATATACAAAATTTCATATTTCAAAATATACAAAATTTCATATTTCAAAATATACAAAATTTCATATTTCAAAATATTAATTTAGAATAAAAAAGAAACATTACAACTTCTTTGTTTGTCTCAAAGTTTGGTTTACGGGATGGTTATCTGCTGAGTACTGAATTTACAAAAAAGTGGACTGGAAAAAATTGGTAAGAAAAATTAGCAGAAAAGAATTTTTACAATTTCCATTCAAAATTGTTGAAATACCAAAATATTTTAAATGTTGCAAAAAAATTTTGTTATTCACCGGTAAACGCTTCTGTAATTCGTGACAGAGTTCATCAAGTGAAAGCATTTCTTGTAGCACTTACAAGATCAATATAATTGATACTGAAACGCCTATCATACGTATTTTGGGCATCGTTCCAGCATTGAACAAATATATTTGTTTATTTTGGGGAATTACAGTAACTTTGATATATTTACGTTGCAAATCTTGCAAACTACTTTGACTAGTTTAAAGCTGTAACGCTCCACAATACGTAATTTGGGCCGCAATCCAGTTAATCGAAAAAGTACTGTAGTGACACGAATAAAAGGGGGGAATGATATTTATTTTGCCTCTCCAGAAGGTACCCCCTGTCATTCGGTTACGGACTGTTATTTATTTTTAACAAACCATCCGTCGCCCTTTGTTACTGATATATATCCGGTATTGAAACTATCCGTTGAATTAAACGTTTATTTGTCTTGTACCAAAAGTTTGAGCGATAATGCAAGGTTATACTTAAGGACGCATTTCAAATCTTAAGTATGCTTTAAAGTTTTGAACTCAACTTTATTTCGTTCTGGAGTCATTTATGGACTACAATCAGGGATAATTGACATTTATGGACTCTAGTACTCTGTCCGCTTACGGACTCGTATTAGGGATACAGACTGCTATTGGTTGAGACTCAAAATGGGTCGCCTCTTATTACCCCTAAGGAATACATGAAATTCAAATGTTACTTCATACGTTACAGTTGGTTCCAGGAAATTAAAAGTTAACTCAGTTTTGTCTAATCGTAGCTTACACAGCTTGCGTTCCTTCTTAAACGACTAATTTCAAAATGATGACTTCGACAAACTTTTAACATCCGAGATAATCACGTTCCACAAAGCCTCCGTTTCACTCCCAAGGTTTAAAAAATGTTTGAAGAAAATCTTTTTAAAATAGAATTTTTGCGATTTTTGTTCAAAATTTGTTTTCAGAAATTTATACTTTGTCTACTGTCCCCATTCTGAAACAGCGTTCAGCGGTGGCATCTGGCACTGGCGAAATCTGTTTTTGCGTTAAACTTCTGTGATTTACTTACCCGATGCTTCGATCCAACGCTAGCGTCATATTTTAAGAATTGAAATAAATTTACATTTCGTTATTAAAATCAATTATTGTTGAATATATTTCCTAAAAAGGGATTAGTAAAAATGTGCTCAACAACAGCTACTATCCAATTAAGGGACAATGTATAGAACAGGAGCGGAACAGTATTATAACAGGAGCGGAACAGTATTATAACCATATTCCTAAGCCTAAGCCTAAACCTAAATCAAAGCCTAAGCCTCAGCGTAAGAATGAGCGTATTCCTAAGCCTAAGCCTAAGTCAGGCAATAGTCTACAGCTTAAGCTTACTCTATTGTAGTCCTACAGAAAAACGTTCCGCCTCTGATGTTTACATCGGGACGATTAAGTAAAAAGTACAAATTCACGGTCTGGTTTACAAGAAAACATCAAGCTGAATAGACAACAGGGAAACATTTACTGTTAAAATTAGAACCTAAATTAAACGTTACTCAAAACCAAACCAAACGGGTTGACACAAGCGTTCAGTCAAGTTTGAACTCAAATTTGAACGTAAGTTCAAATCCAGTGCATCTTTAAGCCTAAAGTTGAATATGACTCTAATTCTGAACGCTAAAACGCAATCATTTGCCCTTGTGCCTGCAATCGGACTAAGAAGAACGATGCTGGTCATAGGAAACCAAATATGCGCAGATGCAACCTAGAAACACAAACCCGTGCATAAACGAAGAACATGAAACAGCGTAAATGATCTTGTAAAAATAGTTTGGACGAGTTTTATAACTTCAAAGATACACACCTTTTTGGTCTGCCGTCAATTTAAACTGACATCAGCAAGATATGGGTTAAAGTAACAATCTCACTGCAAAGATCCGCGTGGTAACCGGATTCTCAAATATTTATAGCACCAATTAATTGATCAATGATAGGTTATCAGACTAACGCACTAGCTGACATTTAATAAGCTTTTCACAGTCGTTGAAAATATTTCACTGCACAAAAAACACGGAATTGAACAAAACGTTGAACTGAACGGCAAAAAATTTGTAAATTTTTCCCAACCGATAAGAGGTGCAACACACATTTGAGAACGCGGATCTCAACGGAAACTCAAACCAAATCAAAAGCGAAGTCCATAGAACATCGGGCCCATGTAAAGATCAGGGGCGGAGAGTTTGTCTGTGGGACTAGAATAATGTAAGCTTAAGCTTTAGACTAATTTTTTTGCTTGGCTTAGGTTTAGGCCTAGGCTTTGACTTAGGAATATGCTCATTCTTACGCTTAGGCCTACGCTTAGGCTTAGACTTAGGAATATGCAAATACTACTGTACCGCCCCTGTTCTACACATGGGCCGGAATATGCTCATTCTTACGCTTAGGTTTAGCCTTAGGCTTAGTCTTAGGCTTAGGAATATGCTTATAATACTGTTCCGCCCCAGTTCTTTACATTGGCGACCCTCGGCCTAAAGGCTACAAGTTGGAACCTACGCCTAAAATTATGAACAAAATCAAGGTTTTGGAGCAAGTGCAATATTGCTATTCAGTTCACAACGCTGAAACGTAAATATTCACAAATTGCCAACAGCAGCAAACTGTTTGCTTAAACGATAATCTTTGCCAGAAATTTAGGTTTGGCAACCTAAACAACCAAAAAACAAACAGGTCAAACTAAACATCAGCCAGGCAGGCTCTTTTATAAGCATTTGGTTCTTAACGTTTAGGCACAAACCAACAAGAATCATAGTAATTTAAAAGTGGGGCCGCTGGGAGCTAAACTTTGGGTTTAGGGCCGCAAATACGGTGAACAGGAGATAAAGGCACAGTATCCTGGCGAGCGTTTACCCATCTGTTTTGCCTAACACAGGTTTGACAGCGTTTTCAAACAACCTGAATACGATAGATCGTTGGGATACCCAAGAAGTTTTGAGCTGACCACTTGCTCGTAGCCAGACGGGAGCCAGGGAAGGGTTGAGTCCTCCCTGGATCCATTTTGGCCCTCCTGAAAGCTTTTCAATCGTGCTTGTAACTCATCGAAATACCTTGTATAATTATCATGAAAAATAGCCAACTTAGCAAGGTGACCTGGATACGGACACCTGGATGACTTGAAATTAATTCATTCGTTTAAGCATCGCTTCCGATTCGACTGAACGTACCCCCGGAAAAACTAGGTTACCTTTAAAGAGTATTGTTGCTTAGGCTGCAACTGGAGGGGGAAATACCCAACCGAAAAGTGAACAGGTTTGGCCGGTACTGGAGTTGGCGGTGAGGCATACGAACGCAGTGAAAACAACATCCAAATTGTGAACTTTGAAATTTTTACGCAGTTTTGTCAAAATTTAGTCTTTACGTTCCTTTTTGAAAATCTCTGCTTGTGAAACTTCAAAAGTTACTTGAAACCTAACCAGAAACGGCTGCGAATCAGCAGCCAAGAGGAGGCCTGGGGGAGCTCAGCCCCCCTGGAAAATTTTGAGCCCCTAGAAAGTATTCACCTTTGCTTGTAACTCATTGAAGAACGTGGAACGCTTCTCCTGAAAAATTTTAAGCTACCGAAGCAAAGTGACCAGCTGGCTACAGGCCTGGACGGCGGTTTGCCGAGTGAAAGGATGGGCACATGCTACACATTTAGCCATCGGGGGTTCCGAAGAATTCCTGGGGTCTTGGGATCTGGAAAATTGCTGGGGTCTTGGGATCTGGATAATTGCTGGGCTCTTGGGATCTGGATAATTGCTGGGCTCTTGGGATCTGGATAATTGCTGGGGTCTTGGTATCTGGATGATTGCTGGGTTCTTGGGATCTGGATAATTGCTGGGGTCTTGGGATCTGGATGATTGCTGGGGTCTTGGGATTTGGATAATTGCTGGGGTCTTGGGATCTGGATAATTGCTGGGGTCTTGGGATCTGGATAATTGCTGGGGTCTTGGGATCTGGATAATTGCTAGGGACTTGGGATCTGGATAATTGCTGGGGTCTTGGGATTTGGATAATTGCTGGGGTTTTGGGATATGGATAATTGCTGGGGTCCTGAGATCAGGATAATTCCGGTGGAAGGTCCCGGCGGATACCGGAGCATCAAAAATGCATTTGTATAAGTATGGAAAGTTTGCACTACAAACTTAGGACAGTATTAACCGCAACACTGAATCCTTTTTGGGATTTTTCAGAAAAAACAACAGATGTTACTTGTTACAGATTTGAGGTTGAAAAATTGTTTTAGTCCCTTGAACCATTGGAAGGTGGCGCCATCCATATTCCAGTACCCTTTATCACCGTCTTTGAATGTTACAAACGACTTCTTGAACGACAGAACATATAAAAATACGAAACAATGTCACTACTGAAATTGGCAAATCCACCAGCAAAATTTGTATCGGAGACGGGGTTTCGAATTTTTGCCAGAGTCTTTGGAAGACCTCCGATTGTACCCTGATACATATGGTGAAACAAACCCTTATTCTATAAGCAAAACAATGTACCGCAGGCCTAATACAGTTACATAAATATACCAGTCGTAGTAGAACTACATGTATTGAGCGAACCTTAGATATAATTACTTTGTAATCAGTCCGGTTAAACATTCTAAATTTATAAAGCACAAACGGATAGTTTGGCCCACTTACTTTCCAATTAATCTAATGATACGCAACTTAGTTATTAGCTAACTATTCATTGATCGGTTTTGGTTGTGTATAAACAATTTATTCAGATTTCTCGCACCGAAAAACACTTTAATACTGAAATTAGATTGCTTGCAAACCCTAATAATTAGTGAAATATTGTAAAAAGTTCTACTTTAAGCTTAACCAATTATGCAAATTAGTCTGCAGCTAATAAACGGCTAAAAAATTTTACAACACCAATGCGATGTTAACATCCCAAGATAATAAGCTTTGAAACAAAAACAGTTGATCAAAATCAGTTTAGCGGTTCCTACGATTCCTTTCGGACGGACAGACAGACAGACAGACGGACGGACGGACGGACATCCACTTTTCGACCCCTGAGTGCAAAACATGAAACGCTTTGCGTTTGGTTTCGCTCAATAGATATATTCACAAACGCCCATTAACATCGTCCTGCAAGCAGGGCTATAACTTATAATTCCCGAGGAAACATTTGTACACATCCGTGGGCGCTAGGCCACTCAAAAGGTATTAGTCAAAGACACCAAGAGCGGTTCCGCCTTTCATCTGCTCAAGGCTGAAGGCCGAGAGCATGAAACTGCATGAGGGTCTTTAAGTAATGCTTCTTCCGCCCGAGGGCACAAGGATCGAGGCTTTGCCGAAAGATGAACGAACCGAGATTGTTAAAATGTTGCATATAACGGCCGCAAAGCTTTTTGGGCGATATCTATGTATTAAAGCTGGAACGCCCCACATACGTATTTTGGGCAGCGTTCCAACAGATATTTGTTTACGTTTACGCATGCAAATCAAACCTGTATGCATTGTATATATTTGAAAGCACTACAGCTTTTCAAAAAGCAGTTTTTAATTTCGTTTACTTAATATTAGGGACCAGGCAACAATTTGGCTTAGGTCCGAAGAAGCCATAGTCCAGTTTCGCATGTGTGCATCTATGTGTACTAGTTATATATTTATTGCCCGTACATCGTTTCATTTTAATTTTACTAAAATTGAAAATATTTTCAGAAAATAAATATTCAGATTATGCTTTGTTTTAATTTATAATCATATGCTATTTAAAAAGTTGTTCTATTCATAGTACACTTTCAAAATATAACCAAAGGCCAATAACCTAAAGTATGCTTTGTAATTACAACGTTGCTATGCTTAAATTTAATACCTTTCCTGTAACGAACTTTATACGCTAAACCTGAGGCCAAAACTTGTATAATGCGGCTATTCTTACGTCAGGGGTAAACAAAAAGCCTATACTTAAATGTCTGAAATAGGTTTCTACGAACAACGAGAGAGACTGAAAGAAAGGTTTTATTGGTTTCCTGTAGTATTTTAAGTCTAAAAATACAATTCTGACAGCGTTTCGACCTTATTATATATGAAGCTTTGTCAAAAATTTGTTTCAAAGTTATTTTTTGAAATAGACATTAACGAAATCACAACCTTTACGAGGTAAGGCAAATACACCTTTGTCAAAATATTAAGTACTGTAAACCCCATTTGCAATACAGCGTACGCGGCATTCTGTTTTAATCGTGTACCATCCCGTGTGTGGAAATCGGGCCCGTAGCCAACGGGGGCCAAGGGGGCTCAGCCCCTCACCCTGGAAAAATTTTGGGCCCCCTGGAAAATTTTCAACTTTGCTTGTAGGTCAACGAATACCCTTGTCTGCCCCTCTTGAAAAATTTTTAGCCCCCTCCCCTAGCAATGTGAGCTAGAAACGGGCCTGATGGTGAAAATTGGCGACGTTTAAATTCCCATTTGAAAAATTTTAATTTTTTCAGATCCCCGTTGCTACGGTTTTTTCAAACTCAATTGAGAAATTGGCGTTGTCAATTTTCACATATGAGAACATATGGAATGATCGAAGTTGATTAATCAACTCATTGGAATTTACAGTGTTTAAAGTTTGCGTGTGTTTTTAAGTTGTTGCTTTCTTATAAATTATGTTTTCGTTTATTTGGGATTCTCTAGATCTCCCCTTATTTTATACATACCCAAAGGTTACTAGAACCTTTGATGTTACTCGTGCGGCCGCCCTTGCTGATATTTCTATATCTCAGGGTACAGATAGAGGTCTTCATCCGGTTCCGGTTTCGGCAAAATGTTCCGGCAACTATGGTAGTAAATTTTGCATAATTTTACAAAATACAGCTTGACCTCCGGCTCCGGATAATTTTGTTGACCTACGGCTCCGGTATTTTTAACCTCCGGTTGCACCGATTTTAAAACCAGAGTCATCTTAAAATACGGCTATAATGCCAGCTCTTTAATAGTCACTTTTATCAGTGTTTCCTATACTCAATAACGAACAGTTATCTGTCGATAACAAAGCCATGAAAAGGTCACTATGGTTACTGCGAATTGGCTAATCTATGAATGAAAAAAACATAACGAAATAAACTGTTATACAAAGCCATATATTCAAATTTAGACTATTAATTAATATATACGAGACCGCAGTAGCAGGGGCAGGGGCGGCCGTATCTAAATTTTAAGTAACCAATTTTAAAAATGTATAGAAATTTTTTGAAAACATAGTAAAATCGCTAAAATAGCATTTGGCTGCCACTGTAACAATCCTATGAGTTGATTAATCAATTGAGGGAGAGAATTATTTTTTTTATTATTTCTGATTTGAAAATAGTACTTTAAGTTTTAAGTCACTTTGAGTTGATTTCACCAGTCTGAGTTGATTTCAATTCCAGATCAGAGTTGATTAATGAAACTCAGAACGATTTTAATCATTCTAGATTCCTGAGTTTTGAAACACCTAATTCAAGAGTTAGGTCTTTCTCAACACAGAATTCTGAGAGTTGATTCAACTCATTATGAGTTAATTACACAACTCAACCGGAATTGAATCAACTCTCAGAGTGAATTCTATTCACTGTTTAGTACCTAACTCAGAAATGTAGGTACCAGAAAAAAGCTGATTCTAGCTCTCAATTGGTTATTAAACTCAACGGAATTTACAGTACAATCGAATCTCGGACCTCTTGCTCGCGAGTCAAGAGCGCTACCCATTACACCATGCGGCGATATCATAATTTCCTTTGGTGCTATATGTGCACGAGCATATACGTGTCTTAACATTACACACTCTGCACATACACAAGCTTCACCGCATATACTCACAGTCGTAATCGTAGGATGTGCATATAGAAATTTTGGTCATATCCTACTGTATTGACCCGAATAAGAGGGGGAGGGGTAATGAGAGTGGGGGGTCCCCATTTTGAGTTTAAATCAATTGGAGTCCGTATCCCAAATAAGAGTCCGTAAGCGGATAAAGTCCCTAAACCCTAATTAGAGTCCATAAATGTCAAATAACCCTATATAATTGTAGCACATAAACGACTCCAGGTTCAAATAACTTGTGTTAGAAACTTTAAAGCGTACTTAAATTTTGAAAGCACATTCCTAAGTATAAACTAGCATTATCGCTCAAGTTATTGACACAAGACAAATAAACGTTTATATAATTCAACGGATATTTGCAGTACCGGATATATATCAGTAAGAAAGGGCGGCGGAACGTGGGTTCAAAAAAAACAACTGTCTGTAACCAAATAACAAGGGGGGTACCCTCTGGAGAGGCCAAATGAATATTAGTTTCCCCCTCTTATTCGGGTCACTCACTACAGTATATATTGTTCTTCAATAAACGTGTTTAACCGAAAATTCTATTATCTTGTGAACGTGATCGGAATATATTGTGTACTGAATACTGTATGAAACCAATACGAAAATTATACTATAAATAACCTACACTATTTCATGAACTACGTTGGGATCAGGTATTTTCCAAAGTTCCGAATCCCTCAGAAGTGCCTCATGGTACCTCATTTGTAATTTTCTGAGAATTCCGCAATTCAAAGATTTTGTTTACACTGCAAATTCCAATGAGTTGATTTTAACTCAGAATGAGTTGAATCGTTTCAGGACGTTTGTGCACTGAATTAGGTTTTTCACAACTCAGAATTCTGAATTGATTTGAACTCGTTCTGCGTTTTAACTCCACACGAAGCGAGTTGTAGTTTCGAGTTTTATTAACTCATAAATAACCAGAAATTACTAATTGGCTTTCTGAGCTGATTAATCACCACACCGGAATTTACTGTGTAGGTATGCACTTTTGTAGGTAATTTTTGATAAGTTTGAATAATATATGTAGATTTGGCCTAATTTTATGTCAAAAATATATTTTTTCAGAAACGCACAATAGATTTTTAATACAGTTATAATAAAATACAGATTTCGGTATCACTTAACAACTATTTCTTTTATTATCTCCGGGTTACAGACTGACATTTAAAAATTTCGTCGTCACATGCAAGAATATTGTGTATATTCATTAAATCCGTGCGCAAAAATGCAAATAAAATACTTTTGTGACATAAAGCACGAAACAAAACTAATTTTCACAGTATCACAAAATAATTGCTATAGCGTGCAGAAACTCAGCGTTGTTCCTTAGCCTTTATACTAAACCATATGTATTTTGTTTGTTCTGCTACAACCTCTGATGACACAGAAAAAGTATGCGCGAAAACTCATTATAAGTTTGTGCAAAATTAGAATAAAGATTCTTTCCCTCAAGCTGTGTGGTATGGTCTGTTGACGAAAACACAAAAATAACTTTCCAATTAAATATTTGTTCACAATTTTTCATGTTTTTGGCACGATTATTTGCGATAAACGAGATCCCAGTGGGCAAAGTTTAGACCTATCAGGGGTGAAATGTTCTTCTGTGGGACCAGAATGGTCTAAGTTTAAGCATTGGTCTATTTTTTGCTTTATAGGCTTAAGTTTAGACATTAGGCTTAATAATTTATTTAACGTTCATTGCATACACATTTAAAATTACAGCCAGCTGACACTTGGTGCCAAATGCTTATGTCGATGCTAGCTGATGGCATTGTAACCTTGCTGCGCGTTGCGTAGTTAGGTGGCAAATTATAACAGAGTGTTCAGTAGTCCTTGAAATATTTTTGCAGAAATCCAATCGCAACTTGCGACTGCGGTTATGGTCCATGGAAACGGCCCTGACGTAAAGCCGCACTGTACTGTAGAACCAGCTTCCATGACTTTTTAAAGGTTATTAGGAGGATGAAGATGATTGAATGGTTTCGGTGTAACGTTCGTAAAAACACACATTTCCGAAATAAACGGTTGAATTCTAAAAAGAATAGTTCTTTAAGCATTAACCACATCAGATTATAAGTAATGGTTGGTTTACTAGGACTAAACTGTTTGATATAGCTGAGACTTGATTTTGCTCAGTATTTATAGTATGCTCTGCGATGCCAACACAACTTGTGACTACGCTTTATAGTTACAATATTAATTGCATAGCTAGGGAGCGGATACACTTCTTATCAAAGAATGTCAAGAAAAAGTGGGCAAAATCGAACGAAGCATATTATCTTAAAAATGGCGTCTAGTAACGATTCTGAAAGAACAATTTGGGGTTTTTTGTTTAGTTCGTTGCCTGACCTTAATGCTTCAGCTAAGTGGAAAACGTAAGTAATGGGCAATTCTAAATTAAATAAGAAAACCTCTTCACAACCAACAGGCACAAACGTTTCGGATGTAGAACAGTTGGGGTTTATTCCTACGTTGAGCGATGATCAACATGTTGCAGCGGAGGAGTCATCCGACAATGATTATGAAGATACTATGCCTAAGGTACGAGTTATATTCTGCCATCATTGTTGTGTTGCACGAAGTACATAATAACGTACCTACTAGGGTTCAACCGGATATCCGGCTTTGCCAAAAAATCGCCATCCGGTTCCGGTACGTATTCTACGTAGTAGGATATTATTTATTGGCGAAAAGTATAACACCAGTCGTAGTGGGACTACATGTATTGAGCGAAGCTCGAACACACGTACTTTAGTGCTGATGCAAATTCCAAATTAGGCTTGCTTCTCACTGGCTTTGCTAGCCAAATTTTCTTTAACTGGCAGGCAGGTGGTGAAGTATTTGATTTGTCAAATCTATAATTATTCATCGTCTGCTTGCACACAAAGGTACATAACTAACTGTCTTAAGTATTCGAGAATAAAACATGCATTTTGATGATGCGCTTTTGTTCGGTTTATGTTGCTTTCCACTTTTGAAATCGTTTCTGACAATATAACATATTATGGCAAGTGGTACCGAATCCGCGAGATTAAGCTCAACTTTTTATTGCTCCAGTTCAATAAAGCGTCCGTTGCACTAGCCAGCGTTTTAACTATATATACAACTGAACACATGTTAAAACATTGCATTTATAACATGCTATGCTAGTGGGTATAAATAAAAAGTACTAAACAAATATATACGCATATCCCAGCTAGTACATACTGACTGATGGGGTTGAGGACATCGAAAACAAGTAATATCCAAACAAGAGAGCATGATTAATTCATATTGATGATGTTTTTCTCCAAAATTCTGAATTGTACACGGGAATATAGGTAGGGGTGCGCCGATATCAAAATTTTTGCCGATTCCAATTTTAACCGAATTTACTGTTCGACTTCTTAGAAAACTTGTCAAAAATGACTTAAGCCAATTATCAGCTATTTCACCATCAAGTTTTGCGAAAACATATCTGAAACCGTTTATTAACAAAATTAAATTAATTCCAAAAGCAATCATTTTTAAATAACAAATTTTTCAAAGAAAATCTTTCCAATATTTAAATGATTACAAATAATTTGCCACAAAACCGTAAAAATTCCCGTTCCTACATATTTGAATGCAGGAACTGGAACAAGAATTGAATTTTTGCAGGAATTCCGGACGGAACAGGAATTCCGGTGGAAATCTGCAGTATGCGTGATCAGATACACGGATACATAGATCAGATGCACGGACACATATTTAACGACAAGTGGAATTAATAGCGTTCCAACCAGAGTGCAACCGGAATTCCGGTTCCGGCATTTTTTCACCTTCCGGTTCCGGTAGATTTTTACCGGAATTAAAAAATCCAATATAAAAATTTGGCCGGTGGAAAATAAGATATTTTACTAAAAAATAACGATAAAAATTAAATTAAAATGAATTTTTCGGTGGCATTAATTTTTCATTTTCCGGTTCCGTTTCCGGTAATTTTTCAAATTCCGGTTCCGGTAAATTGCAATTCCGGTTGCACCCTGGTTTGAACGCACTGTTAAACGGAAAAAGTATCGGCAAAGTATGTGTAATTTTTTGCAGTGCGGATTGCGATGTTCGAGAAAAGTGCCTATTATTATTACCGATGTCGATTTTCCAGGCCATCCATACATTTAAGAAGACAGTCGAATTTGGTATCCGTAAGTAGCGAACTCCTCGGCAAATTACGTGAAAATGAATGATTATTCATATACGTGTTTGAAAATTGCAATAGTTCTCTTAAATAAAATCTGATGATGACGCATTTCTATTGCAGAAAAAATCACGTCGCCGCTCAAATACCCAAGCAGATGCAGTATTTAATTCTGGATTTGAATTTGAGTTAGAACCAGACTCACAATCGTCAAATATTATCAATCAAATCAAACAATTAGCGAAGAAAAATTGCAGTTCGAATGCTGCTTCGATTGATCAAAAAATAGCTAATGCCAGACTGAACATTAAAAAGAGACAGGTACGTAACTACGTACTTAGTTTTGTTTACGAATTATATCAAGTAAAATACGTCATTCAGGTTGCATATATGTTGTTACGGCATCAGCAAATGAGATCGTACTTGTGGTATTTAGAATTTTATTTCTATTTGTAGATGTTTTTAAATAGTGGAAGACCATAACGCGGTGTTATTGTTTGATTTTCGTTGCTAGAAATGTTTCTTTGTTTTTTATTAGAAGTTGACCGACGACCCTTCGACGTCTACCCAAGACCGAGAACGAGCAATGGATGAGGTGAGAATTGGCGGCGTTCCGGAAAACGACAATGATGGAAATGACGAAATTGACGTTGAAAAACCTGAAACTGCCGGTAAGAGCTGCAAAAGCAGAGGATTATACTTTGAAGTGTCTGCAGCTGGCTGCTGTTGTTGAAAAACATTTCATTGGAATTTTTTTATTTCTAAAATTAAGTGTGTTGAAAATCTAGTTCATTATTATAAGTAATGTATTTTGCACAAACAATAATAAGTCGAATCATTTTTTGCTCAATTTTGTTTCAGATACTTTGCGTGAAAAACGTCAGCGGAAGAAAATGCGGGACGAGGTATGCGAAACCTAATGATTAGGTAATTTTTTAAATTAAATTTCTGTAAACTAGTAATTATGTGTTTGGTAATCGAGAGCTTTCCTCGCTGTTTGAATGTTTTCCGACGCCGTTAGTCACTGTGTGTCATCGTACGCGAATAGCCGTACAGCACCGAATCGGGTCACGCAGCAACTATGTAACGGCTGTATTTTGAGATTCAGAAGGAAATGCAAAAATTCGCGGAAGAAATCACAGCAGCATCAGTGGAAGACACAAGTTTCAGTAATATGAAATTATCGAGGCCATTGTTAAAGGTTAGTGATTTGTATTGCTGTGTTAGGAAACATATGTTAGACAGTCATTTTGCGGCCGGTTAAAAATTGTTACGTGTGAACAATGAGTGACTTGGCAACTTATTAGTAAATGCTTGTTTGCGGTAAGATATCATTACTGATTGTTTTTATAGGTTCGTTTCAGGGTGCAACCGGAATTACAATTTACCGGAACCGGAACCGGAATTTGAAAATTTTACCGGAACCGGAAAGTGAAAACTGCATTTCACCAAAAATTTCATTTTAATCGTATTTTTTGCTCTGTTATTTGTGAAGCAACCTTAGTCGAACATAGGTATTTTATTTGTTGTATTTTAGATTTTCGTTGTCGACTGAAGTGAAATCCACCATCAATGGCTTATATTCGGAGTACAAGTGGCTATCAAAAGAGATTCTTAAAAATTAGCAAAGTTAAGAAAACGGCCAAATTATAACACCGGAATTTTTAAATCCGGTACAAATTTACCGGAACCGGAACCGGAAGGTGAAAAAATGCCGGAACCGGAATTCCGGTTGCACCCTGGTTCGTTTATATTACTTTGTGATCAATATGCAGGTTATAGTAATTGCCCTGATGAATTAATGTGTTGCAATTTTAATACACATCTAATATTGCCTTGTGCTATTTAGTGATGAGTTGCAGATGGTGTCGTAATAAATAACAAGAGTATTATAGAACACCTGAAACCAAACTGAGGGCTTTGTTATTTCAGAAGTTGCAGTGCTTATTATTGTTTGGTTTCCAGTGCATTTTCCGTACGCCAGAAGTATTTCATTATGATAACGATTCATTTTAGGCTATAACTTCTATGGGGTTCGCCCAGCCTACTCCAATTCAGTCCGCTTGTATTCCTGTGGCCTTACAGGGACGAGACGTTTGCGCTTGTGCTGCTACTGGGACCGGTAAGTTTTAAGATGTATGAATATTTTTTCAATATGGGGCGTGGCGCTAAATGGAAAAGTTTGTCACCGAGTAGTGTACTGTAATTTTTGGCATTTATAGTGAATTTAGAGTATTTTAGGAAAAACAATAGCGTTTATGTTGCCAGTGATGGAACGCCTTGTGTACAAACCAAAATCGGCTGGCATTGGCAAAACACAAGTGACCCGTGTGTTAGTGTTGGTTCCGACTCGTGAATTAGCCATTCAGGTGTACGATGTCGCAAAGAAATTGTCGGCAAATACAAATATTACTGTGTGTTTAAGTGCTGGTAAGGGAATTTTTAAGTTGATCTTGTCTTCCCCGAAGTTTTTCGGTTGGCTAGTGGAGAACATACAAAGGTTTTTATTTATTAAGTACGTTTCTATCTTACGTAACATTGTCATATAAACTTAGAAATGTAAAAATTCGTTGGTGTTGCGGATTTTATTTTTTACACCTGTGTTCGAAATTAGTGTGGGTCACGCATTATACCTTTTGATCTTTTTCAGAGAGATTTTTTCTATTTCAGGTGGTCTTGATTTGAAAACACAAGGATCTGCGTTGCGTTTAGGTCCTGATATTGTTATCGCGACACCTGGACGTTTAATTGATCACATGCTGAATACACCTAATTTTGGATTGCAACACATTGAAGTTCTTATACTCGATGAAGCTGACAGGTAAATAAGTGATAGAAGATTGATTGATACCGTTTGTCACAGTATCCAACTGGGCACATTTTGTGGAAATAATGAACTCAGCGAAAATTGTGTCTTGGCCTACCAGTTTTCTATTAAGGGTCAGCTATGTTGGCGTCGAATTTTTAACATTAACACATTGAATTAGTGATAGTTGAAGCTGACAGGAAACACTTTCAGGGTTTAATTATAGCTCTAACAAGAATTTGCAACTGGGCATATCTTGTGTTGAAAATAATGAGCTGGACAAGCATTTCGTTTTCAGTGTACCCCATTTTAGTTATGTGCCAGCTTTATAGGCGTAATATGTATCTTTTTGTTATCGGTGTTTTAGAATGCTGGATGAATATTTTGCCGAACAGATGAAAGAAATTATTCGCCTGTGTTCTAGAACTCGACAAACAATGCTATTTTCGGCAACTATGAGTGATCAAGTGAGTGGTAGGATTGACAAATCTATATTATTGGTTTTAAAGCTTAACCTTTAAAATCATGGTGTTTGATCGATATTTTTGATCTATGTGACCATTTTAACTGTTGTGTAATTAGTTAAAATAATGTGCCGTTTTGTTTATAACGGGCAGTTTTGGACAGAATTAAGTGAAATCGCTATCGCGTTCCAAACTGCGGATCTGATCGCAATCGCTCGTTTCTTTAACGCAATTGCTCGCGAACGCGATTTGAATCGTTCCCGGTTAGTTACTACGGCTATAACCGCGACTCAGCCTCGATTGCATAGAATTGCTGGTCGCCGGCAAATAAATATTAACCGCGGCAACAAAACCGCGTTTGTAAACGCAATCGCAACTACTGTGCATTTAGTTCTGTCTGCAATTGACTCTCCGTAAACACATGCCCGATGTCATCTGTTTACCCTAAATTTTCAAGGTCAAAGATTTGGCCGCTGTATCGCTTGTGAATCCAGTTAAAGTGTTCGTGAATGAAAACACTGATGTTGCGTTTAATTTGCGACAAGAATTTGTACGAATACGGCCTGCACGCGAAGGAGACCGTGAAGCTATTCTATGTGGTTAGTGCGGCGCTACATGATGTTAGCTAGTATCCATCCTGTAGTTAAACGCTGCCACTTTTAAATGCTGCCTGCTAACTGCGAGACATGGCAGCAATGGGACTTTGACACCGGAAAGCTCAATCTTTGAATTAGTCTTATGTTTATTTTTGCTTATGCTTTGCTGGCTTTGAGCTATAGCTAGGCATTTGCTGGGTACTATCAACAAGTTGAATGGCGGTTTCAATCGGGGCCCCGGCTGCAAATCGGTGAGAAAACTTTGAGTATTGGGTAATTTTTACAGCCAAAATTACTGTTTGTAATGCAAAATCTCTTAACCATGCATTTGCACGCTTATTTATTACAGTCTACCTTAAAAATTGCACAAAAAGTGTTTAGCGTCCAAAACAGGCTAAATTTCAGGTAAAAAATGGAAAAGAACAAACCGGAGGCAAAATGTCAAGTGTCGTGGAGGGTTTAAAACGGGGACAAACTTTAGTTCAATGAGGGTTTTGGGAGAGTTGGGACCCCTAGCTAACTTCCAGTATAGATTACATGGGCCGCTGATTTTATCAAAATTAAAAATATTCGTTGATATTGTGCCTTAATTTTGATTTAAAAATTTGTTTGATATGTAGGTAAAAATATGATGCATTGTTCAAAATGAAAGTGATAAGTATTTACTGGTAGATAAAGCTATTAGTAGTGTCTTTAATATGTGTTAATTGTGGGTAGCGTAAATTGCGCGCTTCTGAGAACGTTTTATGCATTTTTTGGCCGTATTTATGCGTTATAGCGCTGTTAACACGAACATTCCAAGATCACGTAATGTTGTTTGTTCAAACGAAGAAACAATGCCATCGATTGCATATTTTGCTTGGTTTGTTTGGAGTTCGAGTTGCAGAACTACATGGCAATTTGTCACAAACTCAGGTGAGCAATACTCTAATCTTATAACAGTGCTAACCTTCAAAGGTTGTAATAAGTCAGTCCGTTAAAGTCGATTTGTGTTTCAAAAAAATTCAAAATTTTATTTTAAAATACATTTTGAACATCGATATCTTGAAAAATTAATTTAATAAAGTTTCTGATTTTTGTTGGATTTTAGGAACAGTTTTTTGATCTTGCACTATTGTAAATTCGGAATTATATCTGTAGCTGCGTGCGGTTTTAATGATATTAACTAGTGATTAAGCTTATGGAACATCTGTGCGGAGTTTACGAAAAAATTATACATATTATAGTACGGAAAATTTACGAATTCGCTCGTATTAGGGGTTTATATTTGAATCTTTTATTTTGGTTTGTGCATTGGTTGGCTATGTGTTTTATTTTTAGAGAATCGAGGCTTTGGAGCGTTTTAAAGCATCCGAAGTTGATGTGCTAGTGACTACTGATTTGGCCGCGCGTGGTCTTGATATTGTTGGTGTTCGCACTGTAAGCATAAGAAAGAGGAAACTATTTCAGCTTGTAGACAAACAGCATTACTAGAGCAGAGTTTGGATTCAGGCCTGTAAAATTCGTCGATGTTGTCAGAGGAATATAATGGCTTTTTGGCTTACGGTTTGGTAAATGTAAAACCTGTTTGCTAAAATTGACGTACTTTGTAAAATTTTATATGTAAAAATCGGATGCGTCTTGTAGAAACATTACTTTCGTTGTTTATATCAGCAAAACATAATATATTGTTATATGCCTTTTTATATTTTGCAGGTTATCAATTTTACAATGCCAAACACTCTAAAACACTACGTGCATCGGGTTGGACGTACGGCGCGTGCAGGAAATACAGGTCGTTCTGTGTCGTTGGTTGGTGAACAAGAACGAAAATTGCTGAAAGAAATTGTTAAAAATGCAAAAACTGCAGTCAAACAACGGATTGTTGCACCAGGTAAGTCAGATGTTTTATTTGCAACGATGTTGCCATGGTAAAAGTAAGATGTTGTCAATAGTTAGTAGAGAACAGACTAAATATAGTTTGAATGGTCGTTGTTAACTAAGAGCCTGCTCAGGAAGCTAAACATAAGCCTAAGCATATTAGGCGCTAAAACAATCATTCTTTTGGTCTCCTAGTGGGTAGGCCTCTATAGTTAACGTAACAAGAACTAATGGTAAATCACAAACGATTAGAGATAATATGGGTAAGCAGTCTAAGATACTTAGTTAATAGTGTGGTCGGTGTGATGAAAAATCATCAAAACACTGGTTGTTGTGTGGAAACTGGAAACATACAGATTGACTTGAAAATGGTGCAGAAGCAAATACCATTGTTTTCATCAAAGTTTTTTGCTATAGCATTTTGTTCTCTCTTTTTATGTTTTTTAGAAGTGATCACAGCGTATCGCGCTAAAATCACAGAAGTCGAACCGGAAATTGTGTCGATTGAAACTGAAGAACAAATGGAAAAAGAATTTCGAATTGCTGAAAATCACGTGAATCGAATTAATAATAGACTTGATAGTGACAAAGTAGGAAAAGATGGACAAAACGCAGCCACGACAGGCAACGAGGATAGAAAATGGTTTCAAACGAAACATGAACGAGAACAAGAGAAAGGTATGTAGTTGAGTGCCGTCAGTGAAGCGAAAGAAATTAATTTATGATACACATTACGAGCTGAGATTTAATTATTAATTTTGAAAAGCTGGGTGCAAAACTTAAGGTTTTGTAAATAGTTTTGGTAATTATTATTGGTTCATTGAAAAACTTAATATTGCTCGCGGATTTTTGGAAATTAAGAGGACTTGTTATGATGTTTTTATAACATTGTATGACTGTTTCCTTAAGTCGATTTTGATAATGGTTTGTTGAAGTTGGATCGGTATTTAGTTTAATATTATTTAGTTTCTGTTTTCGATTTGCAAAATTTGGCGTTAAAATCAATAGCAACTACTATTTGTTTACTTTACTGTTCACGAAGGTTTTTTGTTGTAGAAGCGCTTAGATTAGGCGATTACAGCATGTTGCCGAGTAACAGAAAATCTAAAATGGGATCAAAGAAAAAGAAGCAAAGTTCTCCTTCAACGGTATGTTTCAATTTTTTACGACGTGATCAATTAGTGTATAAAATTTGTAGTTACACAATCGCTGTTGGGTTTGTTTCTCATTTATATTTGTTTGTATAACAGAGAATGCATAGTGTTGAAATTACTTTTGAGCATATGAAAGAAAGTTTAAGAGTATTATTTGTGGACCTTGTTTGAGATTATGTCTTTGTTGACAAATGTTAGTTGCAAGTTTGACGTTTCTGCAACTCGTTATTGTCATGGCGTTTGGGTCAAGACGGTGTTGTGGCAGCCATTGCAATATAAAACTCTGTTTGGTTAATTAGGATTTGAGTATTTGTTGTAGGAAACTGGCAGGGTACAACGGGAATTGGACAAAGCAATGGCTTATCAAGCACGACTTGCGAAACGTGCTCGTAAGCCGAAACGAATTAGAGTGTTTTCGGAGGATGAGCCCAGAAAACGACAGACGAGTGGATCAAGTAAATTTAGTTTTTTCTCGGCGGAAAGGTATTCATATTCATGAACCAGTTTGTGGTTGGATTAAAATTGTTTGTAGATAAACATAAAATAAATTCTTTGGTCGTCCCTGCTACTTAAAGTGGTATTCTGACCGAAATAGAGGTTAATGCCAAGTTCGGGGAACCAAACTACATTAGATGGAATAGTCTCAACCGCTGCAATAAAGAAATCCTGTTGTTCATTGTGATTTACAAGAGTTAAAACAATATTACGTTTTTAGTCATTGGTCAAAAACGCAAGCGTAAATTGACTGTCAGTACAGATAAACCTAGCAAACGGAAGCGCAATGCTTCACATTCAAAATTCAACCGAAGTTCGTCGCTGAAAACCGGGAGGAAAACAAAGTTTGGGTAAGTTGAAAATTTGAATATTTTGATAAAACAGAGTTGGTTTGTATTGCTTTAAACATAAAATATGCGAGTTTTTAAAGAGTTCATTGCGATTTTGTAAATATCGACTTAAATGCGGTATTATTTTGGTTAGTTTGATGTTGTCATTCAGTAATTAGCCCGTTGCGTTTGTACATAACCGTGGTAAAATTTTTTCGTGATGGCCTCTGTATTATAGCGCTTCGTTGGCTTTGAATAACTTGAGCTAAATATATAATCGGTTCTACATTCTATGCATTGTCATTTTTTGTAGATCTGGTTTCGGTGTGCCAAAACGAAAGCGTTAAAATACAAGAAAAATGATTATAGCATTGCTTATTATTGATGAATCTTGATCACAATACATGCCTGTTGGCAATAAGGAATAATCAAGAATAATGCAAAAAATATAACTGAACGGAAACCAGTAGACATCAAAATATGGCAAACGAAAAATAGATAGGCATAAACTAAGATAACTTTGTTTTAACAGCTATTGTGGCCTGGGCCATGCGATATTGCGGACAAGGCCACAAAAATCAGTTCGTCAACAGTTTTTTGTTTCTTATGATCCTGAATTGTATTGCAACCGTGGTCCTGGTTGGATGCCTGGGCTTGAGCTTCGATTCGCTAAAGTCATAGTCCGGGGAAGCTGTAAGTGGCAGCACAGGGAGTGCCTGTGCTTTTGCTTAATGAGTTAATCTAGGATTTAGAACCCAAGTAAATGTAGGTCGTTTATTTATTTTGTTGGAGAATTTGTTACTATTATTAATAAAATCTGTTTGTATTGTTAATAACGGCGATAAGTTTTAAGGAGCGTTAAAGCTAACCGTAGCAGAAGGTTAACAAAAGTTGTCGAAGTTGAAACGAAATTACTTAGCTAAAACAATGTTGGATTCGCTAATTTTAGCAAGTGTCTTTAGTGTAAAAATTTAGTTTCAGGCGTATTGTTTAAGAAATCGCGACACTTTATTTTTCAATAGTTGTATAATGCAACAATACAAGTTTGGAAAATTTCATTACTGAAAATGGGAGATAATATTTTCAACCGGAGGTAGACGCAGATTTCCGGTTGTACCCTGTTCCCCACATAAATTGTCCCAACTAGATCAAAACGCGGTCGAACGATGTACATGATAAAGCGAAGTTATTAAAAATTTCACATTAGAAATTGCCGTAACCCAGGGTACACGAGGAGGTCCGGCGGAAAGTCGGTCTTCGGTAGAATTTTTGCCGGGGGTTCCGGCAATTTCGGTAGTAAAATTTGCATAATTTTCCTAAATTTATTTGCTAGCGCGTTTCGATTGACTTTTGCCACAATTTTCATGAAAGAATTGCCGAAATTTGGTAAAAAATTAGCGTGAAAACAAACAACTTAACGCAAAACTGTATCTTCTGTAGATGAAAACCTAATCTCATACTCGAGAACCGAAGTTCATCGCTTGTACCGATAATTTATCAACTGCTAACTCATTCGCTATTTAGAATCCGCTAGGTTCGTAAAATGCAGGTCATTATCAAAGGTATTTCGATCGATTTTCCATACGAGCCGTATAAATGTCAACTGGTTTACATGGAAAAGGTCATTGATTGTTTAGTAAATGTAAGTGTTGATGTCATTTGAGCAGGGTTCAACTATAATACTTATAAAATACCGGAACCGGAAAGTTAAAAAATGCCGGTTCGGAACTGGACAACAAATACCTATCACCAGAAAACTTATTTTAGCGCTATTTTATCACTTTTAATGGTGCAAACACATTAGAATGCCAAAATCCAGCAACAAATGCGGCCAAAAATTGACAATTTTGGCAATACAATCTCAGACAATTTTAGAAAATTAAATTAGAATAATATGCCAATTTTTGTAAAATTTTCGAATGAGAGAAATTTTCAATCCCGAAAATGCCGGAAAATTTCGGTGGAAAGGTAGCGGATTTAAAACGGGAACCGGATAGTGAAAAATACCGGACTTGCATACCTTAATCGGAATTCCGGTTGCACCCTGCATTTGAGATTTGTCCTTTGGAAACTGTTTCTTTAAAATTTGTTATAATCAAAGAATTAGGAATTTCAAATTTTAGTAATTATATGTTTACATTTTTGCGCTGTCCTGCAACTGCAATTCGGAAAATCTGCGGTTGACGAAGTTCATTTGTTTGAAACTTTAGTACAGTGCTATAGCCATGGTGACCAATGTTACTTTTAGAGGCTTAACAGTAGATTAAGCGTATTCCTAAGCCTAAGCGTTACAAAAGTGTGTTCCTAAGCCTAACCAAAAAAACTGTAATCTAGAATCTAAATTTACCCTATTACACACCCAACAGAAACCTGGACGCCCCTCAAAGTAACATGGGCCGTCGACAGTGATGGGAGTGCAATGAGTCAATTATTTCTAGCCGTGACAAGGGAATGACGCTTTATATTGCAGAAAATCACGCTTATTTTTACTAAAAACGTTTACTCGTTTTAACCGAATGAATAGTAAGACACGTTATGCCTAAATCTGAAAATTTCAAAAACATTGGCATAAGTAGTGTTAAGAAGATTTAAATATTGATCTGAAGGGTACGAGTACCTGTGCTTGCGTTCCTGTAGTTCCATTATCTGTTTAGGGTTGGAATGGTGCACTCGAATCGCCAACGGGCACTGGCAAAACGTTGTGTTTGCTGTGTGCTTGTCTTGGCTGGCTGGAATATCGACGTTCGCAGTTGAAGTTACAAAATATTGATGGAGTGCAGCAAGAGCAACAACAGCCGCATCCATTGAAACGTCGAAATGGACCAAAAGCCATTCAGTCTAAAGGGAAAGACGCGTTTTTGGAACAGACAGCGACGGTGTCTAGTGATGAGTTTTGGGCACGAAGTAAGTGTAACTCGGTTCGGTTTGTAGTCGGTTCAGTATGAAAGTGGGTGAATCTGTATTAAAAATATTGAGGAAAGTTGAAGGGGGATTACATAAGCTCCCCATGCGGGGCCGGATACAGCTATTCTAGGAAGGATGAGTCTCTGTACCTACGGGTCACGAGCGTATACCGTATATGCAATAAACGTTCCGTTGTTACTGCGGTTCTGATGTCTCGGTATTTGGCTGGCTCGGTCTCGCATTTTTTGAGACACTGTGGTTTGCTAGCCGAGACCAAAAGTCGATGATTCAGCAGGTGTATGACTGTACTGTTGAAGTAGGTGCTGGCTGATGAATAAAATTTTCCTGTGAAATGATGAAAAAATATCACAGTTACGCAATAATTACGAGCATATATTTTGAAAAAAAAAACAAGAAAAGCTATGAAGAATACAAAGAAACTACGAAAAAACATTAGAAAATAATTTATTTTAAAAATTTTAATTTTTTTCGGCAATGACCAAAATTGACCGAGACCGATACTTTTCTTGACCGGTCTCGGTAGTCAGGTCTTGGTGTCGGTTTTAACTGAGACCACCCATCCCTGCCACTCATGGTGCAAACAGAATTTTGGTTCTTGTTTCGATTTCAAGTGAGAACAATTTCTAATTCCAATCAGGAGTTCAAACGATATCGGACACCGAATTTTAAAACATTTCGGCTTTTTTCTTAGTAAATACACGGTGCAAAATTTTATAGGATAATTTTGTGGTTACTAAATCATCAAAATAATTAGTATATGTACGTAAAGTAATCGTTTTGATTTGCACACCTGAAATCTCCGAAAATATTGATATGTATTTTTTATAGTTTTGAGCTATTTTTTTATTATTTTTCAGTGCGCAAAAATGATACTCGTATTGTTTATACGTCCCGAACGCATTCACAGTTGTCACAAGTTGTCGGCGAATTGAATAAAACCGTATATCGAAAGAAGTTAGTTTTGTTATCGTTTGTATTAAAAAATTTTCTGCAACCATCAGAACGGCTTTTGTACGCTTACTGTCCCACAGGATCAGCGTCAGAGTGGATTTCGCTTAGGGTTAGGAAAAGGCTTACGCTAGGTTACGGTTTTGCCTATGCCTTAACCTAAATCTGGTGATGGAAACCAGTGTTGTAGCGAATCCGAGGCCCGGTGGGTAAACTACTTTATGAGCTTCCAGATTCAATTTGGACTGCCTTGTTTGTTTTACTTGTTTATTTTTTAGTGTTTTTGTGTTATTTAGTATTCGAGTATGTTCTTTGGGTTCACGTGATCAAATGTGCGTTCATGACGAAGTTATGGCTGAATCGAATAGTATATTGAAGGTAAGCTGTGTATAAATCTGGAAATAATTGTGCAGTTTTGTAGCCGTTGAAATTTTGTACAGAACGTTTAATTTATAAAAAATATCTTTTGCGTTGTTCTGCTGGTAGCCAGGGTTCATATGTGGAGTTTTTTATTTGTTAGTAGAGCCAAGAACGGATGAAGCATACTAACAAGAGTATGCAATTGGTTACAGTCTGTGTAGAAAACAATGTACCCGGCACGTGTTGCGTTTTTGGCCTGCCCCCTTTATTTCGAGGGGGGTACAAACTATGCGAACCTTGACACTTTATCTATATGGCAACAAATTGTTCCGCTTATAATTTAATTTAGGGTTATAACATGTGACAGCAACCCCTTCTCTAAACAAATGGTCGGCAAAAACGCGACGCTTGGTGGTACATTTTGTACCATGCGGAACCCAAAGAGTTGCACCCTTTTGTATCATACACTCCTGATTAAAGTTCAGAAATGAAAGTTTAAATTTTGAGTGGAGCTAAGTTAAGTACATGATGAATGGTAACACAGCTACTTTTATATGAAAAATTGTAAAGAAATATGACCGTTAAGTTTAAAAAAATTTCGATAACCTGTGGTATGAGAATAATTTTTTGGGATACACAGGAATTATTGTTGGTGTGTTTAGTTTTTGATTGTGTGTTTTTACTTTCAGAATCACGCTTGTCGCGTTAAAGTGGTCAGCCATACGTGCAATTTTTATAACAATTTTGAAAGTATGTTTTTCAATGCCTTTTAAGATTTTAGTGCCTCTATATTTAGAATAGAACCATCGCCGAGATGTCTTTTATATGTTTGCAGTACAATTTGGACGTGAAGCGTACTGCAACATTTTGTGAATTATCTGTATATATGTATGGTTTAAAGTTTAGGGGTTTGTTTTTGGTATACGAGCATATTCATATTTAGATTTGCCAAACATTTTGCAGTACTATGTTACGTGTAATTTTACAGTGCTAGTTGTTTGATCGGTGAGTAATCGTATTTGCTTCTAAAAATTTACCTAACTGGCAAGTAATTCTTTAATCATTTGGATCAGATGATATTTTCAGAAAACAAAGGCAACCTTACTGATAGCATTGGTAGTGGGCGTATACCAGATATTGAAGAGTTGATCGAGTTTGGAACGAAAACTAAGTTAGTTTGAAGGTTATATTTAAATGTTAATGTATTTCAATGCTAATATTAGAATCTTTTTGGTTAATATGCTGTCAAATACAAAACCTCGCCAATTGTCACATAACGATATTTTATGTGTTTAGTCTTAGATTGAGCCTAAACCTATGGGGGTGGGCCCTTTCAGACATGTGTGATGTAATATTAGTAGCCTGGTTTTCACTAGAACAGCCAAGATTTGCCCATGGTTTGACGTAAGAACCGGTCAATTTTAATATTTCTGATGTCGCTAATTATAATGTAGAATAGGAGTGTTGTCCTTAACTGGTAGTAAGTGCCAACTGGTTCAATAATACATTTTGAAATGAGTTTTCGTTTGAATTTGAAAGTAATGTTTTTTCAGAATGTGTCCTTATTACATGTCACGCGATTCGCAAGACGTTGCTGATTTGATTTTGATGCCGTATAATTATGTATTGGATCCTGCGGTAAGTTAAGTTTAGAACAATTAACAATTATTAGCTGCTATTTTTCTGAACAGATCTGTAGCCGATTTAAGTCAATGTTGGTGAGCTATAATTTTTGGTTGACAGTTATTTGGAGTTACATTAGACTGCCAATAATAAAATTAACAAAAAAATAAATTGTTACAACAATGTTTGTATTGCAAAATTTGTTCTTGACTTGGTTTGTTTACTTTTTCCTAATTCAGGTTAAATGTTTATCGTGCAGTGATTTTTACTTTTTGATATATTTTATGAAGTTTCAATAGCTTGGTGTACATGTTCTGCCTGTATATTCTAGGATATTGTTGTTCGTGTCATTTTGTTGTGAAAATATTGCCGTTTTATCTTTTTGAACTTTTAGATTCGGAGGATCAATAAAATAGAATTAAGTGGTTGTGTGTTGATTTTCGATGAAGCGCATAATCTTGTAAGTTGTCACATTTTTATGAATTATTATTATTATTATCGGCATCAGAGTTTGTTGTTTTCATTTTTAGGCTCGTGTCAATTCTTCGCACCAAAAATAATTGGTCAATCAAACAATTTTGTGAATTACATTATAACGTAAATGTTCAAATTATAAATACGTTAAGCTAAAATAAATAATTACGGTCGCCACAGACCATCTTCACATAGAAATTGAAATATTAATTGGGAAATCTTTGATAATTATTGTTTAATTTTTTAAAAATATCGCTCGCAACCGCAATTTACGTGGACGCAAAAACCGCGACTGCGACCGCGGTTCAAACCGCGACTGCGACAGCGGTTCAAACCGCGAGTGCGACCGTGGTTCAAACCGCGACTGCGACCGTGGTTCAAACCGCGACTGCGAACGCAATTAAAATCTGACTAGCTTTCTAGCATACTATAATGGTCACTTTGACAAGCTTATGCAAGAGAGCTCATTTGTCTTGGACCTTTTTCGAGAACGTTGCGACAATAATTTAGATGAAGACGTTTCTAGGGAAGACAGCATCGTGGCTTCAGAATTCAACATGTAGATTAGCTTTGAATCGTTCAGTTCTAGCGACATTTGGTGCACCACCCACGCTTGCTAAACGTTCAAAAGCGGATCATGTTTTCGCTAAGATCGGCAGAAAATGGTTTATGGAACCTCCGATTGCTGCAAACATTCGAACAATTCTTGCAAATGTTGTTCGGCAAACGCCTGGTGTTATTCGCCTAGGTCAAGTACTAGATATTAAAAAGAGCTCTTGCTTATTCGTCACTGTTGATGTTTTCCTCCGTGTGTGGTATGAGAAAGGAATCGGCATACATCACCAATGATAGCTGACCTGAAACCAAAAAACCTCAGTTAACTGAAATCATTCATTGGCTTGCTATGGCTAGTGGGACGTATAAGGAAAAACATGGATCGGTCACCAAGATCTGATTAACAACTTTTCGTGCAGTGATAAGATCAGTTATGCGTCGAAGCCGATTTCGGGATATTTTGCGGTATATCCAATTTAGCAATAATGCTACCAGAAAAACAGGCGTAAAGAACATAAAATGGCAGCCTTGCGAGACGTTTGGGATATGTTGCATGCACGCCTATGCCAGATGTATGGACTTGAATTTGACACGACAGATGATAACCAGGTAGTTAACTTTCGTGGAAAGTGCAGCTTCAGACAATACACTACGCAGCGACGTCCTATCCGCTGGTTGGCTCGGAACACAGGAACAAATCGGATATGGTACTGCACACAATAATACCAAGTCTGGCGTCGATAACCTCGAGCACCTCGTTCGACTGTTCGCTTGTAAATGAGCAACTCGTAGGTGGCCATTAATGCTTTTCGTGCATATTCTTGACGTTGCGGGTATAGCCGCTTGTTTTTGGACGCTGACTGGAAATGAAGGTTTCGCACCGCCCAGGCTTATATTTAAGCGCACTAGGACACTCTTTTGTGGAACCGTTGCACGTAGCTCGCTATAAAACCCTCGCGCTTTGCAGGTAGACGTCCAAGCCAGCGTTGAACTGATGTGATTCGGTTGCCCGACGTTCATGTAGATACCCAAAGTCGTTCTGGTAGCAAAAATTGCAGCAAAAAATGCTGGGCTAGTTGCTGCATTATGAAGAACAATCCCAAATTTTTGATTTTGAATATAAATCAATGAAAAACTATATCTTGCACTCAAGATACTGTGTTGCTGAAAATTTTGTTGGTTTGTTATTGAATTCCGTTTAGTTTTTACTTCAATGAAAAATTAACCCAAGTGTGCATCGGTGTCATTTTTATGACGTAGGTATCTGAGGCTTAAGTATAGCTTACGCCAGCTACTCACAGCAGCGTCTAAATCGTAATCTATTGATCTCAGCAGTTATGATTACATATTACGCTGTGGTACAGTATTACGCATATTTGTTATGTACAGGTTTGAAATGTTTCGTTCCATGACCGCGACCGGTGCTACCTATAGCACCTATTACGTACCAGTTGGCGATAGATCCTTAAAAGTTTCGGACCGGTCAATTGAGAGTTTTATAATTTGTCGCATTTTTACACTTAATTTGTTATACTTGTGTACAAGCATGTTTTATAGCTGCTTAAATTCGCTTGTTTGCAAACCTAGATCCATATTCTCAGATGCATATAGCACCTTTTGCAGATCTCAAAATTTGCATAGAAGTTGAGCAAATCGATTTCAATAAATTTGCTGGTCCGAAAGTAACAAGACCTATCACCAACTGTAACTGATAATAGGTGCTACACACACTTGCGAATAAAAGCTTCAATACTAAATAGTCATATGTATGCTATAGACATCTGAGAATTGGAACCCCGATGCATGAAATTTATATACGCTAATTTCTAAATGGTCAAAACCACGGTAATTTGACAATACATTTTACGTTATTGGGTAATTCTAACATTGAATTTTACAAAGTTTAAATTATAGCAAAAGATTTGCGAAGACTCGATCTCAGTGTCGTTGAGCAGTCGCGATGTTGCTGTTTGTTTGAAAGAAGCTAAAGATACCCTAGATCTTGTTAATAAGGTATGTATGTGTTTAGCTTTTAACAAATTGTGAAAAAATACGTTACAACGGTTATTCCGGTTTGAGGTAACGGTTTTAGTTGGGGTTGAGATGTTCAGAGGTTATACGTGTTGATTTGCCTCTTGTGATCTGGATTTTGGATATAATCCGATATAAATATCTAGTAGCGGTATAAAATCCATTATTTTTTCAGCGGATTTTGCGGCATTTTGGTGAATTTATTGTAGGAGACGGAAGAAACTAGACAGGCGCTTGACGAAACAGACACACCATTTGGGGAAGTTGATTTTGATAAAACTCCGAATCAACGCATTAAACCGAACGAATTGGCACATTTGATAGGTTTAGTTTGGGCGCTGTTATATTTTGTAGTTGTTTTGTTGTCCGTTAAAGCACCGCATGGCAACGCTTCACAAGCATTGCGTCACTTTTATAGTAGCTTACTGTCATGACTGGGTAGATTTTAAGTTATGAGAAGTTTAACGTCGTGATTCTTTATGTATTTCTGTAATTTTTCGTTAATGTTGGGTTTAACATATTGATTGTTAATAAGTGTCTGTTATATGTGATGAAATATACAAATTTTGATTTTTTTATACTATAGTGCTACAATGTGCTTTATAGGCTAATGTAGGTAAGGGGTATATACTTTCAACACGGCCAACCAAGTTGTGTTAAGAGCGTATACTCACAGTATTTAGAACGTTATTAAATGAGCATAAATGAATTATCCTGCAATGATGGAGACGGCCCGGCTTTTACATAGTTATGTCAGAGACTTTTTATGAGATTTTATGTGCGTGTGACAACCACAACCCCTTATGTGAAGTATATTTAATTTTTACTTATTCTAGTTTTGCTTCATAATCTCGAAGAACAAATTGACGACGTTGCATCTGAGCTGACCAACAGCATGCATTCTGTTTCGGCACTGAACGGTCAAAAAAGCACAAAATTGCCAGGGTTGATCAAATCTGGAACATTTATGCGTGAATTATTGGCCGCAGCAGGATTTGAGTCTGAAATGCAAATGCCGCTGAGTGCAATGATTGATGATGTTGTGAACTATTTGTCACAGAAACGTAAGTTGAATTTCAGTAAAGGCTGGCCATATATTGCCGACACTGAAGCTTGCCCTGCGGTGAAAGGTCACTAAGTGATAAGAGGGGTTGAGTGAGATAAGAAGTTGCTGAAGAAGAGTTAAAATTAACTTAAAAGTCGGCCTATTTTCTCATTATAGTCGTCAGTAAATCTGTTTAATAAGTTTTAATTATGATAAATTTGTTTTAGAAATATTTATTATTCGTCCATACATATTTATTTACTTGTATATTTATTATTTATTTATTTATTTATTTATATATATTTATTTGCAGATAGCGGCAACCCATGGAGCACTAAAGGAACTGGTTTGAACAGATTTTCGTCTCTGTTAAACGCGGCATATTCAAACAGTCAATTTGCGGATGTTTGCAAGAAAACAATGAAACAAAATTTAACTGCTCAGCATTTTAAAGTGAGTTGTATTTTTTAAATCTGCATATTTGTGTTGCGGTAATATTTAAGTAAGTTTTCTCAGTTGTCAAACTTGCTACAGTGTAAACCGAAAATATGATAGATAGTGAATTTTTATTATCGATACCGGACGTTAGTGGTATACACAGCGGAAGGAAAGTAAATTTCGTTCAGTGTTTTGCATTTTGTAAACATTTACTGTGTTAATGTTTATTCTTCTCAGTCCACAAACTTATTTTATAATCTTGAATGTTGTTTACAGACTTATATTTGTCACGATCAGTCGAAAAATGCTCAATCTGATAATGATACCGAAGATAATCAATCTATAGCGGCATTCGCTCCTGTCCAACAAGGTGTTGAAAAGCTATGGACAGCTGCCCGAAAGGAAACTTCGGGTAAAAAATTGAAATTTTCGAAGCAAATTGTGCTCAATTACTGGTGTTTTGCTGCTGGCCCTGGTATGGAAGCGTTGCTGAGCCAAGGCGTACGGTCTGTGATTGTTACCAGCGGAACCCTGTCGCCTATTGATGGGTTTATAGAAGAAATGCAAATGTAAGTTCTATGTCTATATTCTCAAAAGTTTGTAGCACCTATGATAAGTGGTGATAAATCATACAATTTTCGAACCGGAGAATAGTGAGGTTCCAAAATTTTGTACATATCTTGCACTTGATATGTGTTATCCCGGCAAAATTTGGTATTCGTAGCTGCCGCATTTCTCTTGTTTGAAAATTCATTTATTACTAACTGTCGATAGGTGCTGCACATCGTCAAGAACACGGCTGCTAGTTTCAAACTCCACTAAGTGCTCAATGTAGTAATCTTGGAAAGCTTGCTGCAGTTGGATCTGTGGTTAGACTCGAACTCAAAACGGTTGTATTTGCTATTGTATGTCGGAATCAGAGTGGCATGAAATAATGTTTACCTGAAAAGTATCCACCAGATTATTATTTATCGTGAAAAAGTGTCCCGATGAACATTATTTCGCGTTGAATGTTTTCTTGGGGGTCACGTTCACACTTCATATTATCGGTGTCTCGAAATAGAAAGGTTGTACGTGAAGTATTGTTTGGTTTTTAGACATTTTCAACGATTTAATTTTAGACCATTTCAAGTGAAGCTCGAAAACAAGCATGTCGTTGGAAGCGAGCAAGTACTTGGGGCGATTGTTCCCGGTGCTCCGAATAAAACTTTGATCAGTGGAACGTTTAAGAACAGGTACAGTCGCCAGAATTAAGTGCAATTGCGATTGCGTCGTTCGAAATCGCAGTTCTGATTGCGAGTGGTCGTTCGTTAGACAATCACTCGCAGACGCGATGTCAACTGCTTTCGGTTACTGCGACCTGAATCGCAACTGTGATTCTGATTGCCCAGTATTACGTTTTCAATGGCTTACAAACTAGGTTATTACCTTAATTTGAAATGCGACTGTAGTCGCATCTGTAGGCACGACTGTTCGCGAGCGAAGAAATTCAACTAGAATTGCAAAACCTCCACCGCAGACGGAATTGCAACAACTACGCCTTAATTCTGCACGTGGCTGTAGTGTTTCCGCCCACTTTTAAAGTCAATTTTGTCCGGTCCCGGTTTAGATAGTTTTATTAAATTTTTAATTTCCGGTTCTGTTATGTTTTCGTTGTGTACCTATTCCTGTAGTTTTAAGTAGACTCATAGACACATACCATAGTCTGCTGCCAATACTTTGTTTTTATTCTGAGTTTCGTAATGCGTTTACAATTGATTAAATACATAAATGTGTCAGTGAGGGGCCTAATGTGTCAGTGAGGGGCCTACCCAAATGGGGAATGATGCGCATTCCCCTGCTCATAACATTTCTATAATTTTATAAAGGGTCTTTTTATGAAAATTTCTAAAATAAAAAATGCTTCTATGATTGTATTGGAAAATTCAAAAACAATAACAATAGCAGGTTCTTTTCGCCTTACCTGCGAAATGTTTTCTGCCTACGATAGCTGTGTGACCGTGCTTATATTTAACTTATTTTCAGGAGCACCTCGGAGTATACAAGTGCTGTGTTCAACGCTGTGATTAATTTGTGTCGTATCATACCGCAAGGATGTTTGGTATTTTTTGGATCGTATTCGCAAATGACGTGTTGCGTTGAGGCTTGGAAGGTTTGCGTCCAAAATTATTTTATATTATTGTATTTTAAGTTTAGTCTTTTCTATGCGTTAACTTACGTATATAGTCAAGTGAGAAATAGCGTTTATTTGCTATTAAATGCTTTTGCAAATCACAATCGAAGCTTTTAGAATTAGCGCCGGTATTTTTATTTTACAAAAAATATCTCTCATCAAAGTATATATGTAGTACGGGTGTATGGGCTGTAATTTCAGCGTTCGCCCTGACAAAATATATTAGCCAACGCCGACGCAACATTTGAACCGTATTTTTGTTTTATTTTTCTCTTCAATTCTTTTTTAAACATGGTTAAAATCGGCTCTTGTAGTTAATTTGCGTGTACTTTTCCTTGTATCAAAATTCAAAACGATGCTATTAAAAACTGGAACGCTGCCCAAATTATGTATGTAGGGCGCACCAGCTTTAATAATACAGATTTGACAACGTGTTGAAAATTGAACATTTTTAGTTCGAATTTAAGTTTTTCAGTGGCTTACTTTGTCACGATAATTATCATTCAAATGAGCAGTTAGTATGCGATAATGCTGTGATTTTGTTGATGTCCAGAAGAATACGTTATGCGTTTTATTTATTTATCTGTTTTAGGAGAATGGGTCGCTTGAAAAACTGGAGAACGTGAAGTCTGTGTTTATCGAAGATAAGTCAAAAGCACAGTTTGCCGTTTCAATGGAACAATTTCGATCCGCCGTTTCTAACCAATCAGGCCGTGGGGCGGTATTTTTCGGTGTCTGTAGGGGAAAGGTAAGGAAATTTGGACCATCTATAGATCAGAGCCGCGTAACACTGTAGTATAAGCCTTACCTAAGCCTAAGCCTAAACGTAAATACAAAAACAGTCTAAAGCTTAAACTTGCTCTTTTGCAGTCCCGCAATGACGTCGCTAAACAAATTGTTTAATTCTAAACGAACGGAACCGTGAAACTGGTTGCCGAAAACGTTGTTGCAGAATGTATCATTAATTTACTTAGTTCATTATAAAGTTCTTTGGTGTATCCATGTTTACGAATTTGTTGCATTTGTTACAGATTAGTGAAGGGGTTGATTTTTCGGACAGTCAGTGTCGCGCTGTGATTATTGCTGGAATACCGTATCCGCCCCTGCTTGATCCGAAGGTTTTATTAAAAAAGCAGTATTTGAACGAGCGAAATTGTACGCCCAAGTCAAATAGTTTTGATACTAACGTGAGTAATTGTGCTTATGTACGCTCTAAACCGTTGTTATTTCCATTTTGCTAGTATTTCGCGATAATACCGGGTTCTGTTTATATTTTATTGATTGCTGCAATTTCGGCTGCGGGAAATATTTGCGGACGCAAAACTGTCGAAATAATATATTCTAAATTCGACTTAGATTGAGAGGTGGTAGAGCAGATTTATCTCAGCCGCTTCAGTAGAAATTGTAGTTCCCTTGATGTACAGCAAATTTATTAGTTGATTATCGATACAGGAAGGATTAGGTTAAATGTAGGTTGACAGACTAAGTTGCGGATAAGGATTTTTAATATGACTATGTAAGGTTTCAGGATGTCGCAATGGACATTTTTTATTTGTCTACCAGGGTGGCACCGAATCCACGGTTTGACCTAATCCGAATACATTGCTAATTTGCCCAATCCGAAGCGGAATCTTGCGTGTTGGAAATTGCTGTTATGTCTATAACTTGTTTCAGAATATCATCGCGATGCCAGCTGCATAAATTTTAAACGGGAATATATTTCGTGCCCGACCTCAGTTTCGAGATTTGTGTCCTGAAAGAAAATTTTCTATTAACATAACATGATATTTTTAATTTTTGTTGTTTGAAACTGAAAAGATATCGCCAAACATTGTTGAATTCGGCGTTTGGATTTGGCACAAATTTTTACCGAATCCGAACTAAAATTTTTGCCGAAACCGAATCCGAACCTTTGTTGCCTCCCTGTTGTCTACGCGAGAGCCTACATTGGTGTTATATCTTAACACAACCACTATTTATCTATCTGTCAGATTTTTTAATAGAATTTTCACATTTTTGCAAAAAGTATTGACAAAAAGTTGCTGCGTGAATTTAAAAAGCTTCGAGAAAACTCTAGTGGAAATCTCCAAAGAAGAATTTTTGAGAAATGTTTAAGAAGAATTACTTAGTTTTGTAGCGAAAATTTAACGGAGAAGACTGGTACAAATTAGAAGCTGCACGAGCTGTCAATCAAGCGATTGGACGAACGATACGGCATAAAGATGATTTCGGAGCTGTGATTTTGTTGGATGAAAGGTATGTATGTAGTTTTTATTTTTTGTTCTGGGGTTTTTTCTGGTGGGGGAAGCCCCCACATCCGACCTTCCCCACCTCAGATTGCTCTACACAGCGGATTTTTCCCAACTATTCTGGACTCCCCTGGTAAAAATTGGTTGCATAAAGCATTGCTGTTGCAGACGTGCAAATATTTGAGGAAATAGTTTACATCGGATGAAACTGTTGCATTGGGATTAAAAATATTACTGCCACTACTGCTGTGCTTACTTTTTTTACAATTGATCCTGTTAGCTAAATAGCTTTATTGCTTTATTAGACATTACAACTGAAAAATCTACAGTTCAGTCAGGTTAGCAGCAACAGAGTAAATCCGTGTAACGGATTTTGTTCTGTTTCTTTTCTACTCTGTTGCTTTGCTGCCAACTTGGATATCCCCAACCGTTGTGTTTGAAGCTAAAATTAGCGTTAAATTCATTTTGGCTAAATTTTAATGACAAAAATTACATTTTTTGTCATAAAAATTTTTTGACTCCACCAACTTTTCGCCACCCCAGCTCCACCCCCCAGTTAGTGGGTGGGGAACTTGCTCCCCCACTCGCTGGCGACTTAGGGAAATCTTAGTTGTTTTGTAATAGTTTGTTCCAATTTTTATGCGACCCAATAAGCTATTCCGTCTGATTCGAAAATTCACATTCGGCTCTTGTATTTTTGTTGTTTGATATCAGTCTGCATCCTTAACGGTAATAATATTTTTGTCCAGGTTTCGATACTGGTCAAAAACTTCGTTTCCTGGCTGGATGACGTCATATATTTGGAGCTATGAACAGGATCAGTTTGGTCGTGCCGTTGCCTCATTGGCTGCCTTCTACAAAGGTCAACGAACTTTGATGGATTTGCAAGTCAAACGACAAGCAACGCAAAGGAAGACCGCGAGTCAGCTGGAAAAGGTTTTCATTTTATTCATTTTTCACCTTATTCACTTCTTGTCATCTTTTGTTTCGAAATACCATGTTAAACTTGAGATATTGTTTTATAAAAATGGCATTTTATTGCTTTTGCAGAATATTATTGCATTATATTCTAATTTTTTACTTTTATTTTTGTGTTGGTTTGGATATACTTTGTTTTACTTGCTTTATCAGGCAATTATTAAGCACAAAAATCGTGTGGAAGCACTGAGAAGCGGCGAAATTCAAGCCAGAAAGTCAATCGGGCCTGCTATAATTCCATTTGATGACGGTATGTAGGGAAATTCGCAAAAACTTTCCCAGGGACAGAAATTGTAAGCAAGCAAATATTAAGTAAATATTATATACAGAATAGATTTGTTTTGAGAAATTTATTGATGTCTAATTATAACTAAGTTTTGCAATAATTATAAATATAATTTTTTTCTGTGTTTTTTACAGTGTTGAGCCTGATTAATACAAGTGGAAGCTTGAACAATACAAATGATACGCTGGTTTCGGACTCGTCTTACACTCAATCACCCGTCGCTAATGTAAAACAATTTGATAGCAACGTTTATGACGACACACCGTGTTGTAGTAATTCTGCTGGAATGCTGCAAGAAACGAAACGGAAAGCAGTTTCGTTGCTAGAAATGGTTGACGATGACGTAAGTGACGGCAATTTAAAATTTAGTCCAGGGATTATTGCTAGTTAGTAACGTTCGTTTTTGACCCAAAGCACCTTCTAGAAACTTTTAGAGCCCCGAAGATTCGTTGTCTTTACGTAAAGCAATATTCTGTCTACTGTAACAATATTTTGAAAATCATAAGTGCAGTGAGGTGGCAACAACATTTTTCAGGATAAAAGTGATAGGATTTGTGCTGATTGCAGGTGCTGATAAATGTACAGTTACAGGCTGAATGAAGTGCAGTCGAGATCGCGTTCATAACCGCGAATTTAATTGCGATTAGCTGTTTCGTGGATGCATTCGCTTGCAAAACGCGGTTTGAACTGCTTATAGTTACTGCGATCACAACCGCGACCGCAACTGCGATTGTTAGCATTAACTTGTTTATAATCTCATCTGTGGACACCAGTGTGCGCGAGCATAAAAAAATTGAACTGCGATTATTTTTCCGCAGTCGCAGACGCAACCGCGGTTACTACGCACTCAATTCGGCCGGTGGCTGTAATTTAGATATTTTCTAGTTTTATTAAATTTTCTGAGTTATGTCCTTAGTTTACTTTTCCTGTAGTAATTGAAATTGAGGAGAAAATGAGAATAAAAAGTTGTTACTTTTGTGTGTGAATTTATTGTTTAAAATGTTTTGTACTGCTGTTAGTGCTACTGAGTCTGTGATGGTGTTTGTTGCATCCCTTAATTGTGTGTGATAAATGTTTCCTACGTATTTGTCGGAAAAATAGGTAATATTCTTGATTTTCTTTTTTGTTTACTGTGTTCTTTGTTACAATTTTTGTGTTTTTCCAGGAAACAAGCAATCATGCAGCTGCAAACAACTACACCAACCGCTTAAACAGCGTAAATTTTGCAGCAAATTTTTACTCGTCAAATTCACCAAATATGTTTCATAACAAGCGGCCAATGGCGTCTTGTTCAAACACATCTGATTCAGCGGTGACTGCTACTGATTGGAGGTTTAAATCGATGACAACACGGAATCCAAAACATAACAGCGAGGCGAAAAGACCAAGGATTAAAATTGCAAAGGTATGTTAACTGATCTCTTGTGTAGTGCTAAGGTTGAAGGTAATGGAATTGACGCGAAATCTATAGAAAGAGTTTGGGAACCTTCGCTCGCTTAGCCAAAAACTTAGACAGAGACAAAGGCGACTGGAGCCCCCATCACGGATATCTTCGTTCCCACTTGTCGAATAAGCATTAAAGGAATTAACTTAAAAGAAGTTATTTGCCCCGGTTGAAAAATTTGTCGAACCCACAATACTCTTAACAATGCTTGTTTGCGTGGCTAAATAGTACGTAGGTGTAACACAAAAATTCTTACTATTTGAAATTGAATGAAATCACTAACAATATTGCAACAATAGCTGTGTGCTTTTACCAGAGATGAGCGGTCTTGGTTTCGATTTTTTAAGTCTCGGAGGTTACAATCGAAAACCAAAGACCAAAACAAACTTACGTTTTATTCTTCTGGTCAACCTTCATAACGAACAGATCGTAATACGAAAAATTATTTAGTATACGCCAACAATGGATGATGAAAACACAAAAACTGTAATTCTGGAGAAATAAATTGAAATAAATTTCGACGGTTTTTTTAAGTTTGAATTTATTATTTTAAGTAATTCGGAGCAGTTTTAACAAGTTTCTATGCTTAAACAAAAAGCAGTTTCTAAAAAAATTTTCGATTAATCTTCAGCTAGAAAACGTTTGATAACGGTTAAAAACAGACCGAGACCAGCAGTTGCCGTGCCAGTAGGTCGGGTGTCGGTCTCGGGTACCGTTTTTTAACCAAAACCGCCCATCTCTGGTTTAATACTCTTTTTGGGTTGTGTAAGCGTTCTTTTTTTATTTTAGCACGATATATTCGCACAAGAGTCGCAAGAATCACATTCTCGTAGTGTCAATGCACAATATTGTACAGAGCCTGTAGTACGCGAAAATGTTCAAGAGCGTGTGAAATATTCAGATCTTGAATCAACGTCAAAAACACGGTCTAGTTCTGATGTTAATAAAGAATTTATTAGACTTGTAAGCTTGTTGGCATAGTTACTGTAAAGATAATTTAACATGGTTACCCACCCTCGATAAAGTTCTGAGCATATTTGCTGCTCTGAAACAAGTTGTGAGAAAGTTTGCTGGGGTAAGATAAAGATAATAACTTAAGCTGGTGCAGAACGATGTTTTAGGGATTTTAATGAAGATGTTAGCACAAGTAAAAATAACTGGTATAAGACAATAAACGAATTTCGCATAAGGCTACCATTATAGACACGGTTAGTTTGTTACGCATGCCATATTTATTGATTCTGTAACATTGTTTTATACGTAAATGACAGATAGTGTTTATATCACTTTTTCAAACAATGAGTTTCACTTTTTGCACAAAATTATATACAGTAAATTTTTGCTTTCAAAATTTTACACACAATAGGCAAATGTTTTATAATATTTTATTTTTAGATAAATGATCGTGTTCCTGGTCACAAACATGCAATTCATTCCATGATGAAAACGTTTAAGAAAACAAACGATTTGAGATATTTGTTTGACGAAGCATCTCGATTGCTGCTCCCCGAAAATCCGGAATTGCTCAAATGTAAGCATTTTTTCTTTCTTTAATATTGTAAACTGGATGTTTTAAGTATTTTTTCATTCATTTTTTATTTTATTCGGCAAAATTTGAAACTTAACTGATTTTGGAATTGGTAATTGTGGCTGTATACCATATACTTCTTTAAGTTATTCATAGTTTACACATTATACAAACATATGGTGCTGATTTCGAAAATAAGCAAATAAAATAAAGTTTTTACTTCTACATTGTTGTTTTATGGTGAATGGTCGTTATATTTGAAAACCTTGTGGATGTTGTTTAATGTTGACAGAACAAAATGATTCAATTGTGCAATCAAAATTATAAGACTTAAATTTTAATATTTTACATTTTATTTTTTTAGATTTTGTTCACTACGTTCCTAAAGAAATGGTTGCTGCTTTTCAAACGCTGTGCGCAAATGAATTAATGTCTTAGCTTGAAGTTATGTTAGATTTGTAGATGATTATTTCGTTGTTGTGAATGTTGTCCTTGGTTTCTTGTGTTGTGTAGGATAAGGGAGGCGAAGTACTTGTCGTCCGGTGCCGGTGTCGTGCCATATTTACCCACTGCGATATTTTTCTCCAGCCATATTTTGCCTTTTGCCATATTTTCCCCCTTGCAATGTTTTTGAGCACTTGGAACATACTATAATTTCGACCTGAACTAGGGTAGCATGGTTTACCTTTGCAAGTCGGTTATTCGGATTTCCGGATATGAAAAAATGTTAGATACTCATCACTTATTTCAAGGGACTAAATCTAAACTGTGTTGTTTCTGGTTGACATATTGCGCCGGTCGCCGTAAAAAAATTAAATTCACGATGCGTATCATGTTCCGGTGTCTCGCTTTCCGGCATGTAGTTTTACCATGGTGGCAGACGAACAAAATGTGGCGAGGGGAAAATATGGCAGGGAAAAAATATGCCAAGGAGAAAAATATAGCGGTGAAGAGATTTTGGCACGCTGGAAGACGGCGCCGGGATTCAAAAACTTTTGTTTGCAAATATCGTTAAAGACAATGTAGCATAAGTACCGTAGAAGTATATTCGGCCCACAAAGGGTTAATTTGAAAAGTTCAAACGACTTACAAGAGGTCTAACGATGCAATTATTGTGCTTTCAATCTTACAGCGTGTGAGAAGTTCGTGATTTTAGCTCAACCCTGTATCCTATATCTCCTTTATGTAGTCCTTTTCTCGATGTCCGTTTCATGTGTTTTAATTGTATTACAAGTCGAGTTTGCACTCAAAGTATTTGAATACGCAATTATTACGAGTTTTTGGCCGTATTCTTTTGTATATTAAATGGACTGTGTTTTTGTTGAATTGAAGATTTATTTTGAGTTCAACGTAAGTTAAAATAATGCTTAAAGTTGGTTTTGTTCCTGTTTTCAAGTCATGCAGATCAAAAATATACATCGGTAACGGCTATAGCCAAGTTACCTTTACGCCATTGTATGCTTGAAATCTGTTTCTCTGAAAGGGCTTCACAATCGGCGGTAATGTGATATTATAAAGTTCAGTTATTTGCTCATAAAGGATTAACGAAGATTTACCGGTTGAGCCCAACAGCCGGAAGCAGAAATGACTTGTGGTTTTTGCTTGTTATACTGGTAATTTCGGCAGTATATGTGTGGATTCACAGATGAGAGATTCGAATTTAAGCAACGATTTGTACAGCGTTCGCTTGAGGGAATTGATTTGCTGTCAAACCGTAACTGTACGAGTCTGTGTCCGATGCGAGTGTTGCGTCCTGTAGAGTTATATATACCTACTTACGCGTATTTCGAGTGCGCAGTTTGAGCTAACCTGCTCCTGCTATACGTACTCTTCACTGAGAAGGTTTTAATTATGTAGTTCCATATCCTTTTCACGAGCTGAAATAAATTCAGCAAAGTCAATTTTTCCGTCTTCATTTACATCGGCTATTTTGAGCGTTGTATCTGCTTCAGTTTCCATTTGTTCTAATGCAGGCACTGGTATCCCGTGTTCTAAAATGTTTAAAGCACAAGCAGCTCACAGCTCATCTTGGAGGATGCCCCGCTGGGAGATAGAAATTGAAGGACTTAGAAGATGGAAGATTTTGGTTTTGGTTAATGAAAATTACTTATACAAAGTTTTGGTTAATATACTGGGTCCAGTGTCCAGTCTCGGGGATCCACCATAGATACACCCCGTGCTTTAGTATATAATATAGCGTGAACGTGATCTATAGGCAGTCAGGAATTAAGACAAAAGATCAGAGGAAGAAACGTCACAAACGAAGCGAGTAGAAGCCAGATAGATTTTTATGGATTAAGTTTGAAATTTCAACCCAGAATTTTAGTTTTGCATACACTGCAGCAAATTATGGTGAGTCAAATTGACTCTGTCTGCGAAATAGGCTCTACGGGACTGCAACTGAGTCAAATTCGACACCGTCATATTAAAACGTGCGACAGTGAGTCGAATTTGAGTGTGGCGGATTCGAATTTGACTCTGTGTAGGCTCGTAGAGCCTATTTTGGAGAGAGTCAATTTGACTCGCCATTTTTAGCAGTGTGGTCTGCATTGATGTATACAAACCTTTGTCTATTAAGCAACTAGGAGCCCAACAAAAGATGTGCTGTTATAAACTTAGTTTTCTTTGTTTATTAAATCTCAGTGTTAAACATACAATTATTTTGTTGCGAACGGTCGGTGGAGTAAAAACCGAAGTTACCATAACCCCCACAGTCATCATTAAATTGTCTACCTTCGTGATCTTTAGTGATCCATTTAATTATATCCGATTCATAGTTACCGTATTATCGCCACAACTGTCCTTACCTTCGTGATCTTTAGTGATCCATTTAATTGTATCCGATCCATAGTTACCGTATTATCACCACAACTGTCCTTACCTTCGTGATCTTTAGTGATCCATTTAATTATATCCGATTCATAGTTACCGTAACCACCACAACTGTCCTTACCTTCGTAATCTTTAGTGATCCACTTCATTATATCCGACCCATCGTTACCGTATTACCACCACAACTGTCCCTACCTTCGTAATCTTTAGTGATCCATTTAATTATATTCGATCCATAGTTACCGTATTACCACCACAACTGTCCTTACCTTCGTAATCTTTAGTGATCCATTTAATTATATTCGATCCATAGTTACCGTATTACCACCACAACTGTCCTTACCTTCGCAATCTTTAGTGATCCATTTAATTATATTCGATCCATAGTTACCGTATTACCACCACAACTGTCCTTACCTTCGCAATCTTTAGTGATCCATTTAATTATATTCGATCCATAGTTACCGTATTACCACCACAACTGTCCTTACCTTCGTGATCTTTAGTGATCCACTTCATTATATCCTACCCATCGTTACCGTATTACCATCACAACTGTCCCTACCTTCGTAATCTTTAGTGATCCATTTAATTATATTCGATCCATAGTTACCGTATTACCACCACAACTGTCCTTACCTTCGTAATCTTCAGTGATCCATTTAATTATATTCGATCCATAGTTACCGTATTACCACCACAACTGTCCTTACCTTCGTGATCTTTAGTGATCCACTTCATTATATCCTACCCATCGTTACCGTAACCACGACAACAGTGATCCACTTCATTATATTCAACCCATCGTTACCGTAACCACCACAACTGTCCTTACCTTCGTGATCTTTAGTGATCCATTTAATTATATCCAATCCGTCCAAGTACTGATCGTTATCAACGTCTCCAAGTAGAAAATAATAGAAATGAGTTTCGCTTGGAGGCAGTTTTTCGATTTCTTTTTTAACGTCGATATAATCACGTAAATGTTCTTTCATGTGACCGATACTGAAATGAAATATAAATGCTGTAATTGGCGTTGGTTGTTAGTTTACACTTTGCAAGCAAACGACCTGCACAGTAAATTTCAGTGAGTTGATTTTAACTCAGAATGAGTTGCATCATTCAGTCTGAGTTAGGACTATCAGAGCTCAGAATTTTAAGTTGATTCAATTCATCCTGAGTTTAATTACTCAACTCAGCCAGAGTCAACTCAACTCAGAGTGAGAATCAACTCAAGTCCGAGTGAGTTAATGTTTACAGTTATTAATTCAGAAATAACCAGCTCGCAAGCTGAATTGATTAATCAACTCATTGTAATTTACAGTGTGCGGATTTTATATAAATTCCAGCAGAGTACAATCGAAGGTATGCCTCTGGCTCCGGAAACATTTTTTTGCCGGAAGTTTGGTCAAATGGATTTGTATTTTTATAAAAGTTGTACCCTTGAGCGAGTTGATTTTTAATTTTTCGGCAATTTTAAAATACTTTTTTATGCAGAGGTTTTAAAACCGAAGCAGTTGAACGATGGTTTGACAATTCGTTTTGCAAATTATTTATTAGAATTTGTAAAATTCAAACTTTATTTTTGTGACGTAATTTTGCATCAACTGCGGTCTCTGCAAATGTCTTCCGGTTCCTGTGTTTTCACATCCGTCTCTGTTGTTTGAAATGCCCTAAAACACGTAACGACTCGTGCGGTGACGTAAAGCTATCAATTTTGAACAACATGTTTTCACAGATTGCAGTTATTCCGATGTGGCATCTATGGTTGGCTACCTAAATTCCGAACAAGCTAACTTTGAGGTTTCCCAAAAAATGATCCGAAAGCCTGTGATATTTTTCTGTTAGAAATATAGTATAGGACGTACTCTAAATTAGCAATAAATTCATTTGGATTATGAATATGACGCTGACTTGTACTGGATGAGTCTAATGCTGTAACTGATGAAATTAGACAAAGGTAAAGAGTGAATATGAAATATGTTCCAAGATACATATTAGCACAGTGATCTTAAGGTACACTGTAAAAAATGGTGAGTCAAATTGACTCTCTCGAAAACAGGCTTTTCCTAACTACACAAACCGAGTCAAATTTGACTCCGCCAGAGTCGAATTCGATTCACTGTTGACTCTGGCGGAGTCAAATTTGACTCAGTTTGTGTAGTCAGGAAAAGCCTGTTTCCGAGGGAGTCAATTTGACCCCATTTTTACAGTGTATTACTGTTTAATGGTAATTCAAACGTTATCTTGAAACTACAACTCGCATTTCAATTTAAAGATTTATAGTTCTAAATGGCCAAATTTAATTTACACTGTAACTTCGTATTCTCAGATGTGTGAAGCGTCTATGACCAGTTGCTGATAGGCTGGTAAGTTTTGAAGCAACCGAACGAGAGCTTTGAAATCTGGTCCGTGTTTCATATTTGATTGTTCCTTCGTATGATACAAGTTTGACATCGTCAGCGCTCTGAATGCGTCTGTTTCAAGTCTTTTTGCTCACTTGTGATAGGTGCTACACACATTTGAGAATACAGACTCGAGTTCAAATTGCTATGTTGTTTCTGTCGTATTTGCACTAATGTCGTTATAATAATAATAACCGGTTTATGGTTTCGTTTTCAGTAATTTTTTATATCCGTTTATTAGTGAAATCTGTCAGAGAAAAAATGTCTGACGGATCCGGCAGAAAATCAATTTCCGGCTTCGGTAAATTTGTTGCTGCAGGATACGGCAGTTTTAGTACTTTAATGGCCGCGTTTCTAAAATGTTACTTAAGTATTTACTTAAGCTATGCTTATTACTTAAGTCGCTGACTAAGTGAATACTTAACTTTTCGAACAAAACAGGTAAACGCCTAATGTGAGTCATTATCATAACAAAAAAGTAATAGTTTTTATTATATATAAAGGAGGCAGCACGAGTATGCAATTTCAATTGAACCAAAGTTTGTATACCTGAACGGTTAATTTGTAATCTGTAAGATTTAGTCAGCGGGTTAAGTATTTACTTAAGTACGATTTTAAAAACGACAAAATGGTTAAGTAATTACTTAGCACGTACTTATGTTCCAAGTGATACTGAAGTAGGGTTTCAGAAACCCAGCCAATGTTTGTTATTTTTATAAAATTTGCGTCGTTCATTAATATTTTTCTTAACTTTTCTTCGTTCTCCGGAATTTTAATAGTCGATATTTATCAAAAAATAAAGTTTAACAGAAAATTTTGACAACTTTTTATAAATTATTGTTAAAATTAGCGAGTTGAACGTCACTTTCAATTGTCTAATTTTGCCTCATTTTCAACCCTCGTTTGGACGCCGGCAAACTTTGTCGACCTTCTGGTTCCGGCACATTTTTCGTTTCCGGTTGCATCCTTACTGAAATCACTGCAAAAAAATGGTGAGTCAAGTTGACTCTCTCCGAAATAGACTTTTCCAAACTGTCGCACGTTTGACTGTGGCGGAGTCGAATTTGACTCAGTTTGTAAAGTTCCGTAGAGCCTATTTCAGTGACAGTCAATTTGACTCGCCATTTTTTACAGTGTGCTTGCACAGCTGTGTTTACTGAACGTATATTACAATTAATACAACGGCCAAGATAACAATTTTATATTAGAAACTATGTTAAAGAAACGTTAGATATAGTCGCACATTACAAAAACACGTGGCAAAATATGAATCCTTTTTGCAGGGACGGCCTGTGTATACAGTGTTTGGCCCATGTATAGAACAGGGCCGGATCGTTTTCCGGAGATCCTATAATCGACTCAGTTTGAGCTTTAGAATAATTTTTTTGCTTAAGCTTAGGCTTAGGCTTACGCTTAGGAATAGGCTCATCCATACTCTTGCCCATGTTACTATAAAGGCCGCCCCAATTGCCCGGGACACAAATATACCCGGAGTGCACACTTATGCGCTCCTGTTTACATATGCACAGGCAGATATATTTACGTAGGTATATATAATATATATACATATATACATATATATGTGTGTATATCTATATATGTTTATATATGTGTATATATTATACATATAATATATATGTTTATATATTATATACATATATATGTGTATATCTATATAAGTTTATATATGTGTATATATTATACATATAATATATATGTATATATAATATATACATATATATTCACATATATATCTGTCCCATCTGTCCTAAGTGTCCCAACTGTCCCATCTGTCCCAAGTGTCCCAACTGTCACATCTGTCCAACTGTCCCATCTGTCCCAACTGTCCCATCTGTCCCAACTGTCCCATCTGTCCCATCTGTCCCAAGTGTCCCAACTGTCACATCTGTCCAACTGTCCCATCTGTCCCAACTGTCCCATCTGTCCCAAATGTCCCAACTGTATCTGTCCCAAGTGTCCCAGCTGTCCCATCTGTCCCAACTGTCCCATCTGTCCCAACTGTCCCATCTGTCCCGCTGTCCCAACTCTCCCAACTGCCCCATCTGTCCCATCTGTCCCAAGTGTCCCAACTGTCCCTCTGTCACAACTGTCCCATCTGTCCCAACTGTCCCATCTGTCCCAAGTGTCCCATCTGTCCCAATTGTCCCAACTGCCCCATCTGTCCCATCTGTCCCAGCCGTCCCATCTGTCCCACTGTCTCATCTGTCCCAGCTGTCCCGCTGTCCCAATTATATTTTTGGAATGTACTCCTGGTACATTGCTGTCCCGGGAAAATTGGACGGCCTTTAAAGTAACATTGGCCAATACGCTTAGGCTTAGGCTTAGGAATAGGTTCATCCATACGCTTAGCCTTAGGCCTAGGCTTAGGCTTAGGCTTAGGAATAGGTTCATCCATACGCTTAGCCTTAGGCCTAGGCTTAGGCTTAGGCTTAGGAATAGGCTCATCCATACGCTTAGGCATAGGCTTAGGCTTAGGAAAAGGAATATGCTTATACTACTGTTCCGGCCCTGTTCTATACATATTCCCTGTGTTTATCCAGCTTCATAGATTGGCGCAGGAAGCGGCCGGATGTCAACACACCGGATACCAAACCAAGAGGAGCCGTTCGTTTTTTGACTGCGCCTAAAACCACTCCGACTATATTCAAATATCGAATTGAAACAATGCCAAAATTATGCATCGTCAGTGTTCCAACTTTAATTATATATTAATGTGGTCAGAAATGTTTGTCATTTGTGTGTGGAAAATATATTTCTTTTTTTTCGGGTTTGAGGGAAACCTTGAATTCGAAGCCAAATATGTAAACAAATTTTTGGTCAATAGAAACACTTCGTAATAATAACTTTGCCACAATTGTCGGTTGCATTCAAGTGTTGAATTGTTAATGCAATGTTGTGTTGTTATTGTGTGCAGGTTGCGTGCAGCAAACTGCAATTTGTTGTTGTTGTTGTTGTTGTTGGTTGTTGGTTGTTGTTGTTGTTTTGTTGTTGTTGTCGTCGTCGTCGTCGTCGTCGTTGTTGTTGTTGTTGTTGTTGTTGTTGTTGTCGTCGTCGTTGTTGTTGCTGCTGTTGTTGTTGTTGTTTTGTTGTTGTTGTCGTCGTCGTCGTCGTCGTTGTTGTTGGTTGTTGTTGTTGTGTTGTTGTCGTTGTTGCTGTTTTTGTTGTTGTTTTTTGTTGTTTTGCCATTGTTTTGTTGTTTTCGTCGTCGTTGTCCTCCTCCTCCTCGTCGTTGTTGTTGTTGTTGCAGTTGTTGTTGGGTTATCCACGACAGTTTTTTTGCTGCCTGATATTTCGCTTCATTCTAGAGTCTAATTTAGAGATTTTGTCAAAATTTAAGCAATATTTCAAACAACATCTTTCAAAATGATTTTTCGAGCGAACAAACTCTGCCCTGAATCTCTATTATACTTCGCATCACGACGTTGCGTAAACGTTTGTTACCGTTTGTCAAAACGCTATTTTAGCTTACCGTCAGTCATCACCTTTTAACTAAGCAGCTGGAAAATCGGGGTACTGGTGGAGTCGAACTTGCGACCTACGGACTTCGACGCAAGCGCTCTACCATTGCGCCACGAACCGCATCTCTTCAACTACGTTTATCATCAACGGATCATCTGTTAGAAAAGCCATCATGAAGACGCTATTTGAACCGTGAAATGTATTTTTTAAAATATGATTTCAAATTTTAATCCAATTACTTACAAGGATCCTAAACCTAGCACCAATCCTCAGTCAGTGGCTGCGGGCACAGACTTCAACCGGAGCCTAAACCTGACTCAAATGCCCAGCCCCACTGAGGCCAGCTCACATCGATCTGCCGTTAGACCACATGTTCGCTTTTGACAAATATTTGAAATTTGTTTCGATTGTTTATCAAATATTGTCAATCTCATACTGTCAAAATTAGGATACATGGAATAGGAATGCAACCGGGTTATCTGGTTAACGTTGTCCTGGTATCCAATTTGCGGCCAATGTTACTTTAAGGGGGTCCAGGATTCTAGTGGGTCTATAAAAGAGTAGGTTTACATCCTAGATTACATTTTTTGTTTAGGCTTAGGTTTAGGCTTAGGAACTCATTGTTTGTAACGCTCAGGCTTAGGCTTATGCTTAGAAATACGCTTAATCTACTGTTACGCCCCTTAAAGTAACATTGGCCCAATTTGCTATGCCTGAAATATTTCAACTATTCTACCACACGCCAAATCAACCTTAATAATATTTTGTAGCGAATTTTGCAATAATTTAACAATTTCTGCTGAAGGCATTTAATGGCAAACTTGATCAATGCTTCATTTAGATTTGTACCATTGATAAAGTCATTTATTTCCAAAAAAAAACTTTTTCCCTCAAATTTCCTTCGGCGCCGTATTAATTTTTCAGGCAAAATTTCCGGCTACACATATTGAATTGGGTTTTTGCTCAAAATCTGGCAAACGGCGTGAAAACCAGTAAACCTGCCGAGGAAAAATTAAACCTATTTAAGGAGACGGTTATACACCGTTGGTGGGAAGAATTTTCGGGCACCGTGCAAATATGTGGTGGCAAGCGTTGAGCAAGAGCGTAGCCAGGGGGGTGGTGTTTAAGGCGTCGACCCTTTCGAGAATTTTTGTAAATAATTTTTCATACTTTTTCAGTTTGTAACACAACAAAGTCTACTTTCGAAGTCTTTACAGATCGCAACCCAGGTTCCACAAAATCTTATACGTCCATGGCATGGCGGGGGATACTTATGTGAATCCGAGGTCTGAACCAGTTTATCTTAGTTTGTTTATTTGACAATTCGTGTAACGCGTCAAATTTGTTTATTTTTCTTCAAGTTTCGATGTTTATTTTTGTTGCAAAAGGCAAACCAGCGTAACCGATGTTGTACGCATGATTTCGCTTTGAAAGTTGTTACTTAAGCACAACTACAGAAAGCAATCAGTGACAATATTTTATACAGGCCAGTAGCCAGCCAACCTTGCTAGGGAGGGCTAAAAATTTTCTGGAGGGGCATTTAAAGGATGTCACTGACTTACAAGCAAGGTTGGAAATCTTCTATGGGGGCCAAAATTTTTCCAGGGCGGCTGAGCCCCCGTGCCCATCCCTTGGCTACGGGCCCGATTTTATATGTTTTCTGGCAATGATAAGTGGCTCATAAATCAGGTTTTGGTAAAGTTTTGTTCATTTATCAATGTCTTGTACCTGTATTTGAACCAAATGGATAAGGAATTGTACAAATTTTTAAAAAGTCTACGTCTTTTGGCGAAAATGCAAATTTTTTCCCCGCTGTGTTCTTATGTTAAGCACAGGGTGTATCCGAATATCCGTTTCCGTTTCCGATATGAAAATCGGTAGCCAGTTTCGTTTGTGTTATAGAAATGCCGGAAATTGTGTTATTTTTATGCTCAAAATTAGTTATAAATTACGATCACGTATATTTCGCAATTTTTAAGTACAAATATGCTGCAATCGTTTGATATGAAGTAAAAAAATGACGAAATTTAACCAAAATCTTTAAAATTTCGATGCATCCGTTATGTTTCTTTAAAATTTTACAAAACCATACGACTGTTTGCGTGCGTCAATTGTTTTGGCAGAAAAATAAAACATCTTTGAAACTTTTATACATCAATATCCGTTTTCCGGTTGCGTTTCCGTTATTTATATTATCCGTTTGTACACTGGATGTGCTTGCGTATTGCATGATTTGGGCAGATCGTTTTAACGGGCCAGGGGCATTACAACTAAGCCTAAAACCTAAACCTAAACCTAAACCTCTCTGTTTAGAAGTCCTTCAATCTCCCTGTCTCAAAGTGGGCAGGCCGCATAGATAACGTGTGCTGGCTTAGCTTAAAGTGAACGCTGGTTTCGGTTCAAGTCTAGACTTAGGTTAAGACAACATTAGGCTTAGGGTTGCGAATTAATAGTAGAATAATTTTAGTTGTGACAAAAATTCTTATTTGCGCATTGCTAGATTTACCAATCCGGTCGTAAAATCAAATTTTTTTCTGTCGGTTCTTAGCAATCACTGGATCGTGAGAACTATTCGTTCTTTGAGATGTACCTTTTCAGAAATAAATGAAATCGAATCTAAAATTTTTGGAATTCACAACGGTTACACGGAATTAAATCCGCTCAAAAGTATGCTAATATTTACTGTGATGAACTCGGAAATAACCAGAAATAAAACTAATTCGTTCTGTGTGCTGATTAATCAATTCATTGGAATTTACAGTATACACGGGTCTTACATTGTGCTCTGTAAAAACGCTTTACTTAAAATACTTTAGTTATATTTTACTAAGTGTTTTAAGTATAAGTGTACAAAATATTGAGTAAATCTTTGCTTAAATAATGTAAATAAGTAAAAACTACTGCTGTCATTTCCTGATTAATTAAGTAAATGTAAAGCGAAGAATTTCGTGTTTGCTTAAAACTAAGTAAAACTTTGCCAAGCACCATAGTAAGTAAAACCGGCACTTAATTCGGCAACAGTTTTACTTAATTTTAAGTATATTTTTAGGGAGTGTTATGGTGAATGAATTAAACATTATCACTTTTTTATTTGTACACTTTTGTAGGTATTGGCGTGATACTGAAGCCCTGGCACAAATTTGGGGCCAGCAGTTAACGCAAGAAAATTAGGAAACATTTTTTGGTTTCGAATTAAAATTGACTCGATTCAGAATTTTTAATTTTTTGATCAACTGCTTGTTATTTTAATTATGTGTATAAATCGTCTATTATTACACTCAATTGCAAACCATTACAAGTGTAATTTAAAAATAAGAAATAAATCATATTAAAATATCATTTTTGAATTTGATTTTTGGTGCGAATTTTGCGTATTGGATTTGACTGTTTGTGCGGAACGCAAACAAAAATTTACTACAATTGTTCACGATGGATTGTTTTATGGTGTATAAATTGCTGAAGTTTTTGGCAAAAATCAAATTTCTAGTATAACCAGATAACCGGAATAATTGAAATTTTCAGTTATTCAATTTTTTCGTTGGAATCATCAGAAATCGACATTAGTGGCGAGAAATTACACTAAAAATACTATAAAGCCTAGGCAAAGTTCGACTTAGTCATGGATGCTGGTTTCCTAACGATTATTGGCACAAAATCAGCAATGACAAGTATCTTCGTTTACTGTAAATTACAATGAGTTGATTAATCAAATCAGTTAGCTATTTAGTGTTTTCTCAGTTAATATCAGTAAACATTAACTCACTCTGAGTTGAGTTGAGTCTAGTCTGAATGGAGTTAATTACTGATGTGTCGATCCACTCAGAATTGTGAGTTCTGATGAACCTAATCAACTCACTTCAATTTGCAGTCTGTAACTTGCAATGAGCTGATAAATCAAAGCAGTTAACGAATTAGTCATTTTTCAGTTTGAGTTGATTCCATTCTGAGTCGAGTTAATTACTGATGGGTTGATTAACTCAGAATTGCGAGTTCTGACGTCCATTCAATTCAGCGATATTTGCAGTATACTCTCCGACTATTTTGCATGTATCTGAAGCTAAGGTACATTTTACGAGCTGGTTTGACTTTAAGCGTATCTCATTTTATCATATGTTATGTTTCTATATGTTAAAAGCAATATGATTTTCCTGTGGCGTTACTCTATACAGTTTTTTTCTCATTCTGATTTTGCAAACTGCAAAATTTGCAATTTGTTTACCTCCCACCGTTTGAAACTACGGTGTTGTTGTGCAGCAGTTAAGCCTGTTAATGAATAACTTTTAGCCTCACGAAAAATTGATTTTCTTTGTACCCAAGTATAAGGTAAAACGCCGTTTTGTTTGGGTTCAGCTTACACTTTAAGCTGTATAATAACACAATTTCAGCAAGTTGATGTGGTCTTCTTGTAATGTGTTTACGTGTTTAAATTTACACAAAAGCCAGGTATCTGTGTTTTCTGCTGGTTTCTCTGTGAGTGAGGCGAAGTTTCGGCTGGTATACAACGGTCGGGGCACCCGGAATTATGAAGGGTGCGGTAGAGAGAAATGCCGGAACCACCTTGTTTGTGTTGTTGTTGTTGTTGTTGTTGTTGTTGTTGTTGTTGTTGTTGTTGTTGTTGTTATTGGTTGTTGTTGTTGTTGTTGTTGGTTGTTGTTGTTGTTGATTGGTGTTGATTGTTGGTTGTTGTTGTTGTTGTTTTTGTTGTTGTTGTTGTTGTTATTGTTGTTGTTGTTGTTGGTGGTTGTTGTTGTTGCTGTTGGTTGTTGTTGTTGTTGTTGTTGTTGTTGTTGTAGCTGCTGCTGCTGTTGTTGTTGTTGTTATAGTTGTTGAACCCAAAATATACCGATTTTTGTCCAATTGTAGCAAAAATATATTTGCTGCGAATTTTTTTTTCACTTAAAATCAATATTGATGCCGGTTTAAAGTTTAGCATTTAATCATTTTAATTGCAAATTTTTGCACTTTAATGCTACACTGAATGAACCACTCAGGAAGCTGGGAAAAAAAGTTCCACGACGGACCAGGATATCAAAGTTAACCAGTGCTGATTATTGGCTAATTTTTGAGTGCTGATTATTGGCTAATTTTTCAGTGCTGATTATTGGCTAATTTTTCAGTGCTGATTATTGGCTAATTTTTCAGTGCTGATTATTGGCTAATTTTTCAGTGCTGATTATTGGCTAATTTTTCAGTGCTGATTATTGGCTAATTTTTCAGTGCTGATTATTGGCTAATTTTTGTGAATCCGAAAATTTGACTTCAAAATTAAGTAGCTTAACCCTCAACGGCCCGGCAAAATTTTCACCTTAATCAGCCCAACGGTCTACATATGTAGACAACACAACTAGCGTTAGTTTTGGCTTATCTCAGGGTGCTCTCCTCCTTTAACTGGCTTGAGACAGTCAGAACTAGTGTTCTGGCGGAGTTCCACCCGCTCCCCGTCCAGCCTCCCACTGCGGGCGCGTTGTCCAGTTAAGCACAGTCGTTGCACGTTATGGTGCGATTCATGTGGTCCTTGCACACTCGTTTTCCACATGACGAACAGCTCAATCTCGTAGATTTGCGACAACTTGTGACCTGACATTTGGTCGGTTTACCAGATGTAGAAGGTTCGTTTCGCTTTTGAGGCAGCCCGTAAGCCATAAATGAATCCTTTGATTTTGCGTAAATTTTTTCACTACTGTAACGTTTGGTCATATTGTCTTGCGCTAGTTGTTCGGCTACTTTTTTCATGAAAACATTGCGTGACTTTTGATATCCGTTCAGTTTCATGACAATGAATGCGTTGTGCAACGGTACTTAGCAGGTTTCGCCTGCATGTACGCTCGCCCCGGTGCATATCCTCTATACCCGTAGAGCTGTTCATCTACTGTAAGTGATTCGGGCGGTATATAATGAAGACGTAAGTTGGACTGAAATAGGTCCCAAACATCTCGTATAGCAGCCATTTTGTCACTTTTTTGACGCTAACGGCGAGTGAGTTTGTTGTCGAATGTTACATTTTCCAGCAACTGTTTCATTCTGTTTTTTGACAGCGCGCAGCGGTAAAAGGGCCTGCTGTCGTTTTTGGTGAATAGTGAAGCCACTGGAGACATGTTATCGCGATCTGCACCAGCTCTGATTACCACCCCAAGCCAAGCTTTCAGCTCGCACATTGGTAGCGTTGAAAAATTGCGCGCCCGCAGTCGCCTACTAGTGAGTCGCTGAATTGTATGTAAAATGGGCTCGTTTATATAAAGATAAAATGCTTGTGACTCTGTTGTAGGGTTTACTGCAGTGCCTTCGCGAAAGCGAATTGTATTTCTAGCTAACACACGGACAGGCGGTGTTGTAGAATGCCACTCAACACCCGTCGCTGACAAAAACACATTACTTCCACTAGAAGTCTCGTCCATATCGCTCAACTCACTACTAGATGCGTCCGATTGTTTTTGTAATTCACCATCACTATCTTGCTCATAAATAGCAGCCTCTTCACTACTGCATTGACCTAACTCAACTGATTCTGAGTCGTCATTTGAACTATTGTCGTCCGGTTTGTCATCTTCTGTCTCTGAATCACTTGGTTCTAATACACGTCGTACGACCTCAGTCAAAGATAATTTATGCAAACCTGACATTTCCCTGACTTTACCTCACCTTACAAAACCGTGTGTAAGAACAAAACGTTCCAATTCTTGTCAAAACTCAAACTATGATCAAATCAGACTTCTGTCTAAATATGTGGGCGGTGGGGTTATATAGGTGTATGGCTCTCTGTACAGCAAATTTTTTTTCCCCCAAAGTTTTAGTATTTTTTTATATTATTAAAAAAGAATAATTGGGGGAGAAAAAAAAAATTATTTTCTAAATAACAGCCCCCCCAAAAAAAAATTGTCGAACTGGTTATGTCTACATATGTAGACTGTCGGGCCATTGAGGGTTTTAATTGACACTAAACTAAATTTAGATGTGAGAATAAGCCGTCGAAACGGTTGCCAAATTGAAAAATGTACTTTTTGATTTTAGAATTAATGCCGAAAATTTTCCACCGGACGTAAACTTTTTACCTGATCCTAGAAGCGGCTCATGTAAAGATCAGGGGCTTAGCATTTATCTGTGGGATTAGAAAAAAGTAAGCGTAAGCTTTAGACTTATTTTTTGCTTGGCGTAAGCTTTGTCTTAGGCTTGGAATATGCTCATTCTTACGCTTAGGCTTAGGCTTAGGATTATGCTCATTCATACGCTTTGGCTTAGGCTTTGGAATATGCTCATTCTTACGCTTAGGCGTAGGCTTAGGATTATGCTCATTCATACGCTTTGGCTTAGGCTTTGGAATATGCTCATTCTTACGCTTAGGCGTAGGCTTAGGATTATGCTCATTCATACGCTTTGGCTTAGGCTTTGGAATATGCTCATTCTTACGCTTAGGCGTAGGCTTAGGATTATGCTCATTCATACGCTTTGGCTTAGGCTTTGGAATATGCTCATTCTTACGCTTAGGCGTAGGCTTAGGATTATGTTCATTCATACGCTTTGGCTTAGGCTTTGGAATATGCTCATTCTTACGCTTAGGCGTAGGCTTAGGATTATGCTCATTCATACGCTTTGGCTTAGGCTTTGGAATATGCTCATTCTTACGCTTAGGCGTAGGCTTAGGATTATGCTCATTCATATGCTTTGGCTTAGGCTTTGGAATATGCTCATTCTTACGCTTAGGCGTAGGCTTAGGATTATGCTCATTCATACGCTTTGGCTTAGGCTTTGGAATATGCTCATTCTTACGCTTAGGCGTAGGCTTAGGATTATGCTCATTCATACGCTTTGGCTTAGGCTTTGGAATATGCTCATTCATACACTACTGTTCCGCCAGTTCTTTACATTGGCCCTGGAAGTTATATCTTACGGTTTTGAACAATGAAAAGTGTTTACGGTGTTTACTTCCATACCTGGAAACTGTGATTTGTAGGTTGGCGGCTAAGAAATGTTCGCCGAACAAACATCGTAACCTCACCGATTAATAAGGGGTACACCCCAGTTTTACAGAGTATATATTTTAGAAAAACAATTTTTTCATATCAGACAACTGCAAAACCCGAACGTTTTATACGAACGAAATGTGAAACGCTTGTATTCTATCAATTGAATTAGGACATTTCATTGGATTACGCAATCTTGAAACGAAACGATTTAATTGGCTGACTGGTTTCGTTCAACAATTTTTGTTGGTCAACTAAAAGTAATCAAAACCTTCGACAGTTTCTATTGGTGATCTGAGAATTGCTCATTAACACCGAAACAATTTCAATTGGTCAGCGTGTAATTAATAAAAATTTCAAATCAAATTTCATTGGATACTCGAACAAATCGCTGAATTTAATTGGTTTTTATCATGGAAATACGAATGCGGTCGCTATGGTAACATCAAGGCTGATTATGCATCTCCTTAGCTACCAATCGACGGTTGCGATGGTCGCAAGATTGATCATTATTTTGAGTATAGTCTCCGTTTCCTTGGCTCGACGGGAGTATGTTGGAAATCGAAAAGTTTCCCTCACGAATATTGGAGTTCTCGTTGGCGAAACGTGGAAGTATGACGAATCCATGGTTGATATTTTTCGAGGCATACGATACGCAGATGCACCAGTTGGACCGAAACGGTTTCAGGTGTGAACTTATACTACAGAGCAACTAATTGCAAACTCTGTGCGTGCAATAAATACACTATGCTCGGTGTTTAATAAATAAGAAACAGGTGTTGTCTTGCTAAATCTTCACAAGATGTGAGAGCCCTTTCGGGTTCGAGCGTCAAGGTCTTATAGCTCATTGATCCAAGTTCTAAAAACCCGGGTTCGAATCGTAGCTCGAAAATTGCAATATTTTAGTCCATATGCAGAGTGACATGCGTGCACCATGTGAAGTTTTGGAGTCAATTGCGTAGATTTTGCAGACGCTAAATTGCTGTAGTTCGCCTGTTTGAAAAACGATTACTTACTGGTAATAAGTGCTACGCACAGTTGAGAAGGCAAATTCAATTTTGAACTCGATTATTTCAGGAGCCTCATCCGACTTATGGCTGGGATGGCGAAGTGACAGCGGTCAACTCGGGAGCAGCTTGCGTTCAATTTATGAGCAACGATGTGATCGACGAACGATCGCATCAATCGTACAGAAGACAATCGGAAGATTGCTTATTTCTCGATATTTATTCGCCGCATGTAAGTGTAGAAAGGTTGCGATTGGGATGTTTTATCACGTTTGCAAATGGGGGGCTAATATATATTATATATAATATATATTATATATATAATATATGTATATATACATATATATGTATATATACATGCATATATATGTAGATGTATATATTAATTTCCTACAGCGAACATTACCCGGGTATTAGTACCGGTTCCTTAAACCAAGAGTCGATAATGACTCTTTTACAAGCGTGTGCAACTGGGTACATTCTGTGAACAAAGGAATGTAACCTTTTACTAGAAATATTAACAGTTGCGCAAAAAATTTGGCGTTTTCGTTTTAGGAAAAATCTGGCACTCCGTATCCGGTGATTATGTGGATCCACGGCGGATCGTATCAAACCACTTCCGGTAATACTGATATGGACCCGGAAGCAATTGCTCGAAACCTAATTTCGAAAGGTGTCGTTTTGGTAACAATCAACTACCGGCTGGGTGCATTTGGTAAGCCTTGCCTGGTATATCGATGATTGCTGGAATCCATTAGAAGCATTAGTATTCTCTATTTCGGTGCTCGTACACTTTTCTTACATTTAAAATTAAACGCTTAGGCTTAGGCTTAGGTTTTGTGGCCAATGTAAAGAACATGAGCGGAATAGTATTATAAGCATATTCCTAAGCCTAAGCCTAACCGTAAGAATGAGCGTATTCCTAAGCCTAAGCCTAAGCCTAAGCCGAGCAACAAAATAAGTCTAAACTTTAAGCTTACTCTATTGCAGTCCCACAAAAAAACGTTCCGCCCCTGAACTTTACAAGGGCCGATTTTGGAAAAGGCTTACATTAGCATTATCGCAAACCTTTGCGCAACCTTTTGCCTATTTTGTATTAATGTTTAGTAGAGACTAAAGTGACGTCTGGCTTCTGGCTCGTTTGACTCGCTGGTACTTAGCTAATATTCATTTATTGTGTATTATGAATAAGACTTCAAAATTAAATTAGGGAAAACCGATGTGTTTAATGTTTGAGTAACGCATTCTGTTGAGTATTTTGTAAGAACATTTCTAAACCATAATGCAATGTGCTTATTGTTTGCGATTTTTTCTCTTATATAATATTTTAGGACCCATGTATAGCTAAGGATCGGACTGTTTTTTCGTGGAACTGTAAAAGCAGGGCCAGAGCAGCCAATTCATATACTCCCATTTGAGGGGGGGACCACCATAACAAGTTTTTAAACTGAAAATTTGAAAAAGGTTTGGATCATCGCAAGGGGCTTTTACTTCGCAATTCTGGGGGCGACCCTACGCTGCTCCAGCACTATAAAAGAGTACCATTAGCTTTAGATTAATTTTTTGCTTATTGGCTTGTCCCTAATTATAGCCTTATCATTACGCTGCAGCGTAGGCTTAGGCTTAGGCTTAGGAATATACTCATTATTACGCTTCGCTTAGGCTTAGGCTTAGGCTTAGGCTCTGGACTTATAGTGCTGTTATAGTTTTCAATTTTTATTTCATGTTTCATTGTCGGTCCGGAAGTGTCAAATTTAGGACTGTGGGATCAAATCGAAGCATTGCGATGGATTAAAGCTAACATTCGGCACTTTTTCGGCGATCCGAATTCAGTTATTGTTATGGGTGAAAGCGCAGGCGGTGCGTCCGCTTCAATATTGGCCCTATCACCTGTTACTGAAGGTAAAGGTTTTATAAAAACAAAATTTGAAATTGTAATCACGTTTTTGTGTTTGTTGAGCAAAGCTCGGAGTTTCGCGAAGCGTTTTATGTTTACTTGCCAATGTAAAGAACCGGGGCGGAACAGTATTAGAAGTATATTACTAAGCCTAAGCCTATGCGTAAGAATGAGCATATTTCTAAAGCCTAAGTGTAAGCCTAAGCCTAAGCGTAAGCGTAAGGATGAGCCTATTCCTAAGCCTAAGCCTAAGCCTAAGCGTAAGCGTATGAATAAGCCTACGCATAAGCCTAAACCAACCAAAAAATTAGTCTAAAGCTTAAGCTTACTCTTTTCTACTTCTCCAGAAACACGCTCCGCCTCTGATCTTTTCATGAGCCTGTTTACTGAACAGATTTTGATAAACTTTTTTTGTTTGAAAGCTTGCTTATTATCGTCGGATGTTACCGTCATATTGAAATTGTATATTTTAGATTTGCTTCACGGCGCAATCATTATGAGCGGATCTATTGCTGGAAACTGGGCTGTTGACCGTCGGCCCCCGGAGCAACATAAATGGAATTATCGGAATTTGTATCGGTTTCTGTCGTGTGAAGACCGGATCGATGTCGACGAGTTGATCAGATTTACAGGTTATTAACCGGATACAGCAGATTTTAAGTTTGAAGAGATGAGTGTTAGACACTGAAACCGGTCAGCACCCAGCTTCGGTAGGAAAGTTACCTAGTGTATGCATGATATTGTGGACGTTGCATTAAGCATGCGTTGATGATACTTGGTACAAGAGTATGCAACTGTGTACATTTTGTTTACAAAAATAATGAAACTCCCGCTTCAGTTTCGACGCCGAAACATAAGCCCATGTAAAGATCAGGGGCGGAACAATTTTCTGTTGGACTAGAATTGAATAAGCTTAAGCTTTACACTAATTTTTTGCTTGACTTACGCTTAGGCTTCGGCTTAGGAATATGTTTCAAAAAACTGTTCCGCCCCTGTTCTTTACATTGGCCAGATAAACAAACCTCCACGCAATTTTTTATGGATAATGTAGGGAGCACGAGCAACCCCAGCTTCCCGACGGACAACACTCTTATGGAGACATGAGACGCCTGGTCTGATCCAGGATATTTCGGCTGCAAGCATTTTGTTTTTTTTTTAAATTTTGTAGTTTTGTAAAACGCTTTTATCGTAAAATTATTCATGATCATCTGTTTTCCCAGGGTGGGGTCATCGTCCTTTCAAGGGGCTCCACTCTGCGTGACTCACCGTTGTTGCATTGATTCGTCATTGACGCATACATCCCGATTTGTTTACTCGAAAATTATTGTTTTCACATATTGTAGATATAATGTCGGAACATCAAAGAGATGCATTTGACAACTACGATTGTCCGTTTGTTCACAAATCGTTGGATTGTTCCGAAGTTGAAGCCGACGACACTGAACTGTGGTACTGCATTTTGGATTATGTCGACGCAAATCGAGATGATTTTATTGCACTTTGTCAAGCGCTGGTTGCCAATCGGGTAAGACAAATTTATTATGGATCACCCCTCAATACCGGCGGTACTGGACCTTTATGTTTTATAACTCGAATATGTATTTTTTGGCCGAAGCCATAATCAGACGCGGAACGTTTTTCTGTGGAACTGCAATAGAATCAGCTTTACACTTTTTGTTTACACTTAGGTATATGCTTATATACTTCTGTTACGGCCTTGTTCTATACATTGGCAAATTTTATAATTTTTTCATTTTTGCTTGTAACAAAGTAGATATATACAAAGCATTTAGTATTAGGGATGCGGTTGTTGTCATCAGCTACTGGGACCAGTTTAGGATCAAAAAATATTTAAGTGTTAAGGTACACTGACTGTCTAGAACTTTTTTTGAGGGAGTAACTTTAGCTATATTGTGACGAAAATTAAAAACATGAACCTCATAGTGGTTTAAGCTTTCATTAAAACCTAGTCAAATTATCAGCCCATAAGGGGGGGATACCTATTCGTCCATATCCCCTCTGTATCAATTTTTTCAAGTTTGAACTATGCGGTCGTATATCTGAGAGAACAGTATGCCAAAGTTCAGTGATGGTTGCAAGCGTAGCTTAAATCCGCAGTGTCTCACGTTATTGCACAGGTCTGACATGGGTGTCGCTAAGATTTCATTTTTGAAGAGTATAAAACCTCGTGTAAAAGTTTTTTTGCAAGCCGCTGTAGTGGTGAAAATAGTTTTTTGTGCTCTAAAATTCACAAGGTTACTCTAAAGCTCTATTCACACGTGCAAGTTTTTGCAGTGAGAACTTGCAGCTGCAACTTGCACTTGCAAGTTCTGTCCCAAATCCCGTTTGAAAAACTTGCAGCTGCAAATAAGTCATTAAAAATCATAGTTAGGAATTTAGTTCGCATGTTTGAATAACCATGCAAATTCACTGAATTTATTGCAGCCGATTCATTATAACCAAATGAAAAAACCAAGTTCTGCGTGCAATTTTTACCTGCAAGTTCTTGCAGCACAAATTTGCACGTGTGAATAGGGCTTAACATTGTTTAAGTGATTTTTTCTTGTCTCCCTTGAAATTGCGAGGCTGGGAGTGCGGGCAATTATTTCCCGTGTCAAAACTTTTAGTTTCATTGGTTTTGGCCCATTTCTCTCAATAGTTGCGCTATACTTTTCTGTGACGCACAACGCCGTCTGTCGTCGTGTGGCGTCGCGTGCCACAAACAAACTTAAATTTCGCAAAACGACGCAAGACGCCGCAACGAGTATAGCGCAACATTAAACAGTCCTATCGAGTGCCGTAGCCAGCTCACCCCGGCTGGGAAGGGGGATAAAAAATTTTTGCAGGAGGAACATGTAAGCATACAAGCCTTTTTGTTAACTGACAAGCAATGTTGAAAATTTTCTAGGGGGGTCGAAATTTTCCTGGGGGGCTGAGCGCTCCCAGGCTCCTCCCCTTGGATACGGGCCCGGTCGTACCTAAAATAACGCCAATACCTGAATTTGATTCGGTTATCTTTCAGCTTGGCCATTCAATGCCTATTGTTGACGGAAAAATAATTCCGTACGATGTCGAAACGATGCTAAAAGAACAGCCTCGCGTTCCAATTATGACCGGAGTTGCCGGATTAGAATTGGGTGCTCGAAGGAGTAAGTTTTTTTCGTTGGATTTTCAACGCTTATTTTCGATAGTTTCAGGGCTGGAAATTATGAAGATATCCGCATATCATGACAATCAACTTTGGATCTGTGGCCCTGGGGGTGAAATCTGTCCCACGCTTCAAACAGTATTTTTTATCAAACTAATACGGTACACAAATATAGAATTTTGATAGACTGGGTATACATTAAAAATTTTTTTCATCAGTTCAATCATCGAATACTATTATGCATCGTCCACAATAATTTGCATACACGATATCTCAAATTTAAAATACCTTTAAATTTATTTTTAGCTTTCGAACTACCGTACGAATCCGAGTACAATCCTTCGATGGTTAAAAATCTGCTACGTGTTATTGTTGACTCATCATACTTTATGCTAAGACCAAAGCCTGCCGACAGTAATGCATTAGCTATGATCAATGATGAAGCTTACGAACATTACTTTAATCGGCATTCGAGTCAAGAACAACCGAACGATACTGTTGCGATTCTTGAAAGGTTTCAAGAGGTAATACGCCGTTTGCAATAATTTTGTCAACGATGCCACAAAATCTCTTATATATAGTACTTAAAACTGGAATACGCATTCACATACGTATTATACGTATTCTGGACAACTTTCCAGCATTACTTTGTTTACTATGATTTCGTAGAACGTATATAGTAATTAGTAATTAAAGCAGGAATGCTTCTCATACGTATTCTGGCAACTTTCCAGCATTACTTTGTTTACGATGATTTCATAGAACATAAACGTGATTATTTTATATAACGAAAAATTGGATGCAATTTTTTGCATTCGCTAAAACTTTTGCGCATTGTGCAAAGCCGGCTGACCGCTACATAGTATTAGTCTGAGACGAGGAGGTCAATATTGTGAAATTTTCAAGTTGGTTTCAAATTTCCCAACCAAAGCTGAAGTATCAATAAATTAAGGTTCTGGCATTTTGATATAAAAATAGGACCATCAGTGATTATTTAATGCGAAAATCATTGAATCGTGCATATTTTCGGCCGGCTTGTGTGCTGGAAGAGTGTTTTAGGATGCGGCAACGCCGGATCCCGCTGGAGATTTAAACCTTGTACCAGGGGCGTAGGAAAAACGGACATGGGGGCATTCCTCATGAAAAAAGTTTAAAAAGATTGAGCCCCCCCTGATTAAATTTTTTTATGTAAAAGGACTTGCTTCTATGATCGTGTTCGAAACTATAACTATATATCAACTCGTCAGGGACCGACCGGATATCCCGTTCCGGTTTAATGTCTGGCAAAAAATTGACATCCGGTATCCGGTATAAACCTACCGGATACCGGATATTTGCGGTTGTGGTTCCAAATATTTTAAAACTACTTTTTACACGTCAAAATGCTAGATAATTTGCAGCGACTGCAACTCCGGGCAAATCAAGACTAGACACTAAGATGGAATGAAAAATCAAAGCCAAAATTTCACTTAAATCCATAAATACATATTTTTGCATGACTCAAATACTTCCAACAGTTCACAATATTATATCCTATATCCGGTTATTACATGTGGCTTCAGTTGGGGTACAAAATTTAGTATCCTGCGCCACTTCCGTGTTTCTGGTATAATTCATATCCGGTCGATTCCTGCAGCTTGTGCCTCTGTTTTCTGAATACACCAGTGTCGTATATATGTGTATGTATTTATTTTGTTCAGATTGAATCCGATGTGGAATTTGTTGCGCCTTGTATCAAAGAAGTGAACGCTTACGCGGCTGCTGATCAACCTGTGTATTTGTATGTTTTCGACCATACACCAAATACTGGAATTGCGCGTTTCGAATTTCCGAAACGAAAATTTTTCGGAATTCCATCTCCTGTTCAAATCGTCAACCAAACTTATGAAAGTTAGTCGCTTTTTAGTGCTAACGGTTTATTTTGATTGATCGGTGTTTTTGGTGAACTCAGGGGTGGATTATGACCGAACTATGCCCTGAGGATGGATTTGTCTTGCGGCCCCCAAGATTTACTCGTCCAGAAGTTGAAAAAATGAAGTACTCCGTCTCTCCGAGCCTTTTAGGGGCTGCATTTACGGTACACTGTTACTGTTGGTATCACGACAATTCGTTTCCTGACAACTCGACACCCCGGAACTGGTAATGCGAAATTTCGTCGACTCGACAATTCGCGCCCATGATTATGCTTAGGCTTAGTCATAGGTTTAAGACTGCGCTTAGGATTGTGCTTAGATTTATTCGTAAGCTCAGAGGCGGATCCAAAAATTTGTGAAGGGGGGGCGGGCTGGCAAATATTATGAAACGCAAAAATTTTAAGGTAGGAAGCTTACCATTTAATTATAGAAAAAATTCTGAGGGGAAAATTGTTAAAAATTGTAAGGTAGGGACCTTACGATTTTGATACAAAATCATTCTGACGGACTGGCGTACGCTGCCCCCCTGTTGATCCGCTAGTGCATAGGTTTTAGGCATTGTTGGGCGACAAATTGTCGTAGATTAGTTACTGTTGCGCAGTTATTGCTCATAGCACAACAGCATGATACCAGAAGTTACCATGTATCAACACCTTGAGCAATATGCAAGGTTACACGTACTTTAAAACTGAAGTATACTTTAAAGTTTCAAACTCAACTTTATTTGGTCCTGGAGTCATTTATGCGCTACAATCAGAGATAATTAACATTTATGGACTTTAATTACGGTCTAGGGACTCTTGGCGCATACGGACTCTTATTCGTGATACGGACTCCTCTTGATTGGGACTCAAAATTGCGATCCCCTCTCTTATTACCCCCTATTATTCCGGTCACTACAGTACTCATAAATGAAGCAAAAAGGGTTGCGCTATACTTTATCGCACAAGACGTCGCCGCGCGCCGCTATACGTTGCTAACAAAAACATACGCATAGTTTATATTATGGGTTCGAGAATTTTTAATAAACAAATTTTATCGTGCCGCATACCGGCGTCCGGCGGCGTGCGACAACACACAGCTGCGTGCGGCAACACACGGCTGCGTGCGGTAACACACGGCGGCGTGCGACAACACACAGCTGCGTGCGGCAACAAACAGCTGCGTGAGGCAATACACGGCTGCGTGCGGCAACACACGGCTGCGTGCGACAACACACAGCTGCGTGCGGCAACACACGGCGCCGTCCGGCGGTGTGCGACAACACACGGCGGCGTCCGGCGAGTATAGCGTAACTCTAAAGCGAACATGTTGCTTATATGTGTAAAATTAATTTCAGAAGCGTTTCATGGTATCGATCATGGATACGTGTTCACAAAAGGACGCACCTCACGATACCAATGGAACTATGACGACGCCGATCAACGCGTTGCGGACAGCTTTTCAACGATGATTGTTAATTTTGCAAAAACTCGGTAAATTGACACCAACAAAATGTTTACTTTATTCGCAGCAATGCGCTCAAACAAACTATACTATATCAATAAAGTTACTATATTCTCAAATAACTTTGGTGTTAAGCCTAAGCCTAAACGCAAAGTCTAGCATTTAGTTTTACTGCCGTTTGGTTTGATAAATGGCAATTTGGTGCTAAGACTGAACCTAATAATTGGTTTCGAAAAAACACTAGGAAACCTAACTTTTAAGCAAGTTTCTGTAATTTTAAAAAAGTTCGGTTTAGGCTTAGGCTTAGGCTTAGGTTTAGGCTTAGGCTTAGGCTTAGGCTTAGGCTTAGGTTTAAGAATAAACTCATTCTTACGCTTAGGCTTAGGGTTAGGCTTAGGCTTAGGTTTAAGAATAAACTCATTCTTACGCTTAGGCTTAGGCTTAGGTTTCTATTTTAATCACAATTTTTTTTCATGCAAATATTAACTCTATCCGAATACGGGTGTAACGACTAAGGGCTCACATATCTTCGCAACATTTCTTAAACGAGTTTGTTTGGAAGTAGCTTCAGGTATGTGGGAACGATTTTAGGGGTGTCAAATAATAAAGGGTACCACAACTAACTCAAAAAGGCGCTGGAGTCATCAAAGGTTATTAGCTTAGTGCAAGTTTGGGAACGAATCAGATATTTTGTAGCCACCAAGACGCAAAGAGACTACCAGAGTCGTTGATAGAAAATCTTCGTGAGTAAAGCGAACAAGAAATCAGTCGGTTTTTTACCTTAAACGATTCAATTTGCAACAAATCTGTTTAGTGTTGGTGGGATTTTAGCGATGTCAGCGAAACGCCTATATTTTTCTGGGGGGTTCGTCGCACACCTCTGTTTCCATGTACCTGGGTAGCTTAGCCTTCCCTTTAGCAAGTTTACGAGTTTTTAGGAAACTTATACCTAAACTTTACTCGTGCAGTATTTATTACATTTCCTCTGCCGTGGTATTCAACTCTTTTAATTAACAACAACTCTGATAAATAAAATGAACAAACTTTCATATTCTGCAAGTAAACATACACAATTGTTAAGGCCACATCGTTTTGTGCCATTAGCAGTTCCAACGAACCGCATTGGATCACTGTAAATGACGATCTCGTACAAGTATATGCTTTACGACTCAGATTCGTCCGCAAAGGTACTCGTTGATCGCAACCGTAACACAATTACTACCGAATTTATAATATCTTCTCTATTATTCGGCATTGAAAGGCGGACATGGAATAACCTTTGATTCCGTTTATTTACAGTAATCCAACACAAAGTCAAACTGGTGAAGTTGTTGCCGAAGACGAAAACCAACAACGACACGAGTCCAGAGTCAGCTCAAATGACGAACAGCCTATGACGGCTTGGACAGCGTTCGCAGAACACCAACCCAACTATGTTGTTATCGATGATCCGCTCCGGTTTTCTGACGGGCAACTCAATCGAGATGGGGCGTATTTTTGGAACGAACGTGTGCCTTACTTAACTGGTCACTCGAAATCGGATGATATCGTGATATCAGGCGAGCAACCAAACCAAGAGGGCGCAGCTGGTTCTGAGACCGAAGAACAAGCAAACGCAGAACGTTCTGCAGATGAAATATCCGATTCAGATTTAGCGGCGTATAAGCATTCGTGGTTAGCGTTATGGATTTTAGTCGCGTTGATTCTACTTGCGTTGCTGTTAGCGGTCTGCTTGCTTTGTTGGCGATTGTGTCAGAAACGTAAACAATTGCGAGATGAAGAAACTGAATATCTTTATCAACAGCATAGCAGCTCAACGGAGGGCAGTCAACTTAAAAATTCCGACAAACCCCCTGCGATGTGGTCAAGTGCAAGTACGTACCGAACGGCAGGCGGAGGATATGCGTATATGCCGTTGAGTCGATCTGCGATGCAAACGAGTAGCACAGGAACCCAAGTGTCGTTTATTGACATACAAAGCGCTTTAGATACTGAATCTAGTCGTCGTACTTCGCACCAATCTCTACAAGCGTCAACCTCAAGGCCTTTAGAGGCAAAGCCTGATCATCCGCCGGGAACAGTTTCGGCAACAGGCGCTTTACGGCCTACTCAAGATCCTGCATGGCTTCGAAAATGGCGTGTCCCGCCTGTTGCTGAGCCGTTAAGACATACTGATGATGCAAAAGTTTACATTGGTCATGGCTACAAGATTGACCGGTCGATACGAAACGTTCGTCGCGCGCAACAACAACAACAACAACAACAACAACAACAACAACAGCAACAACAACCGTTCACTTTACGCGATCGCCAAACTGAACCAGTTCTATCATTTAAACCAATGTTTCGTTCAACTCAACCGCAACCTCAACAACCACCACTGGAGACTCTGCCCAAAGGTCAACCCATTGTCCGCCAAGAGCAACTCTACAGCCCAGTTGAATCACGGCCAAACTATAGAACGGTTATCGAAGACCCTCTCGATTCGAGCGCCCCTCATTTGGTTTCCCTGGAAACGCCAACGGACACACCTCTGCGACGAGTTGCCGTCCCTATGGACCATATTGAACCGTGTACTCCGTATACAAGCTGCGCCCATGATGCCACTCCTGTCATCACCCACACTGAAGACAATAGCACTGGTCCTGTGATGACACCAAGTCAAACCCGAATCGTGAGCACATCGGTGGTCACTAGTAATAAGTATTATCCGCGGTACCCGGAAAAGAAATGATCCATCTTGGTAGTCAGGGAGCGAAATGATCTATCTTGGTATTTGGTCACGTCGTGATTCTTCGAACAACTTGATGTTTGTTATCGTGACACCAACAATAGCTGTCTAGACAATGCTGAAAGAAATGGTTGGTGTTGGTATCTTGCAGAAGTTTACGAACTCTATTCCAGCACCTTGGACAGCAAAGGAACAATGTTCGTATTCAAGAAACGAAACGATCAATCTTAGTATTTCACAAAAAATGATCTATCTTGGTATCCTCGAATCCCATTGGACAATGTTGGTAGCTTGAAAACGAAATGACCGACATTGGGTATCTCTGGAAAACAAAATGAGTAGTGTTGGCGTTTCGGTAAGAAAATGATCCATCTGGGTATTTTTACAATATTCAAACGGATTACAAACGTAAAACCTCGAATTACAAAGAATTCTATGATGTCGAAGTAGAAATTACAAATTCTCCACACGGAGAACACGAAGTTGACGGTTTGGCATTTTCAACGCTCCTGTTGTGTTCAGTTGGCTTTCTGTGAACTATTTACTCGAAAGAGATCCAGAAGTAGGTTCTTGTACACTTTCCCCAACATTTAAGGCTGCCTCTTTAGGCTTTTACGTTTGGGTTTAAGCTAAGGCATTGGCTTAGGTAAAGGTTAAAACCAAGGCTTAGGCAGTGGAAAGATTTCTTCAGCCTATTTAAGCGAAAATGGTGGCAAGTGTACAAAAGCCCACATATGCAAGTAGTAATACCCCAGGCTTATAGTTAACAATCTAGTGCTTCATTCAAAAATGACTGCAATAAATACGTTGGTTTATACGAAAGACTCGTTTTCGACAATTCGTCCTCGACATTTTGTTCCCCCCTCCATAATTTGTCCCTGACAATTCGTTCTTGGAACATTCGTACCTGGGAAAATTTAGCCATGGGAAAATAAATACTCCCCGGGAAAATTTAGCCATGGGAAAATAAATACTCCTAGGGAAAATTTATCCATGGGAAAATAAATACTCCAGGGGAAAATTTATCCATGGGAAAATAAATGCTTTCCGGGAAAATTCGTCACTGGGAATATTCGTCACCGGTAACTGTATCGCTGACAATTCGTTCCCGAACTAAATTTCCTGGCTGTTTCTTTTGTTTGTAGGGTAAAGGTTCTATTTGTCTGAAATGTAGCAACGGTGCCAACAGTAATACATATTTGCTCATGCGACCTTATTTCTGTTTTCGAATTCGTTTCGCTACAAAAAAGAAAAAAAAACGAAATTCGATCGCTTAGTGAAAATTGAAAATTTTCTAGCTAATATTTTGTATCTAATTAAATGCGACATGGGGACGAATTTTTTCAGAACGAATTGTCCGGGTTAAATTTTTCTGGGACGAATTGTCCGGGACGGATTTTCCAGCGATGAATTGTCCGGGTTAAATTTTTCTGGGACGAATTATCCGGGACGGATTTTCCAGCGATGAATTGTCCGGGTTAAATTTTTCTGGGACGAATTATCCGGGACGAATTTTCCAGCGATGAATTGTCCGGGTTAAATTTTTCTGAGACGAATTGTCCGGGACGAATTTTTCAGCGATCAATTGTCCGGGACGAATTTTTCAGCGATGAATTGTCCGGGACGAATTTTCCTGCGATGAATTGTTCTGGACGACTTTTCATGCGATGAATTGTCCGGAACGAACTTTCCAGGAACGAATTGTCCGGGACGAATGTTCCAGGGACAGAGCGTCCGGGACGAATTGCCCACGGACGAATTTTGCTAACACGAAATATATTCGTACAATTATACCGGTCACGCAATTTTTGGGTCTTCTCACCCAGGCGCCACCAGGTTAAGGTGCAGTGTTTGTGAACCAATTTTATTAGGACCCCCAGGATTATACGTGGCTAAAAATATTGAATATAAACACTGAATATGTTTATAAATAAAGGTTTGCTTATTTCTAAGCCATTAACCTTGAACCTAATAACACATAAACTCACCTAAACTGGACCTTACTAGAATTTTCATCTGTAAACACACAAATTGTTTTTAAAATTATTTAGGTTTAGGCAAATTTTTAGCTCCAATGTTTGCCCCATCTGGTTACGAACCCGATGTAAGATGCTGCGGACACCTTGTGACTCAAATACCTTGAATGTTAAGTTTTGGACTTGGGAAAAATTTCCACAGACAACAAATGTAGCTGTTTTTAAACTTAAATTATTTTTTGACATTTTAATATTTCAACTAAACTTTTATTATATTTATTTTGCAAGTCTGAATATAGCTTGTCAATCTACATTTGTTTACATTGAGTCCATATCACGCTTGGTCGTTCGGTTTGTTTTTGCTAAAAGACAAACATATCCTAAGCGTAAGCCTGAGCCTAAATTATTGTACGATTTTGTCCGCGTCAGCGTCACCGGGTAAGAGCTTAAACGCCAAGCATTTTTGTTTAACGGTAACCATTTAACCCGTCAAGGCTAACGTGGGCTCATGATCGTTTAAATTTTGACTTTCATGGTGTATTTTGTTATCGATTCATTGTTAGGCCCATGTAAAGATCATGGGCGGAACGTTTTTCTATTGGACTAGAATAAAATAAGCTTAAGCTTTAGACTATTTTTTGCTTGGCTTAAGCTTAGGTTTAGGCTTAGGAATAAACTCATTCTTACGCTTAGGCTTAGGCTTCGGAATAGGTTTAGGCTTAGGAATAAGCTTATGTTACTGTTCCGCCCCTGCTCTTTACATTGGCCCATTGTTACAACGTTGATGCAGTGAAGGATTTAGTATTTTTAAAATTTCGATGCTCAAATAATTTTAAAATGTTATACACGTTATTAAAAGCTGACATACATACATACATACATACTTACATATATGTATATATACATATAATATATCTATATATACATATAATATATATGTATATTTACATATGTCGTAGGCCAATCTGTTATTCAGGCCAATCTGCTATTTTGCGTAATAGCAATTTCGGCTAGGCTAAACTGATGTTGAACTTACCAATCAGATTTGATTATTTGGACAGACGCAACGTCGATAACCAACCAGCGTCGGGGTTGCATCCCTGCTGTTTCGCTATAATCGCTATTTGGTCTAGGCAAACTTGTTATTTCCTCACAATAGCAGATTGGTCTAAGCCAATTGGCAATTGGCCTGAATAGGAGATTGGCCCACGACAAATATACTTACTGATCAATGTTACTTTTACGAGCACAACAGTAGTACCAGCATATTTCCCTGAACCTAAGCCTAACCCTAATCTTAAGTCTACGCCTCAGCATAACGATAAAGTCTACAAACAAGCCAAGACCTAAGAGCCTAAAAGAGGATTAAGAATTTTGTAAATTCTACGGAAATGTGACGTATGTATGGACGGATATTTTGCTCGTACATCATAAACAGGTTTATTAGGTTAAACCTACAGAAACCATTTTACACGAACCTTTCAAAGAGTGCCAAGTTTAAGCCGTGTAAAAGTTTGTAAATTGGATCAACCGCTGCGGTGTTTCTTAACTTTTGTGAATATTTTATAATTTTATATGAAAAATACTTCGAAACAATACAGAGGAACCAAATAATTCTTTTATTTCTACTTTTAAAACCGTTTCATTCAAATTTTTTAACTGCAGAAAATTCAAAAATGTAAGGACATGGTCAAACTCACGGACTTCGCTCACCCATAAAAACCATGGTGAAATCGGAGGTCTGTCTTCGGCTCTCGCAGAAAAAATTGACTTCCGATTCGGGTAAATTTTTAATGACCTCAGGTTTCGACACCAATATTTTTCATCTCCGGTTGTACACTGAGGAAAGCCATAAGGGATATATAGTCTTGTTGGGGGTCATGGCCCTATAGTACCTTCGACCAAAGGCGTAGTGCCCACGACCAGATGGTTTTTAATGTTGCCGAGAATATAGATGACGCCTACGCAATTGTCGGTAGAAAATTCAACCCGAGGGTCGTAAACAAATTTGGCCAATATAAAGAACAGGGACGGAGCAGTATTATGAGCATATTCCGAAGCCTAAGCCTAATCCTAAGAATGAGCATATTCCTAAGCCTAATCCTTAGAATGAGCATATTCCTAAGCCTAAGCCTAAGAATGAGCATATTCCTAAGTCTAAGCCTAAGCCTAAGCGTAAGGATTATCCTAAGCCTAAGCGTAAGCGTATGAATGAGCATATTACTAAGCCAAAGCGTAAGCCTAAGCCAAGCAAAAAATTAGTCTAAACTTTAGCTAACTCTATTGCAGTACTACAGAAAAACGTTCCGCTCCTGATCTTTACATGGGCCACAAATTTTAAGAGTACTTATAACTATTGTATCTAATCCAGGGTAACACTTGCTGAATTAGGGGTGTAGGACCCATGATTTGCCATCCTACAGTCGAGTATATTTCCAATTTGGCTGAAAAACTTGTCTCCTGCAGGCGACCATCTGCTTGCGAGTAATTCCGCACAGAACCATGCCAAAATCACCATGAGCATTACTGGGAACCCCCACAGCTCGAGAAGATCGCCTAAGCTTATATTGAGACTCCTTTGTGCTCTTAATCGTTGAATATGATACCGATTAATCTGATGTTTTTCATTGATTTCAAATTTAAATTGCCAATGCCCAAATTCACAAGCTTCCAAAAACATTCGAGCCACTCGCTCAACGTCTGGATGGCGTAGGGACTCGTTAGAATAATACGATCCCCTATAAGTCCACATGGTATCGTCAGCAACAACTACCGGATGGCGCGGGTCGACCTTTGTCGGCAACATAAAACGTTCAGTTCCGATCCCAAAAGAATGTTGAATTTTTCGAATATATCTCGGAATATCCATGTAGTATTTGACCATGTGGACACTGGTCAAATTTCGTTCGATTAATGGCCGTAAAAATCCGAAATCTCCTTTGAGTCGTGTTTTCAGTAAACCTCTGCTGGTCACAAAGGTCAACTGAGGCGATTCCGGCGACTGATGTGTCAACAACGACACAATTTTGTCAAATGACGCGAGTGGCGTTTGTAGTTGAGTCACACGCAATCCGAACAGACAGTTTGACGTCACTGTTTCGAGCCAAAATTGACCAATACTCAACCACATCACCAGCGATCGTGGGAAAGTTCTCATGCTCGTTGGCAACGACCGTGGGAAAATTGAATCAACACCAGACGACCGTGGGAAAATTGAGTGGATACTAGACGACCGTGGGAAAATAGGGTGGACCGTCGACGATTGTGATAGTATTAAATGTTTACTGAATGTTGCTATCATTGTTACCCATAGCAACCATGGAATACTACTCCAAATGTGATAAGTTTCATGTGTTTCAATCAGATCAGGGCTGTATGCAAAAGCGTAAGCGTCACGCTGGCAAAACGTTGGTATAGAACGCATTGCTGCCATCCGACTCGGGGTAAGTGCCATATATGCCATTGACAAGTTGGCTCGGCCGTTTAGAATGTCGCCTATCGTTCCAGTCCACTGTCCAGTCGGTCCTTTCGATCCGGATCCACCGTCTGAAGAAACGATTATTTTATGTTCTCTGTCCGCGGCTTGAAATAAATCCCGGGTCAATGGGACTATTTCGGGTACTATGGTCTTTTTCCCACGCACAAGTCCATCTGTAACAATGGTTATCAGCCTGCTGTTCTCTTGTGCGTTTGTATGATTTGAAGCAAGCATATTGGCAATTTACACGAACAAAGTACGCTTTGCTTGGTGCTATGTTTGTAAACGGTCATAAATTTAAATAGAAGTCAACTAAGAAATCTATAAAATTTCGCTACTATGCGCCGTTCACAACATAAATTTAAGACTTTCCACAAAATATGCCATAAGGTAGGGTTAACAGGTGACAAATTTGAAATTTGTCACGCGTTAACCGTACCCTAACACTTTTTATTCTGTTAACCCAACCCTAGCGCTTGTCACAGAACACTTTGTGACACGCGCGCTAGGGTAAGGTTAACGTAAAATTTACTTTCTATATATACTACGTAAAGAATATTTATGTGTGTGAGCTGTTGAAATTGCACACGTTTAGGGTCAACGCACTGCCAGAAATGTGGCATTTTAGGAGAAAATTTAAAAAATTTCAGGCTAGAAGAGTAAAGGGAAATTGTCATAGAAAGGTATTCGGTCGAACTGGGATAAATAGAAATAAACAACAGTCCGTCACCGACTTAACATGAAGAGCTATCCTCTGCAGAAGCAAAATAAATATTATATACTCGCTCTTTTAATATTCGGGTCACTACAGTACATGACATGCGTGTGGGAAACGACTGAGAGATGTATATAGAGTATAACCTTAGGTCTATTTCTAGTTCCGACAGACAGTCTACCTTTGGTTCCTGTGAGAAGTTCCTGATTTATTGGTCTTATAGCACTCAAACCCCCAACTCCGTGCAGTTCTATCCCGATGTACACTTAACGCTCTGATTCAGTAACGCGGCCGTAATAACCGTTTATTGCCCCATCTGAATACTGCGATACCACTGATTTTATAACAACAATGCATTTTTACGGCACAATAGATATGTCCTAATTGACGTGCCTAACTTAAGTTCTTAGAGAGACTACGTGAGCCAAGACATGTCCAAGACACCCATAGGGTGCTAATATATCCTAGCTATGTCCTTAATCGCAAATACGACCAACAATAATTTAACGACCGCACAGGGGCCAATGGAAGTTTACATTGCGGACACAGCCGCCATAGCCTAAATTTGTATTTTTTACGTATTGTAACAACGGCTAAGTCTAACTTAAGTTCTAAGAGAGACAACGTGGAGCCAAGGACTCCCTTAAGGTGTGGTTTAAATAGGGTTTGGTTTTAGTTTGTATTTTAGTTTATAGTTTTAAATATTGTTTGAGAGTGGCGCAGCCACCTACACTTCTGGCTGCGCTAATCCTAAGAGCAATTTTGCAATTTGAAGTTGCGGAAATTTTTTAAACTTAAAACTTAAAACACTTTTTTGACAACATTTTGCAGATTATTGTTCATATTAGCAAATGAACCATATTTACCTAAGTTTGTCTCACCTCCGTCTCGGCTACGGTATTTTCACCTCCGGCTTTGGGTTTTATTACCTCCGGTTGCGCTCTAATTTAAAAGGTATACGATATTATTGAAATTTAACCCGTATGCCGTAGTCCGTCGTCATGAGGCATCGTACGCAAATAACTCACGTACGATAACTTATGGTACGAACGGTGACGGACGGCGCCGGACGTCAAGTATAGCGCAATCCTTACGAGAACTTTCATTGTATACAACTACTATTTTACTAAACAAAAACTTTGTATAAAAAATAGTTTTTCACAAAAACAGATGCGCCACTTTGAGTCTCAAAACTGAAACGTTCACTTCTTGGTATAATTTTTTCATTTGTTTAGTTCCGACATCAAAAACTGTTATGAAATATATCTTGGCAGTTGCTTAAATATAAAACTTCACTAAAGGTATCAATTTTCAACATTTATAATAATAATTAACTTTTGATAATTGTAATTGTAGCATCTCAACGAATAAAATGCAACGAGATAGTTCTATGGCCCCATGGGCCCATGTATAGAACAGGGCCGGAACAGTAGTATTATAAGCATATTTCTAAGCCTAAGCCTTAGCCTAAGCCTAAGCCTAAGCCTAAGCCTAAGCGTATGGATGAGCCTATTCATAAGCTTAAGCCTAAGCCTAAGCCTATGCCTAAGCCTAAACTTAAGCCTAAGCCTAAGCCTAAGCGTATGGATGAGCCTATTCATAACCTTAAGCCTAGGCCTAAGCCTAAGCCTAAGCCTAAGCCTAAGCGTATGGATGAGCCTATTCATAAGCTTAAGCCTAAGCCTAAGCCTAAGCTTAAGACAAAAAATAGTCTAAAGCTTAAACTGTCTATATCTATTATAGCCCCTCCGGAAAACGATTCGACCCTGTGCCGCCCCATGCTTAGAGCGCGGCCAATGATACTTTTAGGGCCGTAGCAACAGATAGCTCTTGCAAAGATCGGGGGCGGAACGTTTTTCTGACGGACTGCAATACAGTAAACTTAAGCTTTAAACTAATTTTTACTTAGGTAAGGTTTTGGTTTAGGCTTAGGTTTAGGTGTAAGTTCATTCTTACGCTTAGGCTTAAGCTTCGGGAATACACTTGTATTACTGTTGTTACGACCTGTTCTATACATTGGCCCAGTAGATTAAGCACATTTATAAGCCTTAGCGTAAACGGTGAAAAATGTGTAAGCCTGAGCCTTAGCAAAAATGTAGTCTAAAATCTAACCCTACTCGTTATACAGTCCGACCAAAAACCGGGACCGAACTAAAAGTTACGTCATTAGGGCTTAAAATTTTTACATATTTCAGCTACTGAAAGTTACGCTGATCATTTCGCACCCAAATTCACAAAAAATACTCCAGAATTTGATTAATTTCACGTACGAGTGTTTTATCCACAAAAACGAAAGGTCCAAAAAATTACTTATTGGAAAAAATTTTCAGTTAGTATCTATAACCCTCTCACTCAAAGAGCATATTATGAGAAACTAAATACAATAACGAGCGATATATACACTGTGAACAGTGTTTAACAATTCTAGCATATATGCGCAGTGCAAAATCTCCACAAGATGTGAGAGCCCACTCGGGCTCGAGCGTCAAGCTCCTATAGCTCAGTGGTCATCGTAAACGCCTCCCACCCGTGAGATTGGGGTTCGAATCCTACTTTGAAATAACGTCTCATTTGAAATTGAAAATATTTATGTGAGAAAAGGTTAAACTTTTAATATTGCGGAGTGCGCAACATTTTTTAGGTAAATTCAGAAATAGCAGTAGGTGATAGGTCTTGTAACGTTGGAATCAGGCCGATTACTGCGATAAGTTGACCAAAATTAAACAATATAATCGATAACATTAATTAAATATTTTGCCAGATCAGCTGCTATTAATAATTACTTAAGACGTCAAACCTGTTTTTGGTTCAATTTTGCTTTTCGCCTGAAAATTAATGTTATACATTTTGTGGCCTAATGCTACTTTAAGGGGCGTCCAGGTTTTTGGTGGGCCCATAAATCATTAGGTTTCTATTCTAGATTACATTTTGTTACTTAGGCTTAGGCTTAGGTTTAAACTTAGGCTTACGAACACGTTTTGTCAACGCTTAGGCTTAGGCTTCGCAACGCTTAGGCTTAGGCTTAGGCTTAGCAATACGCTTAATCTACTTACACCCCTAAAAGTAGCATTGCAAAAGTAACATTCGCCAATTTTGTTATCAAAATTAACTACTTTAACTGTGTTTTGTTTTAAGCTTAACAGAGCCTAATCCGCTTAATTTTTTGCACGTAAAAAAAGCAAATGATTTTTAATTTATGCTACGAGCAACCATTTATCGAACTATAACAAAAGATAATGACGTATGAAAACCAGAAATATACAGGTCCCGGCCAATGTTACTTTTTGGGGCGTTACAGTAGATTAAGCGTATTCTTAAGCCTAAGCCTAAGCAGTGCAAAAATGTGTTCCTAAGCCTAAGCCTAAGCCTAAGCAAAAAATGTAATCTAGAATCTAAACCTACTCTTTTATAGAGCCAGCAGAAACCTGGACCCTACTTAAAGTAACATGGACCCAGGTCCAAGTAAAAAAATGTAAGGGTATATAAACCTGATTAATTTGACATAAATTTGACTATTTAGTTGTTTCGCTGGTACAAACAGTACTGTTATAGCTGGCTTTAGTGTCTGGAGACTTAATAGATTGGTTGGTTTTGGGTAAATAAAGCAAGCAACCAGCTTCGTGAATTGCATTATGTTGCGTTACGTTACATTTGTGTGTCTTATTGCTTATGTTATTTGCGACTGCAAGCCACCGGATACTAATTTTCATGCTGCTGTTTGTCGTAAGTTCATGGATTGGCCAATCAACAGGGCTGTAACAGTAGGGCCTATGTGTAGAACATGGCCGGAACAGTTGTATAAGCATATTCCTAAGCCAAGCCTAAGCCTAAGCCTAAGCCTAAGCGTATGGATAAGCCTTTTCCTAAGCCTAAGCCTAAGCGTATGAATAAGCCTTTTCCTACGCCTAAGCCTAAGCAAAAAAGTTAGTCTGAAGCTTAAACTGACTCCATTACAGCCCCGCCGGAAAACGATCCGGCCCTGTTCTATACATGGGCTAACAGTAGTATAACTATATACCGAAGCCTAAGCCGAAGCGTAAGGATCAACCCATATCTAAACCTAAACCTAAAGCATACTCCTAAGCAAAAATTAGTCTAAAGCTTAAGCGTACTCATTTCCAGTCCAGCGGAAAAACGTTCCGATCTTGATCAATGTGATCTATATATTGGCACATGCATTTATGCAATATAGTTTAGGTTTAGGGTACACGAAAAGTGGCTTACGGCTACAGGTGTTACGGTAGCCCTCAGCCGCTTTCAGTTCTCCAAACACCTAAATTAAACTGTGAATGACGCATTTGTATGACGTCACCTGCGCATGTAGATTTTGACGTCATAAGGTTAAATTTGTTTTTGATTCAAGCATTGAAAGTTGTGGATGAATTTTCCTCACATTTACGTGATTCACAGTTCATAAACCTTCTAGGTCCATATTCTCAAATACGGTATAGCATCTATCACTAGTTAGTAATAGGTTTTCAGACTGGCAAATTTCTGCATTTGCTGACATCTCAAACTGGGCGCACAAGTACAACGAAATAAACGCGAAAAATGTGCTAAATTGTTTTAAGCTCATTATTCACGCATTTGAACCGTTACCCGATCAAACATTTAGATGCTCATCAACTGATGATAGGTGCTACACACATTTGAGAATACGGGGGTCCTAGAGATTAAAATCCTGTTTTGCGTCTTGATGCTGTCGATCAAAAAATAGCTTAGTTACCCCGTGGTTACGCCGTTAACCATTATATTTTAACAACTTCAGCCGTGAAACAAACATTAGTTGTCGATGCAAATTCTATTGGAGTCTCCCCGTATCCACCTTCGATCAGTTCGGTGCTCAACTTGACGTTCTCGTACAATAATCCGGGTCCTGCTATACCACGATTTGATGTAAGCAAGAGCTGATCATGCATTTAGGGGTGTAGCCATGGTGTTTCAGGGGTGAACCCCCATTGACAATTTTGTTCAAGGGTCTTTGGATACTGTAGTGATCTGAAGAAGAGGGGACTGATATTTATTTGGCCTATCCAGAGTATACCGCCTGGTATTCGGTTTCGGACTGTTATTTATTTTTACCGACGCTCCGTCACCGTTCGTTACTGGTATATATCCGGTATTGCAACTATACGTTGAATTAAACGTTTATTTGTCTTGTGTCAATAGCTTCAGCGATCATGCAAGGTTATACTTAGGATGTACTTTCAAAATTTAAGTACGATTTAAAGTGTCGAACTCAAATAATTTGATCTTGGAGTCATTTATGCACTACAGTTAGGGATAATTGATATTTATGGACTCCAATTAGGGTTTAGGGACTCTATTCTCTTACGGACTCTTTTTAGAGATACGGACTCCTATTAATTGGGATTCAAAACGGGCACCGTCTCTTATTACTTATTACCCCACGCTCTCTTATTCGGGTCACTACAGTACGGCATCAGTTTGCAACCTAAAAACCATCCGTTACAAATTTTATAGAACGTAACCTTTATTTTCCAGTATTCCGAATGCACCCATGCATGCGTTTGCAGACCCGTAGCCAAATGAAAGTACTGTAGTGATCCGGATAAGAGAGGGGAAAGGGGTAATAAGAGGGACCCCATTTTGAGTCGCAATCAATAACAGTCCGCATCACTAATAAGAGTTCGTTCTCCTGTTCGCGTCACTACAGTATGCTTCGTACCATAATCCGTTTGGTTTTTTGTATTAATTTATGAGTAATCCCGTTCCCTTTGAAATTATTCGCTCCTAGTACCTGTTGCCCTAGACCAGTCTGGCCACGTATGATCCTTAACCAGCAAGATTGTTTAATTTTTTTCATTCTCATTAAAATCTACTTCAAGGTTATAATTTATATGAAATATATTTAATTTTGTTCGCATTTCAGCTCAGCATTCCAGACGTCGAATACTTTGGCGAGTTGTTGTTTAAATGTGGTTGGCATAAAATTCCGATTCCGATTCAAATGTAAATATGCGAGTTGTGTAATATTAATTTGCGTATACATCACGTCACAATTTCATACGTTTTTGATCAAACAAATACTAGTCACCTAGCTTTGTGCAATGCGCAAACGGTAGCGAAAGCACAAAAATTTCCTTGCAAATTTTCTTTTCATAGAACAATCACGTGTATTTGTTAACAAATTATTGTAAACAAAGTAAATGCTGGAAAGTTGCCTAAAATACGTATGTGCGACGTTCCAGCTTTAATATATAGATATATTGTAAAAGTGTAATCTTGATTTTAAAGTCATTTTCTTAAATTTTTTAGCGAAAATAATCTGTGATCAAAATAGAAAGTTTTCATGGCCAAAAGTTCAGAATCAATGTTTTGAAAGTAGTCGGCCGTGGGCCTTTAACGAATTAAATTAGACGTTACATACTGAAATATTAAGCTGAGACCATGCGAATATATATGCAACGTAAAGCTTACAAGAACTTTACCTTCAACTAGTAAATAGGTGCTATACACATTTGAGAATACTCGACCAGATTGTTGCTTGTGTAATTTAGTGATATCAAATGTGAAGACTTAGGCAAAGATATTTGTGAGACGCCAAGTGGTCAAAACTCGAAAAGTAGTCAAATTGATTTAACCAATAGCGTTATTGCAAAACTGCTATCGTTGATTGGCGGAAATGTAAGTTTTTGCCAATTCAACCATTTGCACTAACCAGATTTTTAAATGTTCGACCAGAAATGGCGTGTTTGATTTTCACAAGCCGGGTGCATATTAAAGTGAACGACACTTTAGGTATACTTTAGCCTATTAGAAATACGAGGGCAATACGGGTATATATTGCTATAGGCACGCGTTGGACGTTTATATAGATTTTAAGCGTCATTAGATTTTACTTAAACCTTTTTCATCACAGTACCGGTTTCAAAACTATACTCTGTCGATGCTCTGGTCAATTATTTCAGCAAAAAGTACCTGACAGACCTACATAACGAGCTTTTCCAATGTTACTTTAAGGGCCGTCCAGGTTTCTGGTAGGTCTATAAAAGGGTGGGTTTAGATTCTAGATAACATTTTTTGCTTAGGCTTAGGCTTATGCTTAAGCCGAGGAATTTATTTTTACAACGCTTAGGCTTAGGCTTAGGAATACGCTTAATTTACAGTTACGCCCCTTAAAGTAACATTGGCCGCAAGCTTATTGCTTCTCGCAAAAGAACAGTTTCAGCAAAATTCTACACGCGTAAAGCGTGCTTTTAACCAGGGCGTAAACGGATAGTAAAAATAACAGAAACGGAAAACGGATAATGAAGTATAAATGGTTTACTTTTATTTTTCTGCCGGACGCAATTGACGAACGCAAATATTGACCGGGATTTCTAAATTTTAAACAAAAAATAGCGAATTTACTGAAATTTTAAACTTTTGCATGAATTTCGCAATTTTTGTTTTATATCGAAGAATTGCAGTATATATCTGTAATCAAAAAATTGCGAGATATTTACATACTTTATAACTGATTTTGAAAACAAAAATAAAAACAAATTCCGGTATTGTGAAATATTACGGAAACAGAAACGAAACCGAACACCGATTTTGTATCCGGAACGGATATCCGGTTACATTGTGCTTTTTTTTTAAATTTTAAAATATAAATTGAAAATATTTGTTTTAGAAATACTACGAACTCCAGCTGATGTTCAAAAATGGCGACAGTGTAATGGCGTGTGTCAACATTAAAAGTTATTTAAAAGCATAAGCAAAAAAAGTCTTTTAAAGATTTAAAAAAAGTCAAAATGTTTTAAATTATAATACACATTTTTGAAAAATAAAATATAGAAAAAATATTTAACGTTTTTACGAATATTTTTTCATATTATCTGAGATTTAAGCCCGTATTCTCAAATGTGTACAGCACCTATCACCAGTTGGTGATAGATCCATGTATAACTATGCAACATGCTCACGGTGAGGTTCGAAATTCAGCGCAATGTTTGCGTTTAATTTGCCCTACTTTTGCGCCAATTTTGTGATCTGCAATTGCAGTTTATTCGTCAGTTTGAAAACCTATCACTAACTGATGATAGGTGCTATACGCATTTGAGAATATGGGCCATAATCTCAAGCCAAGACTCAAACCTCAAACCGTCTCTTGAAGCGTTGACCGTGACTATAAACATCATGACGGTCGAACTCAACGAGATTCTTCGATCTTGCGGAAATTTTGCGTTATATACTCATATTGATTAATAAAGTTAGCACCCCTGCTAGTAAAAGGTGATAGTAGTGACGACAAAGTGCTCCCGTTGCCACACCACAAAACGTAGGGGATGGTAATCAGATCACTGTTGTGACCAAATGTGCTTGTAAGAAGCAAGCCGTACACTGTAAATTCCAATGAGTAGATTAATCAACATAGCTAGAGAGTTACTTTATTTCTGACATTAACTCACTCTGAGTTTAGTTGAATCTTGGCGAGTGGATTAATTAACTCAGAGTGCATTGAATCACTTCAAAATGCTGAGTTCTAAATAGTCCTAAATCAGACTGAATAATTCAACTCATTCTGAGTTAAAATCAACTCACTGAAATTTGCAGTGAATAAGTTCAAAATCGACCAATTTCGTTCTAAACGAAATCATGTAGTTCAAAATAAAATATTTATTTTTCAAAATATATAAACGTAACAACAAAACAAATAAATTGCAGGTATCAAAATATATTAGTGGCACTAGATCGAACCCTGCAAACCAGTAGACCAGGATTCGAACCGTATAGATTGGATATACGCGTCTGATGAAATAGAAAATATTCATGCAGAAAAAGGTTAAACGATCACAAGATAAAACCTGGTGCCGACAATCCTCGACCTTTTTAAAGTTTATGATGATCCGAACCGGCAGTTAAAGGCATATTTATACTCCAAACTACCCAATGTCGCGACTACTCTCCCCTGTACCCACCCCTAGGTTGAGGCAGGGCACCAGGTTCCCTCGGCGAAATCGAACCCCCATTCCCATTTTAAAAAATTCTGCCATCGGCGCAATTCATCATAAGCATTGCGTTATTCACATTTGCTTTATCGTTTGCTTTGCTCACGAGTTTTTTTCCACCGTTACAAATTGTGCCCCCGCGGCAATGGCGCCTTTTTATGAATAAGTTACCCCTGCAATATAATTCATACCTTACATGGGGCCTTTATCTCGCTGTTGAGGGGGGTCGAATATTGTAGTCGCGGTCCTGAGCTTGCATCGTACCCGTACTACTTTTTTTGACGACCGGCGTAAAGACGTTTGATAATACCGCCAATAAAGACCTCTGCTCAGTAGAAAGGTTAATTTTAAGTCCAACTACGTTTGAGGCTATCGAACTGTTTTAGCGAGAAACTTTTCGGCAGCTGGCTCACCAGGGTAGAGTCGTTACGGGGTTGCTCGGAGCGGCGACGCTGGTGTCGGAGTCTTTGGAGCGTTGGCGAAACGATTTGATGAGTTTGGGGTTCAGAATCAGCAGTTCTAACGCAAGCAGTTTCGTTGTTATCGGTTGATTCTTTGATGTTTTTAAGTATTCCTAGCAATAAAACAATACATATGCTTTAATTTACGTAAGTGTCGTCTTGTAAGCAGGCAATTGCGTCAATTTGAACAAAATATTTAAAGTTCGATAAAATTTTTCTCAAAATAGATACACGACGTGATTCAAAGTGTCCGGAACGTAAGCCTCAAATTCATGTATATCTCGTAGGCTAATCTGCTATTCAAGCCAAACCCGGGCTAAAATAGCGATTGTGAGATGTAGCAAAACATGTAAAACTGACGCTTGTTGGTAAACGTTTATTGCGTCTGTCCAAATAATCAAATTTGATTGGTCTTTAGTTATATCGCAACACGACAGGAAATGTCGTGGAACAGTGAGAAAATAAAATTGGCCAAGTCAAATTTTAACAAATTTGAAAACTTACTTGCTTTTGACCACTTACAATAAAGTAGGTTAAAGTATAGATTATACGTATAATAGGACCAATGTTACTTTAAGGGGCGATACAGTAGATTAAGCGTATTCCTAAGCCTAAGCCTAAACTTAGGCAAAAAATGTAATCTAGAATCTAATCCTACTATTTTATAGACCCACCATAAATTTGGACACCCCCTAAATTAACATGGGCCAGTAATAGGATAGCACAGTTTTTCGTGTCTCAGAGATTTACATGCTGACGGATCCATAAATTTCTGTTATTCGCCGTTCAGTATAATTTTGTCAACAGTGCCACAAAATCTCTTATAGACCAGGGCTATCACGAGGTTGTTTCATGGTTTCTAAGAGACTTTGTGGCACCGTTGACCAAGAATGGCCATGATGACATTGCATAAACCATAATCGTGGAAAAAAAGCTCCGAACTGAAGCAAACGAGAAACCGAACGCCATTTTAGTCCTACAATTTAATACAAATTCATGGCTTTTGAGAAAACCGTTCCGCCCCTGATCTTTACATGGGTCGAGCTCACTATATGAGCCACGTGTCAACAAACCTTAACATCGCACCTTGAAAGTCTAAAGATACTTACCAAACGCCGAGAAAACGCAATGGAGTACCGCAAGCAGGGAACCGCCAACATAAATACTAAACAGGCCTCCGATATCGCCTAACAGCGACTCAAGAGTGATAGTATAAAATTGTCTAAGTTGACTATATTGTAACGAACTAATAAATATGTGAATATTTGTTTTTGCCATAAACTGGCGTATCCGTTTGTTGTTATGTGTATAATTCATACGTTGATCAATACGGTATGGAATGCTCGCAACTGTGCTTGCATAACTCCATTGCGTACACGGTGGGCGACAACGGCGACTGCAGTCTTCAATCGCAAATTGCAATTTTGGATTTGCAATAAAACATCGCATTATTTCAACAATTTCACAGTATCGTGTTGTATTGTGGACAAATTGAGCGTGAGAAGATTGCGACATTGTCGACATGTTGTCTAGACGGAGCGTGGGAAAATTGTTACGCGTGCGAAAATTGTTACGCGTGTGAAAATTGTTACGCGTGGGAAAATAGTTCATGTGTAAAAATGCGATTGGTACACAACCGCATCGTGACGCATAGTAGCGATACTCGCATTGCTTGAAACAATACTGTATCGAATTTGTTGTAGACGAGTCACACGGATGTTTAACACGATTCAGAAGGACAGTTTGTTTTGGGATCAAATTAATTTGTGTAAACGCACTTGGCAACGCAGTTAAAAACTGTGAATCATACTCGGTTAAATAATTGTACGAAACACCAATAAATATACCTTCATGTCTTAAACTCGCCGGGTTTTGCCATTTTTTCGCTGTGATGAGCCACAAATTCCATAAAAATCCAAAATTCGCATAAACGCCGTGTTCTTGTGACGTATTCATACCTTCGACAACGTAACACAGCCCAAAATCTTTATAAATCATCGGTCGGGTATGCGCACAGCACTGGACCGGTTTCAACGCTCCGACGGCTGATTTGGCTCCGTAGCTGCAGCGTCGCAAAAATTGACCACAGTCGTGTCCAAATCTTAACACCAGTTCGCCAAAGGTTAAATTTGATTTTTGTTGAATTTGTCGTAGAACAGCGAGACTTGTTGCGAACGACTCGAATCCTTTGAGGGCATCAGCTGAAATTTTATGAAAATCCCAATTCCAACTGAAACTTTTAATCAATTCAAATACTGAAGCGTTTCCAGTTGTCGTCGTCGTTGTTGTCGTTGTTGAAGTTGTTGTTGCGGTTGCAGTTGCTGTCGAACTCGCTGTCAAATCGGTTATACCAAGTTCAGACATTGCTGTATCGTTCAGGGGGGCCATGTCACAAAGAAGGATGTCTGGAAATTTCAACGAGGGTGCGTCAGTGACAATTCGTATGCCGAACGCTGTATGCTGTTCGCGATATTCGACGACAATTTTTATAATTTGGTATCCGCCTAACACAAACGCTCCAACCACCAAAGCGGCCCAGATTAGCTTACGCCATATTGTCGGCGCTGAACCGAGCGAGTAAAATCCATGTAACGGCGTAGTTTCACAAAACTGATGCAGTTTTGTGGTAACGCCTTGTGATTCGGCGGTGCCGGTAGCGGTGTCACCGTAACCTATACTGGATTGGGTGGATTTTCGACAGCTGTTATGCCGTCTGGGTGCTAATTCGATGCTTGTTGCATCAATTGATATATGCATTGCTTTAAAATACTTTACTTTAATGTATATACTTGTATACTTAGCTAAAAGTGCATTTGTATATTTCCCCACACTAGTGTTAATTTAAAGGAAAGCGAAAGTCTTCTACCTACAGCGTTATATCATTACATTATCACACGGTTAGTCTTTTGGCTTAGGCTAAGACTCAGCTCCTTATTAAGATTAGGTTTATCATCGCCTAAGCTCCTGTTACAAAACAAACGTTTAATTCAACGGATGGCTGCTATGCCGGATATATATCAGTAACGACGGGCGGCGGAGTGCGAATTAAATACAAATAACTGTCCGTAACCGAATAACAGTGGGTGTCCTCTGGAGAGGCCAAATAAGTATCACCCCCCTCTTATTCGGGTCACTACAGTAGTATACTCTATGCGAGAAAGGGTTAATAATGAAAAAATCTCCGATTCCCATCACACAGCATTTATCAAGCAACGGAATATATCTGGGTACCGTTCCGACTTGAGGGGGGTGACAGCCCGCAGCCCGCACCCCTGAAATGTTTGTGACTATCAGGTATAGACACAGGTTCATGTAAGCCATCGGAAAATAGATCTGTAATTCTATATCGTGAACGGATATTTCACAAGGTTTCTTTTCGAAGCAGGTCCCGGCTGATCGACAAGTTTTCCGGTACGTCATTAGCTAAAACTAATTATACCATTGTCGTTTCATTATATGAAACTGTAGATATTACTATATCTTCAACGTTTGTTCTCACAAAATGAACGCTGTACCATCTTTTGGTCTTATTACAAAGTCTACTAATCCTTTCACGCGTTGTATAGCATAGGTTCCATAAGCCCATGTATAGAACAGTGCCGGAACAGTGGTACAAGCTTATTCCTGAGCCTGAGCCTAAGCTTAAGCCTAAGCCTAAAGCCAAAGCATAAGGATGAGCCTATTCCTAAGCCTAAGCCTAAGCCAAAGCAAAAAATTTAGGCTAAAGCTCAAACTGGCTCTATTACAGCCCTTCCGGAAAACGATTCGGCCCGGTTCTATACATAGGCCGGTTCCGTATACGAACTAAATATACCGTGGTCAAAAGTATTACGCCAGCGGTTTTGATATAGACATTTCTCCAGCCAGGGTTTGAATCGGACCGGGCCAACAACCGCGGGCCTAGTCCGTACGCGGGCCCATAAGCGGGCCGGGCCTGGGCTTGGGCCCAAACGTTGGGCCCGCGAGATGAAATAAATCGGAGCAGTGCATGACCACTTTTTGTCCCATTGGCCCATGGAATAGACCGTAGCTTTGTGATATTGTAATAAAATTTTGATACGTATTTTTGAATATTCTTTTGAATTGTCATAAATACTGCGGTCATGGCGTAGCAAGAATTTTGAAAAGTATGGCTTATGTTGTGCAAAAATTTCGAACGAGAGTTTCTTGAGTTCCTAAATAGCAATCATTTGCACCCTATACGTATGTAAACAGTATTGTAGTGTACTGTGCTATCAAGTGAGCTGGTTTCCGGCAAAAATAGGTGTCCGTTTCGGTTTGCCTTATGGAAATACCTGAAAGACTGTTATTTTTACCCTCTAAACTAATTTTAAATCACGTATATATCCGGCAATTTTTTATTACAGATATGCTGCAATTGTTTGAAAAGAGATAAAAATGACGAAATCCATTCAAAATATTAAAAATTTAAGTGAATAATATGCCGCGTTTTTATTCAAATTTAGAAAGCCCGGTGAATATTTGCATGCCTTGATTATTCAGTTCGCTGAAAAATGAAACATCTTTAAAACTTTTATACTTCAATATCCGTCTTCGGTTTCTTTATCTGTTATTCGGATCACTATCCATTCCCGTTATTTTTACTATCCGTTTACGCCCTGTCTAGCGCATATTGTACACGTCGCTGCTTAAGATCAGCATTAATGCAACGAATTTTAAGTCTTAGGCTGGCGCTTACCTGTTGACGACGTCCGGCGCCGTTTGTCACCGTCACGTACGACACCACACGGTGACTCACGGGGACGGAGGGCGCTGGACGGCGACGGACGGCCACGGACATCAAGTATAACGCAAACCTAATGCGTTTCAAGCAGTCATAAAAATATGGCACATCAATTTAAACAACCAAATTTAGGAATTGTGTCACAAACCACAAAACGCTTTTTTTTGTAAAAAGCGTTTGTGCGAAATACGTGTTTTGGTAAACCCGAACTACCGTTTACACAGCGTTTCGATACGCAAGCGATTCATTTTAGAGTTTTTCTGCACACAAAAAACGAAACTTGCAGTTGAAACGTGAAAAGCATTTAAAATAGCGTTTTATTATATATTTGACATGATTGCTTTTGTAGTGCGATTTGCATCGAAACTGTCGCTAAAACATACTGCATTTAGGCAATTATTGCATGTGCATTGTCAAAATGCAAGCTGATATTTGTGGTTTATTAATACTAAAAGATAGAAACACAAAATGTTAAAAAATGCCATCAAATCAATAATATAGATTGTTTTATATAAGGCCCATGTATAGAACAGGGCTGGAACGTTTCCCGGCGGACTGTAATACAGTAAGCTTAAGCTTTCTACTATTTTTTTTGCTTAGGCTTATGCTTAGGCTTAGGGTTAGTCTTAGGCTTAGGCTTAGGAGTATGCTTATACTACTGTTCGTGCCCTGTTCTATACATTGGCCCTTTATCGCAACGAAAACCTTTAATAAAATTTTAAAACCCTCAAGAGTTTCACACAAAATATACGTTGTAAATGGTTTAAATCAATTATGAGACGTAAAACAATAGCTTAAGCCTAAAGCCTAAGCCTAACCAAACCCAAGATTAAAAGAAACTAAATATATGCCGGGATTACAGATATTTCTCGTAAGATGCGAATTATTACATAAAAAGGTAGAAAACTAACTAAATGCATAATATTTAGGCATAACTAACTATCCGACACTGTCAAGCATTGAAATTCGTTCTCTTAATTTTTGATAGCTTAAGTCTAAGTTCAACCCTACACTGCAAAAAATGGTGAGTCAAATTGACTCTCTACGAAATAGGCGCTACGGGACTACACAAACTGAGACAAATTCGACTCCGCCAGAGTCAAATTCGACGACTCACTGAGAGTCGCACGTTTGACAGTGGCAATGTCGAATTTAACTCAGTTTGAATAGTCCCGTAGAGCCTTTTGTGAAGAGAGTCAATTTGACTCACCATTTTTTGCAGTGTATGTACAAATTTTAAATCAAAGCCAAAGTTTTACCGAGGGCTCAATGCTTATAACGTTTGTTCATGTCTCATTTCTTCTATACGACGGCAAAATTAGCAATTCTAAAAATAGAAGTTTGCTAATAGAAAGTCCCTGAACATTGCATCGGTTTTAGTTTCTACTGGTCCGAATGCTCAAAAATCAATTCATCAATACCGCACAATCCGAGATTGTTTCCATGATTGACGCAAACAATGTATTTCTAAAAATACACACAAAAAATTATTATATTTTTGACATTGGTGATCGCAGAAATATTTTTTCGGTAAGAGCGGCGCATCAAATTTTATTGTTCTAAAAATTGGCTCATGTAAAGATCAGGAGCGGAACGTTTTTCTTTGGGACTGCAATAGAGTAAGCTTACGTCTCAGCGGCTGCATTCTGTGACTGTCGTTTTGGCTAATCTTTTGACGGGTGTACTATATTATAGTCAATGGTGGATCTAGAAATTTTTGACGGGCGCGGGTAAATAGTGAGTTAAAACGCACGACAGAAGGTGTCGCGTGCACTTTTATGAAACATTGAATTTTGAGTACCAAAAATTAAACGATTACTGATGAGGATTCGAAGTTATACCCCAGCTTCCGAGACATGGTACCAACGCGTATTGTTTGAGTTCTCTGAAGGCTGTCTAAATTTTTGCCGGCTAAAGAGGCGGCTTTATAACCGATTTATTGGCAGCCGAAACCAAACTGCATCGCAAGAGAGACGTCGCGGACGCAATTTTAGCAAATAAATTGCTGAGGCCAAATTTTGGGTATCCCTAGACTACGGACGACATACCGTAACAACAGTTCATTAGCCAACGGTCCCATACGATCTAAGCGAGACCCCATGTCATCTGCAATAACATTTTGTGGTTTAGCGATGTTCCAGCGTCTCCAGAGTCCTATTATGAAGCCGTCCGGCTTACGTCATTGGTTCGTTTTAGAATTTATCAACGACAGTTCAAATTGTAAACGTAAATTAGGCTGTAGAATTGTTTGATTTTCGGCTCAAGACGTTAAATCCAACTCAATATGACTGGCGCATATTTGTTGGGTTTTTTAGGTTATCTCTCAGTCGGCGTTTGCCCAAAAATGGTTGGGTTTTAAAATTTTGACAAAATTTGTGCTAATCATGACCTTTCCGGATTATTCCACGCCAAAATTTGAATTTAGAAAAAAATTTCGGACTTTTAAAGTGCCAAACCGAAAATAACCTTAGTGAACTGGTACAACAATGTCTGCTGGCGAATGACAAATCGCTCATGTTTCGCTGATAATAAACTATGCAAAATGCAACAATTTACCTCTTTAAGACCGCTGATAGTAACATGCTGACCAATCCATTCAAGATCGCTATGTTTAACTTGTGCCGAACCAGCAATATTTTGACAGTTGGTGAACGATGGCGGAGGGCCATCGCAAACTTGAAAATATACGTCATTTGTCGCCAAAAACGTGTGAAATTTCAATGTTCCATAGACTATTTCGTCGCTAAAAAATTTCACCCACGCGTTTGATTGTGCGCTACCTGATGCCGATAACTGAGCAGCGTAGTAAGAACTGCTGTCTGAAACATAGATTTAAGGGTTCGGCCGATGTAAAAGATCACGGGCGGAACGTTTTTCTGCGAGACTAGAAAACAGTAAGCTTTAAGCTTTACACTAGTTTTTTTTGCTTGGCTTAGGCTCAGGCTTAAGAATATGCTCATTGTTACGCTTACGCTTAGGCTTGGGTTTGGCTTAAGCTTAGGAATATGCTTATAATACTGTTGCGCCCCTGTTTTTTACATTGGCCCAGGGTTCTAACAGGAATTTAATTTTGCAGGAACAGGAACAGGAATTGAATGGCTTAAACGAATTTTCAACTGTTTCATCATCAAGTTTTGCGAAAACATAACAGTAACAGTTTGTTAACAAAATTAAAGTGAAAAAACACCTCATTTCGAAATAACAATTTTTTAAAGACAAAGTCTCCAGTGTTCAAATGATTAGGCATAATTTGCTACAAAACTGTAAAAATTCCGGTTTTTGCATCTTTGAATTGCAGGAACAGAACCAGGAATATGAATTGAAGTTTTGCAGGAATTCCGGCCGGAACAGGAATTCCGGTTGAACCCTGATATATATTATATATTTAAATACGCTAATATATGTATATGTATATATTGTAAGTATGTGAGAGATGCTTCTCCGGGTGTACACGTGCAATGCAATATATACAATCCTTGCTGAAAGCACATGATCGACATACAGTCGACGAAAAAAGTAGTTGGAGAATCGAGCTAAAGTGGCGCAGTGGTATATTGACTGCCTCAGAATCCTAAGGTTGCTAGTTCGATTCCCACTTTGTATGCTCGCTTTTTCCAACTGTTTAGTAAGTTCTGAAGACCCTGCTCATGCCAAGACTAACACGGATATCCGTGTTTATATAACGTCAATTTATTCAAACAACCTGTTCAGCGAATAAACTTGCAAAATCACTTTGAAATCATTGTTCTGGTTTGCGGTGTCGTCAAGTGGCATTTGAACATTAAACAAATTAATTTTGGTAAACATTACAGATATTTACAAGACTTACCTTTTGGAAATATTGAATTATAAAATTGACCAACGTCGCCGAATTGTTCAGTAAATCGTGTAAATGAAAAGTGTCGAAGACACACTAAAAATAAACAAATAAACAAATAAACAAATAAACAAACAAACAAGCCAACAAACAAACAAACCAACCGACAAACAAACAAACAAATAAACAAACAAATAAACAAACAAACCAAGCAACCAACCAACAAACAAAAACAAACAAATCAACCAACCAACAAACAAATCAACAAACAAACAAACCAACTAACTAACCGACAAACAAACAAACAAACAAACAAACAAACAAATCAACCAACCAACCGACCAACAAACAAACAAATAAACAAACAAACTAACTAACCAACCAACCAACCAACCAACCAACAAACAAACCAACCAACAAACAAACAAACCAACCAACCAAGTAACCAACAAACAAACAAACCAACCAACCAAGCAACCAATAAACAAACAAACAAACCAACCAAGCAACAAACAAACAAACAAACAAACAAACCAAAACATTATATTTTAGTAAAGCATAAGTAAATATCTATTCACACTGTTTGCATGGAACAATTGTTACACAACACAGCGTTTATTGTTTGTCAGCTGCTGTGATTTTTGAACTTGAGGCCCATGTATAGAACAGGGCCGGATCGTTTTCCGGAGGTGCTGTAACAGAGTCAGTTGACGCTCTGGACTATATTTTTTGCTTAGACTTAGGCTTAGGCTTAGATTTAGGCTTAGGAATAGTCTCATTCTTACGCTTAGGCTTAGGCTTAGGCTTAGGCTTAGGCTTAGGAATATGGTTATACTACTGTTCCGGCCCTGTTCTATACATGCGCAGAAATTGACGACAGTTTCGAAACCAACGAAATGATTTGAAGATGTGTCAGTAATCAAGCAAATATTATTTGAATTTTTACTAGTAAATTGACTATAAACAACTCAAAACGCAAAACGCCAGTAACGTTAATTTGAAAATTATTTCAAAATTTTGAAACTGTCACTCACAAACTTTATCCTGTTCGCAGTTGATATCCTGTCTGTCTCCACCTCCCGGTGAAATGATTTCTGGGCTTATGCCAGTACCGGGTCCATCCGTTATTGGTGGTTCTGGCCCTATGGTTTCTGGTTCATCTGTTACAGGCCGAGGTCGACCTCCTGCTCCTAAAACAAACAAACATAATTCTGTCGGGCCACTGTTTGTCTGAACCATAAATTGAGACGTAATATACACAATTAATAATCGTATACGTTTCTTAAACAAACCCAATCGTAGGGAATACAAAGGGATACATAAAGGCTGTATATTCCCTCACAACGTTTTCAGAGATACAAAAGCATTTAAAATCGGAATTTAAAATAACTTTCTCAATGCAAGACGTCTGAAATTCGTTTTTATAAACTAAATATGCACAGTGCAAAATCTTCACAAGATGTGAGAGCCCCTCGGGCTCGATCGTCAAAATCCTATAGCTCAATGGTGTCGTAAACGCCTCCAACCCGTGAGACTGGAGATCGAATCTCATCTTGAAATTACTTTCTCATGTGAAATTGCAAATATTCACGTGAGAAAGGCTTAAAACGCTATAGAGTAAGCTTAAGCTTTAGACAAGATTTTTGCTTTGGTTCAGGCTAAGACTTAAAGCTTAGGCTCAGGTATAGGCTTATCCTTACGCTTTGTCTTATGCTTAGGAATATACTTATATTACTGTTACGGCTTACTCTATACATTGGCCGTGTTTCGCGTATGTAAGTTCTATATATACATTGAACTCGATGCTAACTTGACGCTATTTGAAATTATTAATCAGCGCCTCTGGAAAAGAATGGTGGGTATAACAGATTGTTTACTGTTATTTCCGTAAACCGCTTAATTATTAAGGTCAAAGTCAAATATTTCTGATAATACTTCTTAAGTGACCTTTGTTTACAATATTTATATTAATTTATTTTTGTTAAAAACAAATGTTAATTTTATCAAAATCAGGGTGGAACCGGATGTTTGTTTACATTTCCGGCAAAGCTCAGTGTCCATGTTATTTTTACGTTCAAAATTAGTTCTAAATCATGTATATATCTGGTGATTTTTAATTACAGATATGATGCAATTGTTCCAAATAAAAAACCTACGAAATTCATGCAAAATCTTAAAATATTTCGCTGCATCCGCTATATTTTCTGTAAACATTTGGAAACCCCGCCGAACATTTTCCCGCCTCTATTGTGATGGCAGAAAAATAAAACATCTTTGAAACTTTTATATCTTAGTATTCGTTTTCCATTTCCGTTATTTTGTTCACTATCCGTATCCGTATTGTTTCCGTTTTCATTATTTTTACTATCCGTTTACACTCTGCTTTGTTGTCAAAACAAATCATAATTTCATCAAAAATTCATTCGTTTTGTTCAACCACAGAACATTTGAGTTGAATTGGAATTAAGTTTAATGTAACCAAGATTGTATGATACAAGTGTTTGCAACCCATGGGGTTCCGTATGCTACAAAATGCACCACCGGGCGCTGCGTTTACGACAGACCCCCAATTTTGAGGGGAGGTCGCCGTTACGTGCAATAACACTAAATTGATCTATAAGCAGAGCATTTCTTGATGTCAGGTTTGCACAAGTTGTACGCTCCTAAATAATGAGGTGTAGGCCAAAAACACAACTCGTGCCGGGTACATTGTTTTTACACAGAATGTACCCAGTTACATACTCTTGTGAAAGTATACATCATCGACTCTTGATAAAAATCAAAAGTTTAATGTTTATTGGTTTGAAATATATTATTTTTGGACAATTTTTTACTAATATTTTAAAACATTTTGTTTACCTGATGTTCCGGTCACAACAATGTTATCCGCAGCTGCAATTCCGCCAGATGAGACAAAGTCATTGGCAAGTAAGAAAATCTGAAATTCGACAAAAATAGTCATTAAATGCCAAAAATGAACGCATAAATTAAGTTTCGACATATTAAATAAACAAAAAAATGTTTTTAATTTTCAAAATTGCCGAAAATCTCAACTCGGTTAATTTTATCAAAGTTCACCAATCGCAGGGCAGTCAGTTTCGCTTAAAAACGCAACGCAAGCTGGGGAATGGTCAACCTATAACAAGAGTTGATGATCAACCTATAACAAGAGTAGATGATCAACCTATAACAAGTGTAGATGATCAACCTATAAAAAGAGTTGATGATCAACCTATAACAAGAGTAGATGATCAACCTATAACAAGAGTTGATGATCAACCTATAACAAGAGTAGATGATCAACCTATAACAAGAGTAGATGATCAACAAATAACAAGAGTTGATGATCAACCTATAACAAGAGTTGATGATCAACCTATAACAAGAGTAGATGATCAACCTATAACAAGAGTAGATGATCAACAAATAACAAGAGTAGATGATCAACCTATAACAAGAGTTGATGATCAACCTATAACAAGCGTAGATGATCAACCTATAACAAGAGTACATGATCAACCTATAACAAGTGTAGATGATCAACCTATAAAAAGAGTTGATGATCAACCTATAACAAGAGTAGATGATCAACCTATAACAAGAGTACATGATCAACCTATAACAAGTGTAGATGATCAACCTATAAAAAGAGTTGATGATCAACCTGTAACAAGAGTACATGATCGACCTATAACAAGAGTAGATGATTGTAGGTGGCTGTGCCACACTTAAACCCATTTCGAACTAAAAACTAAAACTAAAAATAAAACCTTAAATCAAAACCACACCTTAAGGGAGTTCCTGGCTCCACCTAGTCTCTCTTAGAACTTAAGTTAGGCTTAGGCGTGGCTACAAGGCGTAGAAATTATAAAATCGATGCTATGGCGGCTGTGTCCGCAATGTTAAACTTACCTGGGCCCTGCGTGGCCGTAGAATGTCGCTGATTAATGTTGCAATTGTTGCTGGCTATTTTTGCGGATAACAACATAGCTAGGCTATGTCAGATGACTGCGCCCATCGCTCGAGCGGCCCATGTTACTTTAAGGGGAGTCCAGGTTTCGGGTAGTTCTATAAAAGGGTATGTCCAGCTTCTGGATTATATTTTTTGCTTAGGCTTAGGCTTAGGCTTAGGAATACGCTTAATCTATTGTTACGCCCCTTAAAGCCACATTGGCCGCCCGAGCAATGTTGGCTCGTGTGTGGTGCAGTGGCGGTCGGATGGGGCTGTGTTCAGGTTCATGCCTCCGTTGCGGCGTCGCATCTGTGATCGGAGCGAGATGTAAAGCTCAAATCGGTCCGTAAATGGTGAAGAAGAGTTTCGCGAATCAAATGCAATGCCTAACAAAAGGAGTATACTATTGACCATGAATAGCATACCCACTTATAAATTTTGGCCAAAGCATTGCTGAAGGTTGTAACAGTAGTATAAGCATATTCCTGTTGTAACAGTAGTATAAGCATATTCCTGTTGTAACAGTAGTATAAGCATATTCCTGTTGTAACAGTAGTATAAGCATATTCCTGTTGTAACAGTAGTATAAGCATATTCCTGTTGTAACAGTAGTATAAGCATATTCCTGTTGTAACAGTAGTATGAGCATATTCCTGTTGTAACAGTAGTATAAGCATATTCCTGTTGTAACAGTAGTATAAGCATATTCCTGTTGTAACAGTAGTATAAGCATATTCCTGTTGTAACAGTAGTATAAGCATATTCGTGTTGTAACAGTAGTATAAGCATATTCCTGTGGTAACAGTAGTATAAGCATATTCCTGTTGTAACAGTAGTATAAGCATATTCCTGTTGTAGCAGTAGTATGAGCATATTCCTGTTGTAACAGTAGTATAAGCATATTCCTGTTGTAACAGTAGTATAAGCATATTCCTGTTGTAACAGTAGTATAAGCATATTCCTGTTGTAACAGTAGTATAAGCATATTCCTGTTGTAACAGTAGTATGAGCATATTCCTGTTGTAACAGTAGTATAAGCATATTCCTGTTGTAACAGTAGTATAAGCATATTCCTGTTGTAACAGTAGTATAAGCATATTCCTGTTGTAACAGTAGTATAAGCATATTCCTGTTGTAACAGTAGTATAAGCATATTCCTGTTGTAACAGTAGTATGAGCATATTCCTGTTGTAACAGTCGTATAAGCATATTCCTGTTGTAACAGTAGTATAAGCATATTCCTGTTGTAACAGTAGTATAAGCATATTCCTGTTGTAACAGTAGTATAAGCATATTCCTGTTGTAACAGTAGTATAAGCATATTCCTGTTGTAACAGTAGTATAAGCATATTCCTGTTGTAACAGTAGTATAAGCATATTCCTGTTGTAACAGCAGTATAAGCATATTCCTGTTTTAACAGTAGTATAAGCATATTCCTGTTGTAACAGTAGTATAAGCATATTCCTGTTGTAACAGTAGTATAAGCATATTCCTGTTGTAACAGTAGTATAACATATTCCTGTTGTAACAGTAGTATAAGCATATTCCTGTTGTAACAGTAGTATAAGCATATTCCTGTTGTAACAGTAGTATAAGCATATTCCTGTTTTAACAGTAGTATAAGCATATTCCTGTTGTAACAGTAGTATAAGCATATTCCTGTTGTAACAGTAGTATAAGCATATTCCTGTTGTAACAGTAGTATAAGCATATTCCTGTTGTAACAGTAGTATAAGCATATTCCTGTTGTAACAGTAGTATAAGCATATTCCTGTTTTAACAGTAGTATAAGCATATTCCTGTTGTAACAGTAGTATAAGCATATTCCTGTTGTAGCAGTAGTATGAGCATATTCCTGTTGTAACAGTAGTATAAGCATATTCCTGTTGTAACAGTAGTATAAGCATATTCCTGTTGTAACAGTAGTATAAGCATATTCCTGTTGTAACAGTAGTATAAGCATATTCCTGTTGTAACAGTAGTATGAGCATATTCCTGTTGTAACAGTAGTATAAGCATATTCCTGTTGTAACAGTAGTATAAGCATATTCCTGTTGTAACAGTAGTATAAGCATATTCCTGTTGTAACAGTAGTATAAGCATATTCCTGTTGTAACAGTAGTATAAGCATATTCCTGTTGTAACAGTAGTATAAGCTTATTCCTGTTGTAACAGTAGTATAAGCATATTCCTGTTGTAACAGTAGTATAAGCATATTCCTGTTGTAACAGTAGTATAAGCATATTCCTGTTGTAACAGTAGTATAAGCATATTCCTGTTGTAACAGTAGTATAAACATATTCCTAAGCCTATGCCTAACCCTTATCGCAGGGATAAGCTTTCCACTGTTGATAATTAAATTCTGAAGTTTAAATGAATTTCTAATGAAATATTAATATATTAATATACCTGTACAACATCGTATACTTCGCCAGTATTTTCGATCAACGTTTTGCGTTTGTCGCCTTCTGTCATTAGCTGACAATTTTCAACGCCGCTGATCAACGTGCACACACTCAGTTTAGTCTTATGCGCCCACCAGCTTAAACACAGAAAAAAACAATAAGATTCGCTTACATCAAACATTTTGGCCCATGTTTCAAGCGTGGGAACCTGCTTGCTAAGCCTAAACCTAAACCTAATCAAACTTCTCAGTCTCTAAGTGTATCAGTCCCACTGTCTCCTAGCGGATCCTAGAGCATAAAATGATGGACTGACACTTGATATACTGAACGCATAAGGTTCGTTACAGAAGCATTTTTGTTTATCCGGAGTACAGGAAGGGCCCATGTCAAATATTGGGCTATGCCTACTGGGAGATAGTTGGATTTAGAGAATGTGAAGCTTAGGCTTAGGCTTTGGATTAGGTTTTGGTTTAGGTTTACAGTGGCGCTACACTTTTAAAACTTATTAATGTTCTCCAGCGCCGTTCGGCGTTGTAGGTCACCTGTCCTTCGCCGTCTATCACCGTCTAGTATACGATACGACGCGGTGAAGGACGGTAACGGACGGCGCCGAACAATATTTATTCCGCCACCCTAAACGTAGACTTAGGTTTTAACTTAAGGTTTTGTTTATGCTTACTGAACGATTCATATAATTTTCACGGACCCCATCCGGTTCCGGACAGCGGCACATAAATGCCGGACGGTTCCAAAAAGGAGTAATATCGTCAAAGAGTATAACGCCACCCAAAGGTTTGCATAAACGAACGTTCAAATTAACTCAAAACAAAAATTGAAACCAAATGCTCATAACTGAGCAAACTCACAGGTGCGGATACAAGGAAAGTGAAAGGCGGAGTTTAGCCCATCCTAAAATTTCTAAACAGTAAATAAAACAACACTTTTAACATAATTTAGAATAATTTTTTTGTAAATTTTAGAAGCAAAAATTTCAAAATTTTAAACAAAAAAATAAAGTACTTTTTTTAACAGCGTTTACAATCATCTTTCACAGATCCTGGCACCGAAAAATGATTCACATCATAATGTTGGCCAATGTATAGAACGCGACCGGATCGTTTTCCGGAGGGGCTGTAATAGAGTCAGTTTAAGCTTTAGAGTATTTTTTTGCTTAGGCTTAGGCTTAGTCTTACGCTTAGGCTTAGGAATGTGCTCATTCTTACGCTTATGCTTATGCCTAAGCTTAGGAAGAGACTCATTCTTACGCTTATGCTTATGCTTAGGCTTAGGAATAGGCTCATTCTTCCACTTAGGCTTAGGCTTAGGAATATGCCTATACTACTGTTCCGGCCCTGTTCAATACATGGGCCATAATATCTTCTACCGAAATATAATATGCAAAGCAACGCCTCTGCTTACTCAAACGCCATATCCAGTTGTTGAACGTTATACAGGTAACACGATATCAACTGAGCTTCCTTGCTGCTTGTAGCCGAATCGGTTTCAGTGAAAATGAATCCATTCGCTGCAAAGACACTTCAAAACATTGCATTTCGTGAAACTTTTGATATTTGTTTACTTTCCCCACCGCATGAAGCCCCACCCACCCAGTTAACGAACCTGAACCTAAACTTAAACCTAAGCCGAAGCACATGATACTGTATAATCATAGGGACACGGTAGTGTCACTATTATATGTTTTTTCCAAAAGTGTTCACGTCTCTCTTATGTTTCTTTCAAAAGTCTATTATTTCTACTATTCTGTTTTGGTGGTATTTATATACAAACGTATGTCATTCAAGATCATGGCAACCGGTGTTCATGCGCTATATTTAAATAAAAATTGTCGAAGTATTAAACGTAAACGTTTTCATAAGAATCGGAAGCGCAGTTTCGCCTTCGTATTTGGATTCAAATCTTGTCGCAAGGTGTTCTACAGAATCGTAGATTGTAACAATCTAATTTTTTATGTGCTACATAAGTTTTCTCAACCATATACGTTAAGCTATTTATTTAACGAAAATACTATTGTTTAGTACGTATATATGCGAAACATGTTAAGCGGACAATTACGAAAAACATTAGCTTATATATGATTACAAATTAGTAACATAGCTAGTTTTTTATGTGTATTTTTTGCCAAGGCGCATTTTTGAAAACGTAGACGTAACCTCAAGTTGTCCAAATCATTCAAAGTGGTAAACCCATAAAGTATGTATTATTGGTAGCACCAAGTTGAGCACTGAAATGTCCAAAACTCGGTTTAGAATGTTTGAAGAAATTTTGACGTGCAAAATTAACACCATTAATTTAATAAGGTTTCCAGAGCAAGCAGTCTCTTTCAAAAACGAGACGCTCGAACACAGCGGGCTCTCATTATGGTATGAACCGGCCCGGATTTTTCAGGCCCACGCCCGGCCGCCTTAGTTTTTCGTTTTCGAAAAGAAAACAAAAATAAGTTACAAAGCAAACCTTATAGTTGCGGATTCGCAGTTTTGACTGGGGATGGAATTTCATTATTAGAATTTCTTGTTCAATTAAGAGGAAACGAACAAAAGTGTGTTTCAAGCAATTTTCCACGTCCGCATGTTGATGCAAATGCGTATTCAGCATGTTTCACAAAATATTTGTTGCAGCCATATTTTTAAATGCTGCGCATTCCAATTATATGTTTAACGCAATTCATGTGTGCAATACAAAATTGAAAGTATCGGAATCAGTATTCTTCCAAAATACCGATTACAATACCGATACCGATGTATAGGTTCTACACTACTATGCAGCATAAAATCAGTTTTCACTAGAGCAAGTACTTATCAATTGTATTGATTTTCTATTTGAATTCAAACAATTTATATGAATTAAAATATATTAGCATTATAAATTGAGCGAGTTACCTAATAAATAAAAATAAAATTAGGAAAGCGCGACTCTTGTGATTGTGAAAATGTAGTTTCTAATTTTCTATGGAAATATAGCTTAACAGTTCTAAAACAATTATAACGTGAGTATATATGACTTTAAATTTGAATATTTTCGCACTTAAGGTAAATTTACATCAAATTTCTTCCTAAAGCTTAGTAACTAGAATGAAAAGTGCCCCGATGTGGCCATAGAAAACGATATGTTTCGGGTATTAAGATTTTAGTTCAATACCGCTAGTATTACAATTTCCATGCATGCGTATAAAGTTTTAAAACTAGATTAATTTGATGCCAATCAGCATCCTCCCGAAACACGACACAACAATACTATAGAATTAATAAAAGTTAAATCATTGAGTTTGATTGACTGCGTAACGGAAACATATCCGCAACTTTTTCGGAGAAAAGTCACGATGGAGAGTAAAGTGTCCCGACGTTGCTATAGAAAACGATAACGCATCAAGTTTTGGAGCTGTATAAATTTTGTACCGTACAGTGCCCTCTCCATACTTGGCTGAACGGTACCCAGATTTTAAACTTTTAAAACATTAAAATATTTGAGTGAGTACGTAGCGAAACAATGTTTGCAACTTTGCTGACGAAATCTGCGTTGTATTCCAATGACGGCCAATGTAAAGATCAGGGGCGGAACGATTTTCTGCGGGACTAGAATAGAATAAGCTTAAGGTATAGATTAATTTTTTGCTTGGCTTAGGCTTAGGATTATCCTCATTCTTACGCTTAGGTTTAGGCTTAGGAATATGCTCATGCTAACGCTTATGCTTAGGCTTAGGATTAGGAATATGCTTATAATACTGATCCGCTCCTGTTCTTTACATTGAGCCAATTGACGAACAAACACGTTTTTAATATTGGGTCACCAGCATTTTACGCTTAATTTCTACTTATATACTCTTTTTAAAACCCAAAATTTTTCTGCATATATTCGAAACTTCAGTTTACTAAGTGCAAGAAACAAATGTCACGAGTGTGTACTCTAATTTTTTACATCAACCATAATTCGTCATTTATATTCTAGTATTTATTTCTTGTTTTAATATTTCGAAACAGTGGATCACATGTCTATTTGGCCACTGTCAGAGAAAGTTGCGGATATGTTTCCGTTACGCAGTCAATCAAACTCAATGATTTAACTTTTATTAATTCTATAGTATTGTTGTGTCGTGTTTTGGGAGGACGCTGATTGGTATCAAATTAATCTAGTTTTAAAACTTTATACGCATGCATGGAAATTGTAATACTAGCGGTATTGAACTAAAATCTTAATACCCGAAACATATCGTTTTCTATGGCCACATCGGGGCACTTTTCATTCTAGTATGAAAAGTTTGTTTGCTGTTTCGTTGAAAACAACTTTGAAACCTAAACAAATCCGTGAGTACTTACTGTATTTAATATTATACTCTGTAAAAACACTCTACTTAAAATACTATAGTTATATTTTACTACCTTTTTTAAGTATAAGTGTACTAAATATTGAGTAAATCTTTGCTTAAGTAAATAAGTAAAACTACTGCTGTCATTTCCTCATTAATTAAGTAAATATAACGCTAAAAATTTTCTGTTTGTTTAAAATTATGTAAAATATTGCCAAGCACCATAGAAACTAAAACCGACACTCAATTTGGCAACAGTTTTACTTAATTTTAAGTATATATATGTTTCAGAGAGTAACCTGAAAAAATAATACCGGAACAAAGCGACATGAAACAGCATCTTAGCAGTTAAATACACTTACCGTACACATTTGGAATAAACTCACTTGGCAATACTTGTTCGAGTCCACGTCCAAAACATCGTTTTGCAGAATTAGCGTTTTGCGCGTTTGAGCCATAATTCCACGCATGATAACGTACACTTGAACCCCAGCATTCGCAACGGCCTTCAAAATTGCAATTTAGTCCAGCAAACGACTGGGCTTCTTGAGTGGCCAGAGTCGCTTCTGTTCCGACCGCGGTTTTCTTTCCGAAACATTCTAAAAAAATAAAATCAACGAATCAAATTCGTTGAAAAAATAATAAATTGGGAACGCAGCCAGTCGGAGACCAGAAACGTCTATTGGCAGTGTAATTTTCCACAATGTGTACACGAGTTAAAGTAAACGATGCATTACGAAAATTGGTCGTGTACTCCGATATATCAGTAACGAGAGCGGCATGCTTCTATAGCTGAATGAATACGGTAATCGACGTCAATCCGTGAGTCCCGGGTTCGAATCCTTGCATGTAAATTATATCACACTTGACAGATGCAATAGTTCTGCATACTTACTGAAAATTGTTTATCTGGTCACAAATGAATAAGGGTTTGCTTAATGTATTTACAACCTAATCTGTTTTGTTTTTCAAGGGTTAACCCTATTGGTCGTACACCACGAAGCATAGTCAGTTTTGTAAGGCTGAAATTCAGATTCAAAATTTTGTTGATCCTTTTGCGTGTCGAAGCCATCAATATGCCACAAAGGGACTATAAATCGACAAAAGGGGATAATATTTCGTAAAACTTACTTCTGAGCAATGGAAATCGATCAGATTTTACCTTTCCCACCTTGCCACCTCTAATGCGACCACCGGAACCACCAACGCCACAGGCATATGCTTAAAAACGTTACAACGAAATTAATATACACCAAGGTGTAAAAACGAATAGTAAAAATAACGGAAACCGAAACGGAAACGAATAGTGATCGAAATAACTGAAACGGAAACGGAAAACGGACATTGAAGTATATAAATTTCAAGTATGTTTTATTTTTCTGCGAACACAATTGAGACGCGCTAATTTTCACCGAGTTTTCTAAAATATTGACGAAAAAATTGATGGATGCATCGAAATTTTTTCAAGATTATGGATGAATATCGTAATTTGTGTTTCAGTTCGGACAATTGCAGCACAAGTGTAATAAAAAATTGCGTGAAATTTAATACGTAATTTATTACTAATTTTGAACGTAACAAATAGACGAAATTCCAGTATTTGTATAACGGGACCGGATACCGATGTGTACCCGAAACGGGGACAGAAACGGAAACGGATATCGATGTTTACCGGAATCGGAAACGGATATCCGGTTACATCCTGACATACACTACACCCATATATTGCACTTTTAATAAGTATAATGCAAGTAGCAGCGAGCGAATTACAAATTGCTAATTGCTGTACATGGCAGACTAAAGCAACTACTGGAATAATACTAAATACGATCTGGTTTGTGTTGTAATTTTATATTTTAGGTTTTACGATTGCCGTTGTTATCGGTGCATTCTAAACCTGTTGCGAAGCCTAAACCCGTACGACAGGCTAGACGGCTTCAATTCAGGTTAAATTAGCTAAACATTACTGATTACTAATCTAAACTGGCACTCTTAAGTCTCATAATAATTTTTAATTGGGTTAAACGTCCGTGCTAAACTGCTCTAGTTTACTGTAGATCGCTCTGGCCGTTTCTAGCTTATATGGATTTTCTGGAATCTCCCGCTTGGAATAGCAATCCTATTTATCATTTATTCCGCATAGTGTTCAGGCCCGTAGCCAGCTCACCTTGCAGTTTGGTGCTAAATATTTCAACAGGGCATACGAAGGTTTTCGTTGACTTACAAGCAAGGTTGAAAATTTTCTAATGGGGGCCGAAAATTTTCCAGGGGGGACTGAACTCCACGCTGGTCATCTTGGCTACGGGGTCGATATAGTTTGTTGTACTCGTATTGGTAAACAACCAGATTACTGGAGCCTATGATCCCGAGTTGAAGGTCCACATTTGGTGATTGCTAAACTCGGCTAATAAAAAACCAAAGCCGGTTCCTGTGCTGAAACCAGCAGACACAGGCAGCGTTGTATGTGTTTCAGTGTTCACCTGTCCTAGGAACACATTAAGGAATTGCAATGCCGTGGTTTTGGGATTATCATCACAGTTGCAAAATTATTATTACGTAGATGAGCCATAAGCCAAATATATTAGCATGATTTCATATACACTTACACTTTTGAGCTGAATTAAACAACGCAACAAAAAATAAATAAAACAACGGATTCATTATATATATATAGTTAATGCTATTCTAAATTATATATTACGTTTAAAGTTTGCCTACAATCAGCTATAACAGTGCTAATAGCGTTTATATGAGAATTAGCTGAACCAAACAATGGGTAAAGAATTTCTTGAACGGTCCCTGAATAACCCTTAAAATATTTGCTAATGTATAGAACAGGGCCGTAATAGTAGCATAAACATATTCTTAAGCCTAAGCTTAAGCTAATGCCTAGGCATAAAAATGAGTTCATACCTAAGCCAGAGCCTAAGTCTGTGCCAAAATTAATCTAAAGCATATGCTTAGTTTATTGCAATCCCGCAGAAATACTTTCCGCCCCTGATCTTTACATGGGACAAAATATTTAAATCTATTTATCACAGGGTTTCGTGTATCGTTTATTTTCAGCCCAGAACTTTTACCATAACTATAAGGGTTTGAAGTATTGAAACAAGCAGCATCTAAAACCGGCAGTGCAGACGGGATAATAAAAACGTATTTAAGCTAAAATTCTTCAAAATCATTCCAATTTTAATCAAAATAAACCATGTTTAACTGCGACCATAAACAATTAACTGGAAATTTCACTGCTCACAAAAACTGTTAAAAAAAGCTGCGAATCCACAGGATTTGTAAATTGAAACTACGGGGTGTTGTATGTAAATTAATGACTAGATTGTAATGGTTTAACAAATTTACAGAAATATAAAGCTAAAAATGTGTTAGAAGTTCGACTTTTGAGGTAACTATTTAGTTTTCGCTATTACTGGCAAGCGTAATGTTAACTTTCAAAACATACAGATGGTTGCAATAATAAGGCCCTATTCACATGTGCCAGCTTTTGACGCGAAAACTTGCATCTGCAAATTGCACTTGTGAGTTTTGTCCAAAGTCCTGTTCGAAAAACTTGCAGCTGCAGATGATTCTTTAAAAATCAAAGCTAGGAATTTAGTTACATGTGTAAATAACCATGCAAGTTGACTGAATTTATTGCAGCCGCTTCCTCATTGTCTGATGGAAAAACGCAAGTTCTGTGTGCTATTTGCAACTGCAAGATCTCGTAGCAAAAACTTGCACGTGTGAAAGGGCTTAAGCTTATTTGCTCCATGCTGAATCGATGCCATTATACGTATGTTGGACGTTCGAGTTTTAGATTTAGGTCCAGAAGACAGATAATATCGAAAATGTTAAAAATTAAGTTCAATTCAAAATTAATACAAATATAGCTGACGAACGGGCCGATATTCAGCGAGACTCCTACAGGTTGCGCTCACACTTTAGGCTATGTTTTGCTAAGGCTTAGGCTTGGTTTTTGGCTTATCCTTAAGCCGAGCCCTTAAATTAAGGCTTGTGAATATGCCTATACTACTGGTACTGCCCTCATCTGTACATAGGCTGTGTTGAACTTAATACTTTCCAGCGTTTTTCTGCACAAAATAGTTGATCGAGTTTTCATGGTTTCATGGAATACGTTCCGAGTCAAATTTATGCATTAAAATATAAAACTAATCAGATTTTCCGCGTTTTTGACTAAAATATTCGGATCCGAAGTTTTTTTACCACAATTGAAATATTGTAGTAACCCGAATAAGAGTGGGGACTGATATTTATTTGGCCTCTCCAGAAGGTACCCATCCTGTTATTCGGTTACGGACTGTTATTTATTTTAGGCCACGCTCCTCCACTCTTCGTTACTGATATATATCCGGTACTGCACCTCTCCGTTGAAATAAACTTTTATTTATCTTGTGTCAATAGCTTGAGCGATCATGCAAGGTTATACTTAGAAATGTACTTTCAAAATTTAAGTACGCTTTAAAGTTTCAAACTCAACTTTATTCGGTCCTGGAGTCATTTATGTGCTACAATTAGAGAGATAATTGACATTTATGGACTCTAATTAGGGTTTAAGAACTCTATCTGCTTGCGAACTTTTATCACCAATACTGTATTGAAAGAGGGGGTCCCATTTTGAGTCCCGATCAATAGGAGTCCGTATCTCTAATAAGAGTCCGTAAGCGGATAGAGTCCTTAAACCCTAATTAGAGTCCATAAATGACAATTATCTCTAATTGTAGCACATAAATGACTAAAGGACCAAATATAATTGAGTTCGAAACTTAAAGTTTAAGTACTAAGTTTTGAAAATAAGAATCCAAGGTATAACCTTGTATTATCGCTCAAGCTATTGACACAATACAAATAAACGTTTAATTCAACGGATTATTGCAGTACCGGATATATATCAGTAACCAAGGGCGACGGAGCGTGGGTTATAAATAGATAACAGTCTGTAACCGAATCACAAGTGGGGTACCCTCTGGAGAGGCCAAATAAATATCAGTCCCCCCCTTATTCGGGTCACTACACTACGGACTCGTATTGATTCGACCTGAAAATGGCGAACCCCCTCTTATTACCCCTCTTATTCTGGTCACTACAGTAGATTAATGTTTAAGAATATCTTAATTATCTACCCAGTCTGTGCATTTATAAGTGCGTGTAAACGTAAAAAACATTTTTTCACCGTTAGTTTTAAATTTAACTTCCACCTTTTAGACGTATAGTTTGCAAAACAGTTAAAAGTCAAATATTAATAGTTTTCCATGCGAAAAAATACTTCAAAAACAGTGAGCTGGTTTATTATTTACATGAAATTTTGGCTTGAACTGAATTTTTTGTTAATTTCTAAAAACGTACGTCCCAGACGCTTTTATACATTGATATTTTAATATTCAAAGCCGCAACTAAGATGGGCAAAATGTCTATAAACGCTAAACTGAATGTTTAAAATGTTAGCAAAGTTTAAACTAAAAATACTAAACTAAAAACATTAATAAAGTTAAAATGTTTTTTAACTAAAATACTTATAACGATGTGTACGTTAGGTGTTCTGTCAGCTATGCAGTGTAAAATAGCCACAGAAAAGTTATGCACCATCCATGTTATACTGCGTATGCCACTTACAAAAAATGTCCATCTTATTATTGGAAAGCAGCAATAAAATTACAGCTATTTCCTACACTAAATAATGATTTCCACACTGTTTAGCTAGTATATTGTTTTTATTCTTAAGACAAGTGTGAAAAATGGCAGAATATTTTGGTAGGGTGTTTTTTCTTGCACCAAAATTAGAAGTTACCGAAAAAAAATAATTTCCCGGTCGAATTTTCCTGCGAAAAAATGAATTTTGCGCCAAATTTGAATTTATTGTCATTGTTTAAATTTGGCGCCAAAATGTAATTTTTGGCGCCAAAATTTGAATTTCAAGCCAAAATTTAAATTTTTCCTCCAAATTTGATTTTTCCGCCAAAATTAAAATTTTTCTTCCAAATTTGATTTTCCCGCCAAAATTTAAATTTTCTCACCAACATTTGAATATTTTTGACAAAATGTAAGTTTCCGCGCCAAAATTTGAAAAATTAAATAAACTTAAATTGTACAGCTTCTACACTATGACCGTACAATTTGCACCTATTAAACAGATGATGTTATTACACTACTATTTTTGCCGTTTCGCTTCATTTTGTAGGTCAATTTAATATTTAGCTTAATAAAGTTCGCCCATTTCTTTTAGAGAGTGTTCTTAAATTAGCGTGCTATTAAAATGGTCAGACATTTTTTGACTTTGGCGTGCGCTGTACGACGTAGATGGGATATTAATACAACAAACTGTTGTTTCGTATTAACTTTGTGAAGGAGGTAACCGATAGATACCGAAATGTGCAATTAATTAAGCAATTTGTCGGTGTTCAAAGCATATTTAGTTTAAATAAACACATAAATCACTCATCAAACTAAATGCAACCAAAATCCTGTCCAAAAATTTGCGTATTTTCTTAAGTAAAAGACTTAAATGCTTCAGACGAACTTAACTAAACATCGAAAATAAGGTTTCAGAAACCCAGCCAATGCGTTGACGCTGTTTTTATCTTCCGCGTTTATCATCACCTCCCACCAAAGTTACTTTGTGTACACAAAATATTGTGGACGAACATTTATTAAACGTTTTGTCGTTTTTATATAGAAAAAAAACAATTCAGTTTTGTTTCCGGTAGAAAATTATGTTTTTTTTTAGTTTCCGGTTCCGGTATTTTTTATATCCGACAGCATCCTGCTTAAAATTGTAAACGGATGCAGTCTCAGCTCGTTTGTATTCTCAAATTGCTAAACATATCACAATTATAAATTGCAAATATTTCTGGTGTACTTTTACAAATTCTCCAAGCTTTAGCCAATTTTGGCATTTGTTTTTACTTTCCAAAATTAGTGTTAATTTGATAGAAAACAAAAGCATCTCGATCCTACATTAAAGTTTAAAAATACTGTTTCTGAACCAGATATGGTGTAGTTAGTAAAGTAGCTCCATGCAAAGATCAGGTGCGGTTGGTTTTCTGTGGCACTGCAATAGTGCAAGTTTAAGCTTTAGACTTTGCTTAGCTTTAAGCTTAAGCTTATGTATAAGCTCTTCTGGATTCGTTTACAATGAGTCCGACCGAAATATAGTTTGAAAATATTTTGAACTACGTAGTATAACATTCCGCTTTTAAGGGGGGCGACTGGTCACCCCCTGTCATTCCCCCCTTGCTCTTTGGATAAATCATGTAAATATCAACTTTGAACTGCGGCATAACAAGAATGCCATATTTGTTTTTTATTAAGGAGGCTTTATGGGCCTACAGTCTCAATTATTATATCAAAATTAATAGGCCTGAACTGTTACTCTGTAACTCGACAAAGTTGACCAGAGTTTAAGTATTTACTTAACTTAACCACGCTTTTAGAAACGATAAATTGATTAATGTGTGATCAGCACATACTGGAGTATAATTTGTACTTAAGTATGGTTTCAGAAACCCAGTCAACGTGTTATTTATATATAAGACTCTGTATTTGTGTTGTATTTGAAATTTGCGTGGTATACCTAGCAAGTCCATATAGAAACTGACAGTAAAAATAACGGAAACGGATACTGAACAAAATATAAGAAAACGGATATGTGAACAAAAAATGCTTGGAAGCTGTTCGCTTGCTTTAATACAAAAATAATAGCGAATGAAAGTTGATTGTGGTTGAAATCGAGCAGTTTCAGTATGTCATTATTAAAAAGTCATAATTTAAGTCCTATTCACACGTAAAAGTTTTTGCAGCAAAAACTGGCACATGCAACTTTCATGTGCAAGTTTGGTCACAAAATAGTATATTTAAGTTGTTGCAGCTGCAAATTATTCACTGGAATTCGCGCTACTAAATTTGAATTCGCACGGTTGAATGCAATTGCAAGTCGCTTAAACTTGTTGCACCTGCATTTTAATTGGTCAATCTTTTTACTTAACAACTAAGCATAAAAATAACGAAATAACTCTTAAATCTTTAACATTTGTAGTTTTTGTAATATTTTGAATTAAATGTTTACAAGAACTAAAATTAACAGAGAAATTAATCTTTCGAGATGAACTCGTCCAAGTTAAGCGTAAAAATTTAACTTCCAATATTTTCATCTCTGAACCCTAAAATATTAAACAAATTTTTGTTTTTGAAAACATTTTTAAAACAATTAATATAACTTTCTCTCAAAGACAAAAAATATGTTATTTTGACAATCAAACGACCGTTAATATATTAAATTAAAACAAAAAATACTTACATAAAACAGAAAATAATCTTTCGACACTGAAAAATTTTGACATTGAGAACTAACAGACAGAAACTTTAACACTGAAACAGTTGCCATTAATTTTAAAAGTTTTGTGGAGTTATAGAAAAATGAAATCATGCAATCAGTGAAATTAATATGATGACGTAAATACAGTACAAAAACAAAGTAAAAGAAATATATGTCGTGGCCACGCTACGAAATCACTCATCTTGTCTTTTGACCTTGGGGCCAATGTAAATAACAGAGATGGAACAGTATTGTAACCATATGCCTAAGCCTAAGCCTAAGCCTAGGCCTAAGCCTAAGTCTAAGCCAAAACCAGGCAAAAAAATTACTGTAAACCTTATGCTTACTCTATTCTACTTTCACAGAAAAACGTTCCACCCCTGATCTTTACATGGACCGACCTTGGCGTTTGCAAGTCTTTAAAATTTGGATTAAGTTGGAAATAAAGGCCCATGCATCGATCAGGGACAGACCGTATTTCTGACAGATTGCTATGAAGTAAACTTAAGCTTTACACTATTTTTTGCTTATGCTGTGACATTCCTTATGTGTAAGCTCATCCTTACGCTTGAGTTTTGGTTTAGAAATGTGCTTTATACTACTGTTACGGTCCTGATGTATACATTGGTCGAAATGTGAAATGATGCAATCATCGAGTCCAAAATGACGATGGAAATCCATTCAAAAAAATAGTCAAAAATCATATGTTGTAGCCACGGTACCAGTTCAGTCGTATCGCCTTAACCTTATAGGTTGATAACCAAGCTTAATATGATGAAGATCAGTCAAGTAGCACTAGTGTTCGATTTAGGCTTAGGCTTTTTAGGCTTAGGAAAAGTAAAACCAACCAATCAGTAACTTTTATCTGATGACATGAATGCACACAAAAATATGTTGTCGTACACTGCAAAAAATGGTGAGTCAAATTGACACTCTCCGAAATAGGCTTTTCCTGACTGCACAAACTGAGTCAAAATGCGACTCTGCTTGAGTCAAATTCGACTCAATTTGTCTCTGGTGGAGTGAAATTTTTCACGGTTCCAATTGATCTATTAATTGTCATTATGATGGTTAGCCGTGTAGTGATTTGACGAAACAAAACTCGAGTCAGTGAAACTCAAAACACTGGTCGAATTACGCGTATTGGCTATTCAACTAAACGGCCGTCAACCAATGAGATTTCTCGTTTCCGATAGATTAATATAACAGCCAATCAAATGAACGTTTATATTGAACGAGTGCCATGAAGTGGGGCCATAATTTTGCATTTGCTCAAGGAGGTAACTTAATAAAATTTGGCCAAGGTTGTACCGAGAATATATACCAGAACGGACAACCAGTGTCAGGTTAAACGCAGCAGTGAAGTAATTTTCTTAGCAAATACCTTAGGTATAAAATTAACTAAGGTTCCCACATATAGCTGAAGGACATACCATTTTTTTCGCATGACTGCACTTATAAACTTAAGCTTTAGACTATTTTTTGCATTAGCTTAGGCTTATAAACCTATACTAGGCTTAGTTACAGACATATTCGTACTCTGTGGCTTACGGAAATGCTTATACTACTGTTCGGCGATCCGCAATAAATGGACCAGCCAAGCCACTGAGTCGTTCCCAGCACTTCCGCATTCGGAGTTGAGACTGGTTGATTAGCGATGTGAATTTTTCCCAACCTGAACTCCTACACCTTGAGATATAATTTAATAATTCATAAAAAACGTTATATTTTTAGTTCAAAATATGTCATTTCTTATTAAAGAATTACAATGACGACAACTCAAAATTTCAATCGCATTTATTAGTTTTGTCTTGCTTCGATATGCGCAGTTAATATCAATCCAAAGCGTAAACGCCATATCTGACAGAAATGTTCATCGGAAACCTGCCCACGTTTTTCAAAGCTCAAAATTTAAACTTTTTTCAAACTTCAACAAAACTGTTTAAAATAAACACGTTTTAATAGGTTTTCTGGTAAAAACATTGGACGATTATTATTGCTGTTATTATTATTACTATAATAGTAATAATAATAATAATTATTATTGTTGTTGTTGTAATCGTTATTATATTATTATTATTATTATTATTATTATTATTATTATTATTATTATTATTATTATTATTATTATTATTATTATTATTATTATTATTATTATTATTATTATCATCATTACGGCGTATGCATTTTTCGCGGGACTATAATAGACTAAAGCTGAAGCATAAGACTAATTTTTTGCATAGGCTAATAGGTTTAGACTTATACTCAGCTGAAAACATCTTTGTGACGAAACTTAAAGTTATGGTAAGGTTCAGTCTCAGGAATATGCTATATACGACTGTTATACGCCCTTAAAGTAACATTGGCTATCATTATTTTTAGTTTATCAGTAATTGCTGACGGGTGCGTCGCCCAACTCTGGAACCGGTAGTGCCCGTTTTCTCAAAGACCCAAATAGACTATAGGCTTAACTTTTCCACTACTTCTTTGCTTGGGCTTTGGCAAAACTTTGTTTCAGACTTGTGTATATCACACTGAAGAGGCTTAAACTTAGGAATATGTTTTGGTTGTTACATTGCTCAAGTAAGATTAGTCCAAATTGTTATTACACGCTCTAGTCTTAAAATGTTGGAACATAATGCCGATTTGGCTCCTCATAACCTCCCCCTGATAATTTCACTTAAATTTTAATTTTATAACACTTGAATATAACTTTCACTTTTTCTGATCTTTATGAACTATTTGTGAACCGAACCGAAAATGTAGCTGTTTTCGATAGTTAAGAAATCTATATTTTTTCATGTATTGTGTAAAAGCGACGCGCTATTGCGTATTTTTTGCGTTTGATGACTGATTTAGCGCACCCAATTTACTATTAGTTCCACAGCGCAAATGTAGAAGGACACTTTTTCTGTGACACAAGTAAACTTTTTGAATCATTTTTGCGCTGTTTCTGTCTTAGGGGGAGGCTGCGGCTTCCTTGAACCTTCCGCATTTTGAAAGAATACTAAGCAGGATGGAGTTGTCGCCCCCAACCCCACATTAAGCTCTTCATTATTCAGACAGCTAGAATTGCTGATAATGTAGTTTTGTACTGTTCTAGTGTATGATAAGAAATCGGTTTAGCATGGGGGGCTGAATTAAAACTTATGAGCTCATGGGTTCTGTGTCATGGAAAATTCAAATGTGCTCTTCGCAGATTGCCAGATTTGTACGCTAGCCTTTTACTAATTAGCATCATACTCAGTTAGGCTTGGTGTCGTATTAAATCAAGAGCGATCAGAATTTAAAATATCGCCCAGTTATGCCGGAATGGGGTTCAACATTTTGACTCAGGTTTCAATACAGAATTTCTTTTCGTCAGCTCCAGCTACTGTTTTGGTGAAACAATTCAAATTATTCCAAAAAATGTTGCACACAATAGCATTTCGGATATCCAGCATATATCCGGCTACCCGGATAGGCGTGTCTTCAGATGCATATCCGGATATTTTTATATCCGTTGACTATCTATAATTATACTATGTCCTTTTATATATGGAACATGTGACGCCCAAAATCCGCGGATAAGTCCCAAAATCCTTGAAAAATAGAATCTTCGAAAATTGAGCTATGGAATATTTGGATATTAGAAAATTAAAATATTGCAGAAATTAAAATATTGCAGAGGAAATTGGCCATAGCTTACAATTTTAGCTCTACTTTTATTCGCTCGGAATTTTGGGAAATTACAATATTACCCTAAAAATTATCGCTGCATTTTGCGTTCGGGATTTTGCTAGGAAGTAAAATTCAAATATTAATACCCGGTAGCGCAATACGTAGGCGTTAAACAATATATAGCGCAGTGTTCAACGACAACTACTGGTATATATGCGTAGTATGAAATCTCCACAAGACGCGAGTCCCTCGATTCAAAGACCTCCGATTGCTGAGCGTTGACGACAAAAAACATCCCGTTCCAGTCTCCGTTATTCGAACGTACTCGCACTTCTGATCTTAAAATACAAAATACTCGTATGAAGAACCGTATGTTTCGATCACATATGAGACAATTTTTTATCTTACTTTACCAAAATCATACTAACCTCCCAAACTTTGCGTGTACTACAGCACGTTTTTGCACAGCCACGTTTAGCATATAAACCCTAAACAGCTCATAAAATAATACGAACAGATAAACAATTTTACTTTAAGCAATCACATGTTCGGAAATCAAGATAAAGTATAAAGCAATTAGAAATAATTCAATACCAAAAAAAACCATCAATATAAACAACAAATTGCGAAGACACTGTGATATATTGCCGCATGGCACTGCATATCAATTTGTAAACAAAATTTTTTCTAATCATACCTTTACCGTCAGACTTTAACTTTTAAATCCAAAATAGTACTGACTCCTGTCAATCTACAGTACACTTAACCGTGTAACACATCCAGCAAAACGTGTACTCGAGCAAAAAACTAATTCGCTATTTTGACAGTAACGCAGATAGAAAGCGGACAGCAAAAATACTGGAAACGTAAGTTGGCGACAACAGAACCAAAATAAAAAATCTCATTCATAATCGCAATTTTGGTCTTCGTGCTAATCAACGCTTTCAGTATTCAAACTCTGATCCTGTCTGATTAAACATTTTAACTCAGACTAATCCTGAGCACTTAGTTACCTAGCTAATACTTTTAAAGTGCTTCATGATGCAAATTTCATCTTTTACTCAGAAATATATACCATACTGTATCCCAAACTTACCCGCAGATAACATTTACGCCTAAAAATTACATTTGCAACTAAGAAAAAAATAAAAAAAAAACAGTAAATATAAAAACAAGCACAATAACAATAAGATATTTAGGCACAGTATTTAAGGCACCAATAATCAACGGACCAATATTGAATCAATAGCAAGCAGTCAGTGCGCAGAATCCTAAACCGAAACGGAAGAAATTTTTTCATTTTTGTTTCAAGTTATTTCAACGAAACATTATACTTTGTGAAAAAAATTCTTAATATTCAAATTTGAAAGATTTCTATCCAAACCATCCGTCATCTCGACATACGAATTACTTAAATCGGTAATCATCATTTAAAAAAAAAAGAAAAAATTTAATGCGAACATTTAAAATTTACTGAACGGCGTCTAAAATAGATAATAAAGCACCATTTGATCGAAAACATTCAATCAATTTTAACATCGAGACTTTAGTACCAAAGCACAATACGATTGCATAAAATAATGAGTTAAATTGACTCTTTCTCTCCGAAATAGGCTTTTTCGGAACACGCAAATGGAGCTAAATTCGACTCCGCCAAAGTTAAATCCGAATTTGACTCCGGCAAAGTCGAATTTTGCTCAGTTTGTGTAGTCCCGAAAAGCTTATTTCAAATAGAGTCAATTTGACTCACCACTTTTTGCAGTGTATCCAAAAATTACATTTTTAGACTTTAGATCGTAACTGAACCCTAAATCCGCGACAAATTTAAAATTTAAACTCAATTTAATTTAAAATTTTACACAACATTCCGGAGAAGCAACTTGCAGCAATCAAAAGCAACCGAATAAAAGGTATAATTCAACGGCTTGCGCTCGGGGTATTACGAAACCAACAAGTGTTAAAATTTGTGTTGCAAGATTTCAAAACAAATTTTAAACCGGTGGTGATCTAACGCAATACCCACACATCGAACTCCCTAGCGTTCTTATCACAGAAACGTCCAAACGACATTTTGAAACACGTTATACATCGAAGCCAAAATATAAACATAAAATTCTTCGCAGAACCTATACTAAACTTAAATTTTTTGAAATTTTATGAAGTTTTGCTTGTGATATTATATAACTTTCGATTATATGGAATGTTTTGTGCTAAAATAGCAAGATCCACACCTTACCATTTTTTACCAATTTTTCCCGCACAATTTTTTTTAATAAAACGCTAAGTTCCCTACCGTACAATTTTTCGCCCTCAGAAAATTTTTTGGTGATAAAATGATACGGTCCCTACCTTACCATTTTGGATCCGCTAGTGACCGGCTGTTAATATTAAAATTACAATTGGCTTCTAGTTTCGTTTTACCACAAAATGTTTTCGTCCTTCTGTCAATACAATGAATCGTCTTGCAAAATCTTGTATCCACTACAGCCAAACCATCAACACTTGCAACATAAGCATACATTAAAGCAAGGAAATTAGGAAAAACACAAAATCGAAAAAACTATATAGATGTAATGATATAAGCCCGATAGAAGCTACTATTAATAACAACAAACAAAATGAAAAAAACAAACGCAAAAACAAACATATTTAAATAGGCAAAACACCGGCGCATAATCATGCGACTACATTTATACGGCTGTGTCTCATGGACAAAAAAGACATCCGGTTTCGGTATTCCATAGTACCTGAATCTACGCCAACTCGTCGCCCAACAGTGCCCTAAAGCCAATTACAAATCTAAGTAAAGTATAATCTTTACCGTAATCCTATGCCTAAGCCTAATGATAGGCAGCGAATTGTCGAATCGATGAAATTTCAGATTTCAATTTATCGGTCGACGCAGGCGACGAATTTTCGAGATACCACAGCACGTACCAAAAGCTGTTCTACGAAAAACTCTAAAATATATTATTTACACTCAACATTATCATAAATCGACATTTGCTTTATATCACAGAACTAAAAAGGTAATTTGCAAACCAGTGAATGTATAAATTTCAAGTTTTGTAAGCTTTTAGCTACTAAAACTGCCTGCAATCGTACACAATTTAACATTTATCCACAACTAAATATCAAGATACAACCTTACTTATCAAAGCGAAAACGGAACTACAAACTGAACACAATAAAGTACCGTATTTTTCACCTGGACTAAATACTGAAAAATATTTGTATTCCCGCACCGAAACCGGAATTCCGGTTCCACCTACTAAATCTTATAACTATGCGATATCAACATATATAAAAACAATATAAAAAATATTTCAGGCAATAATAAATCAATAAGTGTTGTAAATAAAGCAAAAAAACATAAATTCGTTAAGTCAACTTGATTACGAAATCAAAAATGCTCACAACCAACAAGTAACACAGAACATACAAAATTAGTGTAACAACTATCGCCAGTTAGTAATAGATTTTGAAACAAACTGCAGCAGATGAATATTTCAAATAAATCATGTTCTCATGTAGAACAAACCCTAAAATACGAAAAATGTCTTAAATTTCGAAGTTCAACACATTTACTCACACGAAACTTACAGTAGGTACCTATCACCAACTAGTGATGCATGTACTATACACATTTGTGAATATGAACAACGGCTAAAGATACATTCAAACCAAAGTCGTTGGCATCGTATTTTTTGAACCCCAAAAGCAAGCATTACACCATACCTGAAGAATAAATTATATAAATTATTAAACAAAACTGCAAGAATATTACTGGTTAAAATATTTCTAAGCGGAACTTTTTACAAAAAGGGAGTAACTTACGAATTTATGCGCTAAAAAGCAAATTTAGCGAAATTGACAATGAATCAAGTTGTCAATGGCCGAACTGTTTTCAGAGTTTTTATTTAAGTTTACCAAAAATTATCAAATGCAATAAAAATCTCCTCAAATGGCTCGTGTCAATATTATAAGGGTCTGCCCACTTAGCCTAACCCTTAACTAAGTATAAGCCAAAGCGTAAACCCAAATATAAACGTAATCCTAAGCTTTACAGTCTCTAGGTCCACCCGGTGTCAAAGTCTCTCATTGGACAGGCCCTATAAATCAATAAGGACCAATGAAATTGCTCCAAAATTGTAGCTAAATTCGTAATTCGAAAGTATTTGCTAACTAGTTATCCGATTAAATAACATAAAAACAATCAGAAAAAACCTTTAATATTTTCAGCTAACTTTTTTCACAAATTTTGTGCGATTTCGTATTTTTCTTGCAAAGATTGAACCAATCGGCGTGGATCGTGTTTACGCCTGGTCGACACGCGTTCACGCGCTTCTGCGGCTGACATTCGAAACAATTCGTCGATATCTGCAAATACAAATATTACTGTAAACAAACAAAAAATTGTATTATTTAAAACAATCAAAATTTTATGTTTATTTAAACATAAATTCTTTTCAAATTAGAAGAACTAAAATGTCTCAAAAACGTATTAAGTATCTACTCTAAAGACCCCACATACTTTGAGTGGGTATAAGTTTTTAAATAAAATTCAAAAAGTCTGAATTAATTAAGAAGCACTCAACAACATCTTTTCCGCTTGGCCAATCAAAATGCAGGTGCAAGAAAAGAAAATTAAGCGACTTGCAACTGCGTTCACATGTGCGAATTAAATTTAGTAGCACGAATTTCAGTGAATAATTTGTAAATGCTAGATTTTCAAAACTATTTCGTAACCAAGCTTGCACAATGCAGTTGCATGGGCAAGGTTTTGCTGCAAACCTTGCACGTACGAATAGGACTTAACACAAGAAGCCTCTTTTAAAAATATTATAATAAACCCGATTATAAAATTTATACAAACCGTGAATGTCTTTTTTGAAATACTAGGTACACCCATCCCCCCACATGAGATTTTTTACCATTCGTTGATCGCTCCCCACGATTAGAGCCACGTAAAGACTGGCGGGGTTCTTCATCAGGCCTGTGACTCATTTCTTCCCGATATCGATGTTCTTCGATAACATGTTCATTATTGTGATCGCGGTCAGGAGCACTCGGAAACGAATCGGTGACGTTGTGTATAGGCTAAAACAAACAAGCAACAACGAAATAAACAAAAATACACATATAATTTCTATTTGAATTAAGTTTTAACGGGCAACTTAACTATATAGGCATGAAGTCAACAGCTTAAAAACAAAACTAAAAAAACTACATTTTTATGCTTAAAAATACTATTACTAAGCCTAGCTATTTCCGTCTGCCACTAAAGCTAAAATTATTTAATCAGCGAAGAATATATCATAACCATTAAAATATGTAATTACTAACAGTAACAGAATTACTTGGCAATCATTATACCAGAATATAAAGAGGAATTTAATTTTGCCCGAACAGGAAAAAAATGAAAATGAATTTTTTCACGAAATGCGACCGGAAACACGATCTGCACTGTACTGCACTAAAAATCAAACAGTAATTGCAGTCTAGGTAACTGTGGTAAAATAAAGTTAGCAAAATGTCGTCAAATATTTAGTCTACGAAAGTTAAACGAAATCTATAAACTTAAGAAAATCGCAAAGGCTTTTCAGAACTTACAAACAATGCTTCTACAAAGAACAATGCCGCAGCAAACAAGGGTGGTGGCACCCCCCCCCCAAATTCGCGAGCGAGAAGCCATACGCATTTTCAAACTTTGGCGGTTTTGTTTCAACCGGTTAGGGTGGGGGCCCCTTTAGGAGTGGGCCCCCGAAATAGAGGTATGAGGGGGCGGCTTCTCGGGCCCTGACACAGAAACAAATTTTAACTAAGAAATTCACTAACCTCATGAGTTACTTCATTGTCATGTGTGTGTGAATGGTGATGATGACTATCGTGTTCGTCCTGAAACAAACGAAAAGAAAATACAAAATAAAATAAAACAAACAAAATGACGTCGCTTGTTTGTCATCGGATAGCACGCGCATTATTCAGATCTTAAAGCTAAATTGAATTTTTCGTTAAGCCCAGTGCCAAAAAGTAAACGCCCAATTACCAATTGATTCTTAGCCTACGGATATGAGGGTACTTTGTTTTTTCATTGCTCTAAACTAGCAGTAATGGTGGGATTAACTAAACACAACATACGAAATTTTATACCCAGTGCAGAATGCTTTCTAACTACACAATGTTTCACTGACCCTCAATCAGTTTTTATACACAGCCCCCGTCCGAATCAGCACAGTACAACTCGACCAACCCACGCTGAACAATAATCGCTTATACTGCCCACTATAGACGTCCCGGAGCCAAGAGTTTACCCGGGGCCAGCAAGATACAGTAAACTTCAAATTTTATACACCTTTGCTTTGCGTCAGGATGTACCTGGGAGCACGGTACCATTTCAATCATATCGCGTCCGGCGACATTTGCTTGATACTCCCATGTTATTTTGCGTATGGCAATGTAATAAACTTACTATGCTGCGTTCGGATTCTGGCTAAATTGTGCCACGGGATGTTTTGCCTAGACATGTGTAGAAAGTTACTGCAGTTCTGTTGTAGTGTTCACAAAAGAAGTTTACACACACCAGCAATGTTTTGGTTTTTCTTGATTTTATTTGCATTTGATTGAGCTTAGTCACACAATGCCCGAAGCGGAGGTGTTTGCAGTAAATACAGGTATCGAAGCAGGGTAGAAATAGAGTTTTGCAATTTCGGTTAAAATTAAATTCACAATTAGTTTTGATTCTGATTAGAATTTTAAAATATTGTAACACGCGAATTTTTCAATTTCCATTACAACATTTATAATCATGCTGTTCCTATTCCGCTTCCGATATAATCTGGTTCTGTTTTATCCATTTTTTCTGGTTTCGTCCATGATACCGTATGGCCCCTGCCCCGGCACCCGGCCTCGAGACATCTCTACTTCATACATAATCTTTTCTCTATTTGACACGTAAACCTTTATGTACGTATATTATAAATCATAGGGACACGGTAGTGTCACTATTATATGTTTCTTCCAAAAGTGTTCACGTCTCTCTTATGTTTCTATCAAAAGTCTATTATTTCTACTATTATATATACAAACGTATGTCATTCAAGATCATGGTAACCGGTGTTCATTCGCTATATTTAAAGAAACTTTGTCGAAGTATTAAACGTAAACGTTTTCATAAGATCGGAACCGCAAAATTTCGCATTGGTATTTGGATTAAAATCTTGTCGCAAGGTGTTCTACAGAGTCGTATATTGTAACAATCCAATTTCTTATGTGCTACATAAGTTACCTCAACCATATACGTTAAGCTATTTAACGAAAATACTATTGTTTAGTACGTATATATGCGAAACATGTTGAGTGGACAATTACGAAAAACATTGGCTTATATGATTACAAATTAGTAATAACATAGCTAGTTTTGGTGAAGGTACGGTAGATCGACCCCCCTAGAAACTGTAAGATTATGTGATTTTCCGACGTATTTGAGGCAGCTGATTTCAAATCTGTTATTTATATTCTTGTAGGCCCGTTGGTTAAAAAAATATGCGCTTTCAAAGTTTCAGCCCATCTTATATGTAGTATATACAATGTAAACAAAAACATCGGTCAAGTGCACCTGTGGCTGAGTGGTATGATGTTCACATACCACGGCGTTTTTTCAGCTTTTGGGTCGCGGGTTCAAGTCGTACTGGGGGAACTCAAAATTGAAATTTTATGTGTATTTTTACCAAGGCGCGTTTTTGAAAACGTAGACGTAACATCAAGCTGTCGAAAACTGTTTGAGAGCGAAGTCGAACGCTAATTTAATGCTGAATCTTTATAATGCAAAACCTTTCTCTTGATTCAAGTTGTGGTGGTTCAGGCCGGAGTGGCACCCACTGCATCCGCCAGTGGTATGAGAGACACTTTTTATTTAATTCGTAGTAGGTGCCTAGATTTTACATTCGCGTGGGTTTTTTTCTAAACCTAGATTTACATTTAAGCTCAAAGTTTACGCGTAAAGTACAGATATCACTTTTGATTTAGTGCTCGATGTATTATTGGTAGCACCAAGTTGAGCACTGAAATGTCCAAAACTCGGTTTAGAATATTTGAAGAAATTTTGACGTGCAAAATTAACACCATTAATTTAATAAGGTTCCCAAAGCAAGCAGTCTCTTTCAAAAACGTGACGCTCGAACACAGCGGGCTCTCATTATAGTATGAACCGGCCCAGATTTTTCAGGCCCACGCCCGGCCGCCTTAGTTTTTCGTTTTCGAAAAGAAAACAAGAATAAGTTACAAAGCAAACCTTATAGTTGCGGATTCGCAATTTTGACTGGGGATGGAATTGCATTATTAGAATTTTTTGCACAATTAAGAGGAAACGAACAAAAGTGTGTTTAAAGCAATTTTCCACGTCCGCATGTTGATGCCAATGCGTATTCAGCACCTTTCACAAAATATTCGTTGCAGCCATAATTTTAAATGCTGCGCATTCCAATTATAAATTTAACGCAATTCATGTGTGCAATACAAAATTGAAAGTATCGGAATCAGTATTCTTCCAAAATACCGATTACAATACCGATACCGATGTATTGGTTCTACACTACTATGCAGCATAAAATCAGTTTTCACTAGAGCAAGTACTTATCAATTGTATTGATTTTCTATTTGAATTCAAACAATTTATATGAATTAAAATATATTAGCATTATAAATTGAGCGAGTTACCTAATAAATAAAAATAAAATTAGGAAAGCGCGACTCTTGTGATTGTGAAAATGTAGTTTCTAATTTTCTATGGAAATATAGCTTAACAGTTCTAAAACAATTATAACGTGAGTATATATGACTTTAAATTTGACTTTTTCGCACTTAAGGTAAATTTACATTAAATTTCTTCCTAAAGCTTAGAAACTAGAATGAAAAGTGCCCCGATGTGGCCATAGAAAACGATATGTTTCGGTAGTAAGATTTTTAGTTCAATACCGCTAGTATTACAATTTCCATGCATGCGTATAAAGTTTAAAAACTAGATTAATTTGATGCCAATCAGCGTCCTCCCGAAACACGACACAACAATACTATAGAATTAATAAAAGTTAAATCATTGAGTTTGATTGACTGCGTAACGGAAACATATCTGCAACTTTTTCGGAGAAAAGTCACAATAGATAGTAAAGTGTCCCGACGAGGCTATAGAAAACGATAACGCATCAAGTTTTGGAGCTGTATAAATTTTGTACCGTACAGTGCCCTCTCCATACTTGGCTAAACGGTACCCAGATTTTAGACTTTTAAAACATTAAAATATTTGAGTGAGTACGTAGCGAAACAATATTTGCAACTTTGCTGACGAGATCTGCGTTGTACTCCAATGACGGCCAATGTAAAGATCAGGGGCGGAACGTTTTTCTGCGGGACTAGAATGGAATATGCTTAAGGCTTAGGAATATGCTCATGCTAACGCTTATGCTTAGGCTTAGGATTAGGAATATGCTTATAATACTGATCCGCTCCTGTTCTTTACATTGAGCCAATTGACGAACAAACACGTTTTTAATATTGGGTCACCAGCCTTTTACGCTTAATTTCTACTTATATACTCTTTTTAAAACCCAAAATTTTTCTGTATATATTCGAAACTTCAGTGTACTAAGTGCAAGAAACTAATGTCACGAGTGTGTACTCAAATTTTTTACATCAACCATAATTCGTCATTTATATTCTAGTATTTATTTCTTGTTTTAATATTTCGAAACAGTGGATCACATGTCTATTTGGCCGCTGTCAGAGAAAGTTGCGGATATGTTTCCGTTACGCAGTCAATCAAACTCAATGATTTAACTTTTATTAATTCTATAGTATTGTTGTGTCGTGTTTCGGGAGGACGCTGATTGGCATCAAATTAATCTAGTTTTTAAACTTTATACGCATGCATGGAAATTGTAATACTAGCGGTATTGAACTAAAAATCTTACTACCGAAACATATCGTTTTCTATGGCCACATCGGGGCACTTTTCATTCTAGTATTATATAATATTTTATACTCTGCACTAACAAAAATTATAATCACCCCCAGTCCATTATACAAATTTCTACGTTTTAGATAAGCAAGCTACAATTCAGTTAATAGCATTTTTCCACGCATATACTTTTTGACTAATTATATACACAATAGCACGTAATCTATTACTTACAAAACATATACACAGTCCCCCCGAAACTTTCTAAACATATTGCAAAAATAAACCTTTTTTACACGGTTTTCCATTGACCTAATGTCTTAAAACTTAAATGTACCATTACGCCACCCTCAGACTCACATCCCATCCTTAAAGCCAAAAAGCAAGCTCGTAAACGAATACCAGTTCAAACTGAGGGGACGCAAGCAAGGTTATTAAACCAACCCCCTTAATGAATTTAGTTCAGTGGGCGTTACCTGACACGGCATACGAACCATAAAACGTGTCCTGCCTCGTAGAACATCATCCTTAGTCAAATCGCAGATAACGCTTAAAAAACTTTTGGTTTTTCGTCAGTTTTCCAACTATCCTAACAACTCAACAAATTTACACGCAAAACCAAAACTGGATAGAAACGGTGTTTTAGAATCTGCAATTTGAAGCAAAAATAAGAGATGTTGCCGAAGCCAGCACAGATTGGGAGTAGTTTTCGAATTTATAAAATACAAAAAAAATCATATTCTATTCTACGGAAGTCAGTAAACTTGCCTAATTCCTCTTTCCTTCTGCAATTTGGCGAGATACACGCATTCTTTGTACGCTCCTTAAAGTTCAAATATATGTCTACCCCCACCTAATGATTACTATGTTTTGTGCCTAGGTTTTGACATCCTTCAACCCAGATCCACAACCGACATAAACATTGCTTGGCCCACATCCGCTTCTGCTCCTCATCCCATCCCATTCTGCCCCACCCTCTTCCTTCTGGGTCCGTACCTGCGATCCCTCCCATCGTTTCAGCCCTTCTCGATCACGGTCTCCAGCCGTCTGCGCCGTTCGCCCATCAAACCACGAGTTCGTTTGGCGACTATCGCAACTCGACTGCGCTCTTGTAGGGTCAACATGGTACAACATCGTCCCGCAACGCGCCTCATCGCTGTAATAGTGTCCTTCAGTTGACCTTTGAGAACTCGATTGTCGATTAATTAGTATCTCAGAGGTTTCTTCATTGTGTACACTTGGGCTTTTTTCAGGTGCAACGTACGTAAACGTTGAAACTACAGTTGGTTGTTGTTGTTGTTGGTGGTGGTGGTGTTGTTGTTGCTGCTGCTGTTGTTGTTTATAAATATTCATTATTCGTTCGTCAGAAGTTCCTTGTTCGCCACAGGAGGATTGGTCGTCTGAATTACCGTTCGACGCAATAACAACAGATTCGCTGCCGTTATGTGCTATCTACAAACAAAACCGTAATAATTCATTGTGCTACAGACTGCAAGCAACAGGTTAAAAACGTGCTTTCTGAAATTATTTCTAATTTTTACACGTTTACGCCAGAACATCACAGTAAAATTGCAACACAAACCCATGTTTTATCTGTAATCTCCAATGACAGACGTTGAAGCTGGTACTCAAATGTTCACTCAGCTCAGGAACGAACGCAGTCTCAGGGGGAGCGGCGCCCTTTCCCCCTGGCAACATCCTTGTGTTTGAGACCACCCTGTGACACACATGTAGAAATAGGTGTTTGTGACACTTGCATATACAAATAAACATCCGTTCAAAACCGTTCCCTTATACTAGTAATATGCGATTCCACTCATATTGTTTCAATCCAATTTTTCAATTTCCACAACATTCACCAAAATTTAAAATTCACACTAAAATTTAAATTTTAATTCTTTGATTCAACAAAACATTTTCCGCCTCGATAAGCTTTTATTTGCACAACTGCTCTTAATACAGAAATGGCCGAATTTTTATAACTTTCGAGACAGATATCAAACAAGCACTACAACGCGGCTTACACACCACTGCCATAAATTGCACAGAAAATATTATAAAATTTTAGCAGAATTTTTATACCAAGAAATGAGAAACTACGCTGCGAGCAAAATCATTAAAGTTATTACACAAAATAGGAATGATTGATTAAATATAATAATAGGATAATTACAAATACTTCTATTAACAGAGAACCAGGCAAGCCATGATGGATAGCTAACAAGTAACTACACATATATATACATATACATATATATTATATATATTATATATTACATAATAATAAGGTGCAACGCCAACGTTACGAATTTAAACAACAATCTACCGAAAAGTACGCAACAAAAATTACGTTCAATTTGTATATAACGCAATTCGCTTACAGTTCACTTCGAACTGTTGCGACTTTACACATAAATGAGTAGTTTCATATGGAATTACGTTATGACAATAATTTTCAGCGATAAATTTCCGGCAATTCATAATACAGGAGTTGCAATTTTTTTCTTAGATCTTCAGGTCACAAAGCTATATATGTATTTCTGTGTTCAGATGATACATAGATGAATCAATACAGCCAAGACTTACACATCCTGCGAGTCGAAACTATACTGTATTAAAACTCATTCAAATATTGTTTGTTTAGCACCAACTACGCATTTCCCATGACATCTCTTTTATGTTACATCACTTCAATACATGTACTGATACAAATAACTCTGTTTAATAAATTTTCATGACTTAAAACTACATAGCTAATACTACTTAGCGGGAGCGTATAAAAAACAAAACACATTACCTGCCCTGTTGCCAGATTATACGTTTCCGCGTCGTCAAAGCTAAACTCGCGGTTGTTCTCTTTGTACCACGATTCAACTTCGGGTGTTACAGTCAGCAAATCGGTACTCATTGGATCGATTTTGATCAAAGCAATTACTTCCTAAAATACATATTAATCCACAACAACAAACAACATTTCTTTCTGAAAATATCTATACAAATCCAAGCAGCATCAACCAGGGTGCGACCGGATATTAATTTACCGGATACCGAAATCGAATACAGATAATGAATTTTTTACCGGAACAGGAACTGGACACCGGATCATATGTCAAATTAATTTATTTTTCGCTGTATTTTTTATATGCTCAAGGTTTTTGTCTGTTATAAAATTCATAATTAAAAGTTCAGGGTTTCCAGCGTTATTGCAACCCAATACACACTGAGAATGTACACGGTCACATGCAAACATACGTTACATGCGTTAGAAAAAATATGTAAAAGTAAGTCAATCAGTTCGATTTCGATTGTACTTGTCATAAATACGAATGATGGTATAAATGTTTCGAATTTTTTAAAAATAACATCCGGCAAGTTAAAATACCAGAGCCGGAGCTGGATGTCGATTTTTTGCACGAGCCGGAGCCGGATATCCGGTCACACCTTTGTATTCGCAGCAAAATGCTAAACATGTTCACTTGTAAAAGGCAGTTTTTTTATATTAACAACCACACCCGTAAATATCCGGCATCTGATCGTGTTATACCGGATACCGAAACCAAATACGGATATCAGTTTTTTGCCGAATATTAAACCGAATCCGGATATCCGGTCTCACTCTGGCATCAACCAACCTCCTATGTGATGTTCGTTTACGAGCATTGTCAGTAATATTGTAACACAAGATATTCTCCTACTATATTTTATACGACAAAATATCACCAGTCTTTCCGAAATGTTTGGAAATGGTCCTGAAACCATACGCTGATATTTTAAGTTTTCCGGCAACCTACAAGCGGGGTCACAAATAGTTTTAAACTTCGCGTGCGCATTGTCTCGATTTTAGTTTCCGAACTCACTTTTTTCATTGACCCTTTTCTCATGACGACGATAACAATGGACTACAACACAGCTGAGTAGCTCAGCGGTTACGAGCAACGGAGCCGACCATCCGCACGGCACGCCATATGGTACAATGGCCCCTTCGCAACTCAAACAATCTTTTCAACAAACGCCTTTAGCATTTAGAAATATCCTTGCGGTGCCCGTAATCAAAAATAGAAACTTTATTGAACAATTTATTCAGCCTCCAGCACCGGTAGGATACACATACGCTATTACGTAGCGCATGGAACGAGTTAAAATTACAATTAAACCTGCAGAACCTGGATAAATCGCTTTTCTATCTAATGGCTTACCTTTCGTTCGGTTTCCGGATAAATCAATGTTCCATTAATGCCAACTACACGCTGTTGTTTTTCAAGTCCAGCACGCTGCGCAATTGAATCTGCGTCTACTTTACCAATAAATTGACCCTAAAATAACAACAAAACAACAATGATTTATAACATTTTCATATTATTTTCACTGTAAACTTTTACCGACGCAGGAGTTATCGGGGATAGAAGATACTACTTTGTGTGATTCAAAGTTTTACATTTTCAAAACAATCCAAAACAAACAATATTTTGTTTGCTAACAATCGTTAAACGTGACAAACGGTGCAACATTTTTTACGAATGGTACGCATTTGTGACTGTCCTCGTCGCCGATCTGATCAACAATCCAATAATTTTTTCGTTACAAACTCACGCAGAAAAACAATTACAAACTTTCCGTATTCCGTCTCTAAGTTGTAATTCTCGTGATCTACGCTACACACGTGTCTGATGTGGTACCTGTTCACATTCTCACGAAACGTTTCCCACACATCATAACTAGATTATTAGTAGACTGAGGTTTAAGCTTACGTCTCGCCTAAGACGCTAAGTGTAGAAAAATAATAAATAGCAATGTGGCAAAACCTTTTGGTTTTAATCAAATTTACACTAGCGTGCAGCAGGGATGGGCGGTTTCGGTCAAAAAAAGCGAAAGCGATACCGAGACCAGTAAAATCCCGAGACTTATCGAGACCAGTCAAATCCCGAGACTTACCGAGACCAGTCAAATCCCGAGACTTACCGAGACCAGTCAAATCCCGAGACTTACCGAGACCAGTCAAATCCCGAGACTTACCGAGACCAGTCAAATCCCGAGACTTACCGAGACCAGTCAAATCCCGAGACTTACCGAGACCAGTCAAATCCCGAGACTTACCGAGACCAGTCAAATCCCGAGACTTACCGAGACCAGTCAAATCCCGAGACTTACCGAGACCAGTCAAATCCCGAGACTTACCGAGACCAGTCAAATCCCGAGACTTACCGAGACCGGCCAAATCCCGAGACTTACCGAGACCGGCCAAATCCCGAGATTTACCGAGACCGGCCAAATCCCGAGATTTACCGAGACCGGCCAAATCCCGAGATTTACCGAGACCGGTCAAATCCCGAGACTTACCGAGACCGGCCATCCCTGGCGCGCGAGAAAACTAAACATTCCCGTCTTAGAAAAAAAACACAAAAACGTCTCCCCATATAAAATCAAATGACCGGTGTTCTTATAAACTCGGGACATTTGTTTATAAGCCAAAACCTACGCGTTTAACCGTTTAGCTATACGCATACAAACTAGGCAACAACAAGCCAGGTGTTTATCGATATATACTTAAGTATAATATTCTACCCAAATTCAAAATTAGTGCAGTAGAATTAAAATATTAACTATTTCGAATGGAACAATGGGCTTTTAAGCAAATTAAGGCGCAGATGATTATACCAAGTTGAAAAACGTTTTTCGCATCGAAATGCTAAGTGAAACGCAAATGACACAAAGAAAAATAATCGGAAACCGTTCTACATATTTACTATTGATCGCAGCGGGCACTCGATAATATAATAAGTCGCTGAGCATACTGAGTTTTGCAAACCACGCTATATACCACGGTGCAACCGGAATTACAATTTAGCGGAACCCAAAAATGAAAAATACATACCACCGAAAAACTCATTTAAATTTTCTTTTTTGCAATATTATTGGTGAAATCACCCTTAGCTGGAGGCAGGTATGCACTACACTTTATCTGTTGTATTTTAGATTTTCATAATCCACGGAAGCGAAATCTACCTTCGATGGTTTATTTTCGTCGATTGTCAAGGTTTATATGCTATACTAATGATATGTAATTTTTCTTTTAGTAAAATATCTAAATTTCCACTCACCAAAATTTAATGCCGGGATTTTTAATTCCGGTAAAAATATACCGGAAACGGTGCCGGAAAGTGAAAAAATGCCGGAACCGGAATTCCGGTTGCACCTTGCTATATACGTAGCAAAATTAAAAATGCCACAACCGTTGAACCGAATTTAAACGAATATTACATTTTCAAGCTCAACCCGAATTTCAACTCGAAAAATTTCCGCGACAAAATTTTACAATTCACAAGTTAACGAAATAAAATATTTCCATTATATATGTGTATATAAACTAAGATCTAAGCCAGTATTCTCAAATGTGTGCAGCACCGATCACCAATTGGTGATAGGCCTTGTAATTTTCGAACCAGTGAGTGTTCCTTATAATTTTCGAACCAATGAGTGATTAGCTTCAAAATTCAGCACATTTTTTACATAATGATCTGCTGTACTTCTGTACAAATTTTGATTTCAACAACAAACTGCAACAGTTTCGTCAGTTTGGAAAGCTACTACTAACTGATGATAGTTGCTATACACATTTGACAATATGGGCCCTAGAACCCATTGAAAATATACTTTATTACGTAGAAACCCGAAAACCTGGACCACAATATTTAAATCACAAACAGCAAACCGTTCTGGCACAACCTTAATCACACTAACAGAAACCATAAAGTTTCGACCGAAGCACTAAAGATAACCAATCACGCTGAAGTTATATGCACAAAACAAGCATTTTTAGCTACAAAGCGATCCTTTGACGTCCTATGACTAAACAACTAAGCATAAACACAGGCATTCAGTCGCATATCAACCTTGTGGGGGTGATAACTCAGAATCAGCTGTTCCTATCCGCAGTTAGGCGAAAACCTTGGGCATACATCCAACATATGACAGAAGCAGTTTTTGAAACCAACCCAATATTCTTATAAATTAGGAACATTAAAGTTATTTGTGAACCAAATGATTGCCCAGCCCCTCCTGAAAAACAGCCACCGGTATATTATCGGTACGCTAAAGCATAGACAGGCGCATAGCCAGGATTTTCAATTGCCCTTTATATGCGGGTATGGACTACTAATATTAATTGATCCTTTCTGGTTCCGTAATACTATTCAGTAGTAAAACGGGTCAGAATAAAATTTTAGTCCATATATTTGGCGGGGTTTATGCGCCCCAACACCCTCCACCGGGCAACGCTTCAACATATAATTACAGTTATATGTTATTTTTAACACAACTACATCTTATGATTCAAATTTAAGCTATAAAATTGAATTTCCAAACAATATCAATGTTTAATTTGTTTAGCTTAGTAATACAACAGATACTTTGAAAGCGTTTTATTACTCACAAAAAGTTCAATCAGATTACGATATTAAGCCTAAATATATATACACATAGAACAGCACAGTCATATCGTTACACACAAGGATAAAATCATCGAAATATTTACAAGACACAGAGGCGGATCAAAAAAATTCTGACGGAAGGTGGCGGCTTGGCAAGTGTTACGAAACGCAAAAATTGTACAGTAAGAGGGAGCTTACCAATTTATCACAAAAAAATCTGAGTGAAAATTGTATTTCTTTACAAAAAAATTACTGAGAGGTAAAAATTGAAAGGTAGGGAGCTTACCATTTTATCACGAAAACAGGGCGAAGTCGACGCGTGGCGACGCCGCAGAATGAACATCTTCACAACCCCTATTTGAAAAATTGTCGACAGTACTAAAAGAATTTTGCTGGGTAGCACGTCATGTAGACAATACAATACTTACATACATATAATGACTCCTATTCACGGTGCAACCGCAATTCTGGGGTTTGGTAGAAAAATCTGGTATTTTCACTTTGTAATAAATCCTGTATTTTTTCACCGGAATTTTCCCTTATTTTTATAAAACTTTCTGATCGTGTATCGCCAATTCAATCTGTGCCACACTTCATAATTTACCATATACGTTTCAACCTACTGCATTTGGTTCAGGATTTTGGCGTCCTAAAGGGTCTGTTTACACCGTTAAAAGCTATAAAATAGCGTTAAAAATGTATTTTTTGGTAACAAGTAGTGAATCAACTCTGTGACTCTATCAATCTATAAGCAGTCCTAGACATTTTGCACTTTGTGAAGTATTTAAATCGCCCAAATACAATGGACTGAATATTTTTACATCAGTGTGAAAAATTTGCGCTACCTGACTTGTCTGGAAATGCAATCTTAACAAGATGTTAAATATGCAAGCAGGTAAAAACCAGCTTTATGATAATCGGACCGCGATTGTAAATATCCGGTATCCGGCAGGTTTATATATAGCATATATACAGAGTGCGATCGGATACCAAAAAACACCGGAAACGGATATCCAATAACCCCTGACATATAAATTTATCTGTTATCTAGGGGGTGCCCTACCCCTAGCAGCAATCTTCCAGAGTACCAATGGACAGCAATGACGTCACTTACTCGTCCAGGTTCCACATGCAGATTGAAACCATATTCATCGGTTTCGTTATGTTTACGCAATTTACACAAGCGTGGTTTTGGTGTTGGCTCTGATCCAACATTGCTGTCATGGTGATGATGATGGAAATGTAGGTGTGCCTGACCAGAATTATTGTCATGAATGTCCTAAAATCAACTAATGTTAAATATATACAGATTACATTGGTTAATTTCAATTAGTTAATATATAATGTACATATCGGGTTAAAAATTTTGTCTCAATCGTTCAAACAAGTATATAAACATAATACTGAAACAGTCATCGCCACTTCGCCATTCTATACATACTGGCTTCTCCACAGCGGGGGTGGGCCAGCACTTTTCGAAATTTTCATTTTCCCCCGGCGAAAATTTTGCCGCCCCCCGGAAAGGCCCCCGACGAATTTTCGCCCGCCCCCCAGCAAATTTTTTTGCTGGGGGGGGGAGAACTTTTCTAAGCCAAAAATTTTCAATGTTAAAACATAAAGACCTGGACTTTTTTTGAGGCGGACATTCGGCAAAATGTGATTTTATATTACGCTGAGTACTTATAATTTTTAATAGCGTTACAAATACCGGTAGTAACTAGTACAATTCAATAATGAACTGAAAAAAGCACAATTATATAAAGACCGTTTCAGGGCATACAGCATTCGAAAGCACCTTGCAGCAACAAGTTCAACCCGCCTGAGCCATATGATAAACTGAAGCTGTGACTAATATATGGAATATATGTTAATCACAGTTTCAATTATAGATTATCTATATTTTATATAATTGTGCTTCTTTCAACTTGTGGTAAAGTTGTGAGGAATATTAGTTAAAATTAATGTTATTAGCGTTTGCAGGGAATTTTTGTCAAGTTGAGCGATGAGTAATCATCAGTTGAGTTGGAAACAAGATCTAGAATAAAAAATGGTCCAAAAAGTCGGCTTGCAAAATTTTAAGCCTGCCCCCCAGGACCCCCCAGATCATCTGGGGGGGCCAGGAAACTGCCCCTCAGCAAAATTAGCTGCCCCCCAGGAAACTCCTGGGGGCCCCCAGGAAACGCCCCCCCCCGGCGGAAATTTTCAAGCTGTGGAGAAGCCAGACATATATTCTATGTTTCTATCGTGCGGATATTCACGCAAGCTATTCCGGGGAGAGATTTAGAAGTGTAAACAATATTAACATTAACATGGAGAAAAAATGCACTTAGCATAAACACTTAGCTTACTCAAAACATAATTGAATAATCTATCAAAAATATGTATTCACAAGTTACAAACATCTATCCAACAAGTATAAACAAAGCTTGTCCTCCAACCTGTGTAGGGTCGTCATTATAATCAGGCGGCGGAATCATAGGCCGCTTCTCTATATCAGGTTCGCTATCGCCATATCTATACCGTTCGTGCGAGTGCACCACACTCGGATCTAAATGGCTGTTGTGCTCTTGTTCAATTCTTGACTCGAAATGATCGTGACCCTGAAATTTATCGCTTCGATAGCTATGTGTGGACGATTCGTCCTGGCTATAATTACGCCGATGCTCATCCTGTAATCCTGCGTATACGTGAGACCCATTCGTTTTTGTAACTGTTGCATACGCTACCGAGGCCGCGCGATCACCGCCACAATACTCAATGTTTGGCATATCAATGGTTAATGGAATAAACCGATCTGTGTACCATTTGAAACTGATTTCATCGATAACAAACAGATTTGTTTCGAGTGGATTTTCACGAATCCGCGAGACTACCGTTGGATGCTCTTCGCCTTCGATCAACTGGTCATTTACTGCAATGATACGGTCACCAGTACGAAGCCCGCAACGCTCTGCTGGACTATCTGGGTCGACTTTTCCGATAAATTGTATACCGAGTTCTCGATCAGCGTGTAAATTGAAACCGTAATCTTCGCCTTCAAACGCTTTACGAATATGACACATACGCGGTCGCGGTGCATTATTGTCGACAACGGCTGTTGGCATTTTTGAAATATTCTATAACTGCTCTAAAATAGATTAGCTGAAAACACGAAAAAATAATATAAATCCAGTATATATGCTTGGTTCGAGTGCCTTATGACATACGGTTATATGAAAGCAAACCGAACCTCTGCTGATGCTAAGCATCGGTGTGAGTGTACGCGGTGAAGCTTGTATATGTGCAGAGTGCGTAATGTTAAGACACATACATACTCGTGCACATATAGCACCAGAGGAAATTATGATATCGGCCGTGCGGTGTAATGGATAGCGCGCTTAACTCGCGAGCGAGAGTTCCGAGGTTCGGTTCCCGGCGTGGCCATATCTTTCGGAGAAATTAAGAGGAAAATCATGTATATTCGCAGTACTTCAAGGAAAGGGGTCGTCCCGACCGTGCAGTTCTGACTATCGGCCGCGTGGTGTAATGGGTAGCGCGCTAGACTCGCGAGCGATACGTCCGAGGTTCGATTCCCGTCGTGGCCATAAGTTTCGGAGAAATTTTGAGGAAAAGCATGTATATTCACAGTACTTCAAGGAAAAGGGTCGTCCCGACCGTGCAGTTCTAACTATCGGCCGCGTGGTGTAATGGGTAGCGCGCTAGACTCGCGAACGAGACGTCCAAGGTTCGATTCCCAGCATGGCCATAAGTTTCGGAGAAACTTAGGGGAAAAACCATGTATATTCGCAGTGTCAGAACTGCACGGTCGGGACGACCCCTTCCTCCGAAGTACTGCGAATATATTTGATTTTTCTCCTAAACTTCTCCGAAAGATATGGCCACGCCGGGAATCGAACCTCGGACCTCTCGCTCGCGAGTCAAGCGCGCTACCCATTACACCACGCGGCCGATATCCTAATTTCTTCTGGTGGTATATGTGCACGAGTATGTATATGTCTTAACATTACACACTCTGCACATACATAAGCCGCGTATACTCACATTCCCCCTTCTTCAGGCGGTCGCCCCGGACCGCGAATCCAAACTATCCGAATCCATGGGCCTGCAATTTACAGCGCCCGTCTCGGTGGGACCTCCATGTCAGAACTGCACGGTCGGGACGACCCCTTCCTCCGAAGTACTGCGAATATATTTGATTTTTCTCCTAAATTTCTCCGAAAGATATGGCCACGCCGGGACTCGAACCTCGGACCTCTCGCTCGCGAGTCAAGCGCGCTACCCATTACACCACGCGGCCGATATCCTAATTTCTTCTGGTGGTATATGTGCACGAGTATGTATATGTCTTAACATTACACACTCTGCACATACACAAGCCGCGTATACTCACACGCAGTACTTCGGACAGAGGGGTGGTCCCCACCGTGCAGTTCTGACAACCGGTATGTAATATCATGATGCATATGTGGCGGTTGGTTGCTTCATACGTAGCACAAGTAAAAACATTAAAAAACCAAAACCTAAAACTTAGCAACACACTGAAATAACTTAGTGCGTACGTTAAAACACAATGCTAAAAACACTTCGAACATAAACTGAAAACATCTGATTTACATACAGTGTACTGGTTTTTTATTTGTTGAATTATGCAACTAGCTAAGTTGTTAATTGGCATCAAGTGGTAGATTAAAATTTGCTTTAATTTTGCAATTATACTGCTTGTGCTAAAGCTATCTTCGGAAACTCTATACAACCCTTAAACTTAATGTTCAGTCTTAACCGCCGACTCAAAGTTTAGATTTAAACAAACCATAATCGTTAAAGATATGACGCCTACATCCTTTAACCTTAAAAAGTATACAGTGTATTGGTTTCTTATTTGTTGAATTATACAACTAACTAAGTTGTTAACGTAGCATCAACTGGTAGATTAAAATTTGCAATTATACTGCTTGTGCTAAAGTTATCTTCAGAAACTCTATACAACCCTTATAACCGACGACTCAAAGTTTACATTTAAACAAACCATAATCGTTAAAGATATGACGCCTACATCCTTTAACCTTAAAAAGTAAAGGTAACCTGGGCATGCATGCCTAGATACTATCAAAAAGAGTTCAAAACCATAGTTAACGTAACTATTTTACTTCCTGCTGTTTGCATGCAAAAGTTTTAAAGGAACAATTATGCAACAGGACGTGAAAAATATCGGAGCCCGAGCCAGAATCGGATTCGGAGCTGAAGGTTAACGAAGTTTGCGTAGCTGAACGTGAATTAGGGGGTGAAGCCTAATTTTAGGTACAGTTATAATCAATGTTTTTTTGCTATTTTAGCAAATATCGGTGAGTATTTTTCAGATAGGTCCAAAATAATTGTTCAAGATATCAAATTTCCGTTTTATCTTGGTTTCATATCTATTTGGAAATGTTCTGAACTAAGAAAAAGTGTTCATGTCAAAAATTTCAATGCGGTAGTGAACATAGACGTTTAAATGACACCTGTCTAGCTGCAGTATTCTTCGAAACCTTCTAGTTTGATGGTGGAGTTTTCATAACACCCTGGGAGGGGCTTGGTGGATGCGTATCCTCACCGGCCTTCACGCGCTGAAAAATTTGAGGTTCAAACGGTTTGAAGTTCGACGCGTGTTTTCTAGCAATATAGGAGAAAATGTAAATTTGTAAACACGAAAGGTGTCCATTCCTAAAGGAAAATCCTGGACTCGCCACTGGTGTTTCGATTAATTTAAAAGTATACCGTTGATACTCTCTAAAAACTTAAACTTAAATTATAGTTTAAGTAAACTTGAATATCAGTTTAAAGTAAAACTTAAACGGCTGGACGGACTGACTAAACTAGAATTTTAAGTTTTACTATAAACTAACGTGTTTTAAATTTAACACGAGTTTAAGTAAACTTATTTTTAGATTAAGTAACTTGTGCAGCCGAGAAAATATGCGTATCAAAGAGTTCACTAAGTTTAACTTAAAGTAAAAATACATAAGATTATAAATTTAGTTTAAGCGTAAACCTACCCATTAGTTCAGTTATTCTAGAAACTTAGTTTAATACTGCTGGATTAACTTAACCTTAAAAATCAAGTTAGTTTAAGCATTTAGACAGTAGAATACGGGCTGATTTCGGTGACATTTTATCAATTTAGCTTTCTTATTGTTTGAGCAACTAACGCTAATATTTTAGGCATCGACTTCATATAGATTACAACAACTGAAATTTTTAAATATACCTGATACTTTGCCTGCATATACTATTCCGGTGGCTTGTAGATTTCATTTTGTATTATAGAAGCAATTGATATTTGAATACAAATTCAAAATATCGGCAAAAAATTTCGTGTCTGTCATCTATTGCTCTTTAAAATACTTTGCACGCAGTTTAATCTGTTTGTTTGAATCGTATTGCACTGAAACTTCCGATGAGTTGGTTAATCAACTCAGATTGAAAATTAGTTATTTCTGGTTACTACTGCGTTAATATACAGTAAACATGTGTGAGTTGAATGAGTTCTGGGTTAGTTCATTAATTAATTCAGAATGAATTTAATTCAATAAATTCAGAATTGTGAGTTCTGAAAGACCTATTTAGAGCTCAGACCTCTGAGTGGATCCAACTCCATTCTGAATTAACTTAACTCACTGGAATTTGCAGTGTGCGCAGATTTTATTTTATGTATTTTGCTCAAGATTAATTTAATTGTTAACTGATGTTGGGATTGTATTGAGCTTCAAATATTTTGTTGCTGGCGTAAATGAAAGACACTGGACAAAATGCAACGCTGAACATTTCATTGAGTTGATTATTCAACTCAAACGGAAAGTCAATTATTTCTGTGCTGATCACAGCAAACATTGAAATCTGAGTTTCGTTGATTCCTCCTTTGAATTGAGTTCATTCGGGGGGAGTTGACTAAATTAAATCAAAATGATTTGCATCAACTCAGAATTGAGTTCTGATTATAGTAGTCGGTAATAATGTAATGGTCAGCCAAAGTATTAGGAAGAAGGCTGATTTTAAGTTGCATTGACATATCACCGTAAACATTCTGCTACTGTGATTTATTTCATTAGGATAATGCAAATACACCTAAGAATTACATAGAATAACATATGAAGATAACAATCCAAAAAGAACCAGACAAACCGAACACAGCCATACAAAGTAATAAGTTTTCATCACCCTACCAAAGTGACTGACAACCAAATATATATTCTGGCTACACAAACTAATTTAAATATACGAAATTACGCTCAATATTCAAATTGGCCTAATAGCCAAATGTACAAAATATGTGCACCACAGATAGTCCTAACTCAGACTAAAGCAAAAGTTCAACTCATTCTGAGTTAAAATCAACTCATTGAAATTTACAGTGTGTATGTAGAACACTTCACAAACATTAAAAGTATTCTAGTTCGTATATCTTATCAGCCCCACCTGAATCAATTGTATAAACCTACACCTGAGAGTGAAGTGCCGTTTATAACCTCACCCAAAGCCAAAGTTTTCCCGTTGAAATGAGCAAGAAAGTCAATTCAAGACCTATTAAAATAGCTTATTTTTCATCTCGATAACACGGAACCTTGAATGCTTTTTACGCCTTAAAATATTGATGCATCAGTTTGACAAACGTTAGCCATATGGAATTAATATGGAAAAACTATACGCTAAAGACAAATTGGCCCAATCAAAAACATATTGTGTGCCCGCAGGCTTTAAAAGCTTCGCCGATTAAGGTCGAATGATAATATATTATTAATTCAAAAAATCGTTTACTGATGCATTCTTTCGTTTTTAGCAATTTTAAACCTGATTTACATATATAATAACATGTTTAAGGATTTCTTGACATCTTAAAGCCTTATTCACACGTGCAAAGTTTTTTTCGAACGTAAAAACTTGAATACGATGTTCAATCGTTTTAGTCACAAAATAATACTGACATTGACGCAGTATTTATATAACTTATTCTCACATCAATATTTTCTATTTCTCTGATTTCAACGTGTAAAATTTTACTTGAGACTTTCGGCTCAAAGGCGAACAATAACGGTTTGGCCGTCAAACAGAGCCTGATTATTGAGCCCAAAAGAATTGCATAGTTTTGAAGAGATAATAAACACTGCAAAAAATGGTTAGCCAAATTGACTCTCTCCGAAATAGGCTTTTCTTGACTATACAAACGGAGTCAAAATTCGACTCTGTCAGAGCCAAATTGAGTCGAATTTGACTGTCGAATTTTGACTCAGTTTGTGTAGTCAGGAAAAACCTGTTTCGGAGAGAGTCAATTTGACTCACCATTTTTTACAGTGAGAGAAAGAAGAACATCCGGGAGACAACTGCTTTTATGAAGCTGTCCCTTCGCACGGACGTCACAATAGTTATTTCTAAGCGATATTTTCTAAGAGTCACTACGTAAATTTTCTTTCAAAATTTGAAAAAAATTCATCACGGTTTTGACCATTTCTACAACTGCGCTAACAAAGCTGATCGTTCAAACATTAAAATCAAAATTTTCAAAAACTTTAGCGGTTTGCGCGAACGCAGAGTATTTCAACTAAATAAATGGGCTTATATTTTGTTCAGTACTCAGGCTCTTAGTTTTCAACCTGCCGGGTCTCTACTTTCTAGCACGTGGTTACGCATGCCCCACCCATCAAAACTCAACCGATGCCTCTCAAGGTGGGATGGATTACACATGATACATAGTTCTGTGCTAAAGTTATCAATCCTCAACATCCTAACATGCCATCCTGCCCTTCCAGTGTTTTCAAACAAAACTGGCTGTTGCAAGTTACAGCTGTAAGTTTCTTTCTGTCAAAATATTGCACAGAAATTACAACTGTGAGTTCTCGCAGCAGAAACTTGCACCTTTGCATGGGGTTTTACACTCGCTTCAAGAAATCAATGCACAATGATGCATTATTAATCATTTGTGATTAAAAACCTTAGGGCATGTTTGTTTAATGATTACAGGTCCTCAGGACATTCGTATCACAACTTAGCTAAACGTACACCTCGTCCGGAATTTGCCGGGGTGGCGGGAGGATCCCCATGGGATCCCGACGAAAATTAGTCGCGGGGCGGGATGAGATGGGGTTGAAAATCCCCACTCCATGACATCCCTGGTGTATATACTAACGGCAGCCCATTATGGAATAGGATCGGAACAGTGGTATAGCATGTTCCTAAGCCTAAGCCTTAGCCTAAGCCTCTGCCTAAGCCTAAGCCTAAGCCTAAGCCTAAGCCTAAGCCTAAACCTAAGGAGTACGGATTCCTAAGCCTAAGCATCAGCCTGAGCGTACAGATGAGCCTATTCCTAAGCGTATGCTTAAGCCTAAGTCTAAGCCTAAGCAAAAAATTTAGTCTATAGTTTAAACTGACTCTATGACAGTCCCGCAGGAAAACAATTCGGCCGTGTTCAATACATGGGTCCAAACGGCTATATTTTTGAAAAAATTACACCTTTAAAGTGTGAACTTATATAAGTTACCATTTTAACCTTTTGCGAAAGTTTTTATATTAAAGTGTTTATCACAGATCAAATATTGGCGAATCAGATTTAAAAACGATCAAATTCCTAAATTTCGTGCAGGACTTAAACTTTTGATTGGTTTTCAAGCTTTAATCTGATCATGATTTGTTTAGAGCGAAACATTTATGTGTAGGTTTACCATTATTTTTTGCACTATACTGCCGAATAAGAGGGGGGAGACTTATATATTTGGCTTCTTTAGAGGTACTCCCTTGGTATTTGGCACTGTTATTTATTTTCAACCCGTCCTTCGTCACATTTCGTTACTGATATATCCGGTATTGCACTTATCCGTTCAATTATACGTTGATTTGTCTTTTATCAAAAGCTTCAGCGATAATGCAAGGTTAAATTAAGGAATGTACCTTCAAAACTTAAGCATGCTTTAAAGTTTTGAACTCAATTTTATTTGTTCCTGAAGTCATTTATGCACTGCAATTAGAAATGATTGGTATATGTATTATATATTGAGGTCAATCTATCAATTGTCAAAGTGTCTTCGTTCCACTCTACAGATCAAACGCTAGACGCCGGCCTTCGTTATGATCCGCCCTTCTTTTGTTCAGGCAATTGTTCGGCAGTGACCTAACCATCTAAAAGAGCTTTGCATATCTCATTTATCATGTGCGTCCATATTCTCAAATGTGTATAGCACCTATCACCAGTTAGCGAGCGGTTTTCAAACAAACAAATTCCGCCAATTGCGGAAGTAGGACAATCCAAATGCAAAAAAATGTGCTTAATTGTAAGACTTAACCATTTATTGCTACCAAGATCTACCATCAGCTGATGATTTGTGCGATTCTCATTTGAGAATACGGGTTCTGAAGCTTGAACGTTACATAATTACATTTATTAGCGATGAAATTAAGCTAGGACACCTTGAGGCCTAAAGCCACTTATGCGTCACCGAGTACTGAGTGTGCACAATTTTGTTTCGATCACAAAACCCTGTAGAATAGTATCTAAATTCGTAACTTTAGACATAGAGCCAATGTAAAGAACGGGGGTGGAACAGTATTATAAGCATATTCCTAAGCCTAAGCCTAAGCCTGAGCCTAAGTGTAAGAATGAGCATATTTCTAAGCCTAAGCCTAAGTCTCAACCAAGCAAAAAAAACTTAGTCTAAATCTTAAACTTACTCTATTCTAGTCTCACAGAAAAACTCTCCGCCTCTGATCTTTACAAGGGCCAAAAATAATAAGCTTAGGCGCTTAACGAGAAATAATTTTAGAAACATTTTTGCTAACTAATGTTTCATAAAGAACCATTAGAATATCGTCTAAGGGGCCACTAATTAATCACGTCACTGACGGCATTACTTGCGCTAAATTTAAGTTATTTTTAACTTTTCAATTATTTGTGAAGATTATAATTTACCGTTTTGTAATGCGAACAAAGTTGCACCTGGGAACAAATCCTCAAACCGGGGCAGGTTAAGCCTAAGGGGTGGTACTTGTTAATATGTTTTTAATACGAAAAAGCAGAAATTACAATTTTATTAGATTAGTCGATTGGGGTAACGTACAGAACAATGGCGGAACAGTAGTATATATAAGCATATTCCTAAGCCTGCACTGTAAATTCTAATGAGTTGATTAATCAATTCAGCTAGCGAGTTGGTTCTTTATGAATTAATATCAATATACATTAACTCACTCTGAGTTGAGTTGATTCTCACTCTGAGTTAAGTTGACTCTGGATGAGTCGATTAACGAACTCAGAATGAATTGAATCAACTAAAAATTCTGAGTTCTGATAGTCCTAACTCAGACTGCGTGATTCAACTTATTTTGAATTAAAATCAGCTCACTAAAATTTACAGTGTAAGCCTAAGCCTAAGCGTAAAGTCTAGCCTAAGCGTAAGCCTAAGCCTAAGCATATTTCTAAGCCTAAGCCCATTTTAAGCGGAATAATGAGCTTACTTGAGCCTAAGTCTACGCACAAAAATTAGTCTAAATCTTAAACTTACTCTGTTCCAGTTTCATGGAATAACGTTCAGCCCCAGATCTTTACATGGCCCGTATTTGAGTCTTTATTTCAGATTTATTTCAAATTTAATTTAAGTTAAGCACAGTTTGCTAAAATATTTTTCGTTTTTGTCAAAACTCAATTAACAAACTTTATTAAGTGCAATTTTTTTATCAAAATTGCAGAAATCTGTACCCAAAATTCTATTAGAACAAGTGCAGGAGTCGAAAAACCATATTGCTAGTGTTTTTTAAACTAATTTATAGTTTTACACTAGGTAAAAGTGCCCCTAGAAGGGACAGATTGTGATATGTTTCGCTTGAAGCATGTAAAAGAGTTTAAACAAGGGTTAGTTAGACCATAGATCAGTAGGTAATGCTTATAATATTAGCTCTATAACTTCTATGAAAATAGTTGTCATCTATATCTTTGACGGCTGTCTTTCAGTGTTAACACGCTTGCGGTCAGTGAAACAAGAAACATATGGGGCCAGCGGACATCACCTATCAGCTTAATTTGAGCGTTTGTTGGTAGATATAATGCATGGGAGGTTATTACAAAATATTATTGTTTTAGTTACAATTTCAGTAGAAGAAACATCGCAGGGGCACGCAATCTATTGCACGGTGTCATTAGCATCACACAATAATATCGACTAGCTATGGTAATTACATATTTCTAATACAATTTTTTAGAAAATTTACAAAAATCAAACTTAATAACAACTTAAATGAGACTTTTAACTGTCCAATTTGTGTATGGTGTCTAAACGGCCAATTAGGATATTCTATACGTAAGTTACCTCATTCCAGCTCTGCTTTCCTGTAGAGAACATTCTGCGAAACTTTCCAAAAGCGTGCATTCTCGATGCTTGAACATATATTGTAAACACTAGCGTGTTTCAATGATTTTAACGATACTAAATTGTTCAGCAAAGTATGACTTAACGGCCCATATAAAGATCAGGGGCGGAACGTTTTTCTGTGAGACTGCAATAGAGTAAGCTTAACCTTTAGACTAAATTTTTTTGCTTGGCTTAGGCTTAGGTTTAGGCTTAGGAATATGCTCATTCTTACGCTTAGGCTGAGGCTTAGGCTTAGGCTTAAAAAATGCTAATGATACTGTTCTGCACCTGTTCTTTGCGTTGGCCGACTTAACTCACGTCTTACGTTCAGGTTTTGGGATAGACTTTATGTTTAGTGTTTTCTTTTGTTTTGGGATTATATTTGCCTATCTAGGTTTAGGCTTTTTTGCTTAAAGCATAGATTAAACGGCCAATGTAAAGAACAGGGGTGGAACTGTATTATAAGCGTGTTCCTAAGCCTAAGCCTAAGCCAAGCAAAAAATTAATCTGAAGCTTAAGCGTACTCTATTGCAGTCCCACAGAAAAACTGTCCGCCGTTGATCTTTACAGGGACCGATTAAACTAATGCTTGTGATCTGTATTAGGCTTTGACTAACGCTTTAGATTTCAATTTAAACTTGAAAGCAAGATACCACTTAAGTGATCATACTTTATTCGCCGAAATGTCCCAAACATAGACGTTTGAATTTAGTGCTAAAAATATTAATTATTAATATTAATTTTGTAAACCTAACGAATTGCTGAATAAAACCAGCCGCGCGTTTCGACAACAATTTGCGACACAATGTCACGACTGCACTTGTGCAATACTTTCATTGCGACTGCATTGATTGCAGTTTTGATTGCACTATTTATTGACACGTCATCAGCGTCGGCCTTCGCTCGGCTTGGTCCGCGGCGAAAAATATTTAATCAACGCAACAACGGTTTTGGGTCAAGTTTATTTGCTGACAAAGTAAAAAATAACCGCAATTTAGCGTACAAAAATGCTGAACAGCGTCAAAAACACAGCAGTAATCGTATATTTCATGCAGTTGGCATCACCGGAGCAAATATGGATGCATTGCGACTGATTTAAATCGCCGAGGACTGAGATAAAAATGTGACGGTAAAAATATTTGAACGCAGACCGAACATAGAATTATTCACTTTGTGTCTAATTTAATTCCCATGTTAATTAGGGACGACTGTCTCGTGTTACGCCTATTAAGACTAAACCTAAGCCAAAGCCTAAACCTAAGCTTAAATTTACACTGCAAAAAATGGTGAGTCAAATTGACTCTCTTCGAAATAGGCTTTCCTGACTACACATACTGAGTGAAAATTCGACTCCGCCTGAGTCAAGTTTGACTCAATTTGACTCCGGCGGAGTCGAATTTTGACTCAGTTTGTGAAACCAGGAAAAGCCTATTTCGGAGAGAGTCAATTTTACTCTCCATTTTTTGCAGTGTAAGCTTGAACCGAAACATAAGAGTGAACCTAAAACATAAGCCTAATTGTAAGCTTCGAAGTCTAGAAATCTTGCAGTTATGTTTCCAAGGGGGCAGTGTTTTATAAGTAACACGGGCCGAATGTTGTACTAATTTTACGGTTGAAATTTCTTGTTCAAATAATTTGGAAATCTGAAAAAGGAGGTTTGAATAAACATAGAAGAAAATGATTATATCACAACCCAACAAATGTTATTTTAACAAAAAACTGTTGGACTTCAAGTTATTGAGAAATTAGCCAATGTTACTTTAAGGGGCGTAACAGTAGAGTAAGCGAATTGCTGAGCATAAGCCAAAGCCTAAGCGTTGCAAAAATGTGTTCCTAAGCCTAAGCCAAATTAAACCAATTGTCCACCAGTGCGTAAGAATATGGCGTTGTTAAGATATACTTTATGTATTGCGCTATATTTTATGGTGCCGCTCACCGCCGCACGTCAAAAATAAAATAAAATTTAAAAAAAGAACGACGCGCTGTGGTGTATGGCCAAACGGTGCCATGTATACAGCAGGGCCGGAACAGTAGTATAAGCATACTCCTAAGCCTAAGCCTAAGCCTAAGACTAAGCGAAAGAACGAGCCGATTTCTATGCCTAAACCTAAGCATAAAGCGTAAGCAAAACAGTTAGTCTAAAGCTTAAACTGGCTCTATGACAACCCCGCCGGACAACGATCCGGCCCTGTTATATACATGGGCCCCGACGCGCATCGAGTATAGCGCAACCGGCCAACGTAAACAACAGGGGCGGAACAGTATTATAAGCATATTCCTAAGCCTAGTCCTAATAAAGCCTAAGCCTAAGCCTAAGCGTAAGAACGAGCATATTCCTAAGCCTAAGCGTAAGCCAAGCAAAAAAATCAGTCTAAAGCTTAATCTTACTCTATTGCAGTCCCACCAAAAAACGTTCCGCCCCTGATCTTTACATGAGCCGCACAACCAATAGTGTGATTTTCCGTATCGAACAAGCGAAACTTCGATATTAATTGTTATCCAAAGGTACTGTATAAGAAAGCACGACTGAATGTGGAAAAATATCTAACACAATTAGGGTTGCGCTATACTTTTGTTGACGTCCGGCGCCGTCCGTCACCATGCGATATCGTACACAAATAACTCACATACGATAACGTATGTTGACGGACAGTGACGGACGGCGCCGTACGATAAGTATACCGCAACCCTAAAACTGTCAAGTTTCTACTACAATAAACCTGGCTATATTGAGTTTGCTCGGGATTCATTTTTCAACATGAAATTGCAGTTTTGCAGTAATTGCTAAATTTGCTTAAAATATGAAATAAAATCTCAGAATGCAGTGTTTGCAGTTCCATATACACCGCTGCAATACAATTTTGCAATCTCACAAAAGCGTTACAAATGTTTTGCTGTGTTGGGCTGTGTGCCGTGAAATTAGCAATTTAGCGGTATTAACGAAATTGTACTCATACAGTCCTTTATTCGACCAATGTTACTTTGACCAATATAGAGATCAGGGCCGTAACACTAGTATAAACATATTATTAAGAAATGTGCAAAAAATAGTCTAAAGCTTAAGCTCACTCTATTGCAGTCCTGCAGAAAAACGTTCCATCCCTGATCTTTACATGAACTCCTACTTTTGCAAGTGTAAGACAAGTTTTAATCGTATTCCGAAACGGTAACCTAAAACACTCTCGGCATGGTGTAAAAGTAAGCCGAAGCCTAAGCCTACGAGATTAACATTCACCCCGTGCGTCATATTTATTGGCGGATTCAAACAGTATTAAAATAACTCTGGAGCAAAGCGAGCGAGAATCCAAACTTAATTTTAGGGTTAAATGTTGCTACAAATTTTGTATTTTCATCCGCGTTTCGCGGGGGTAGGATGCTTAAATCAGGAGCGGACCGTTATTTCACGGGGCTGCAATAACGTATGCTTAGGCTTTAGACTAATTTTTTGTTCAAACATTATGTTTGATTTCAAACTCAGGCTTACGTATAGGCGTTTCCCTGCGCGAAGGCTTAGGCTTAATAGGCTCGTGGTATGGATTATGCTTATGCTACTGTTACGGCCCGATTATTTATATTGGCCGCGGGCATATGCTTAGGATACCCTTTGATTCGCCGGTGGTACAAGATTATGCTGTATTGCAAAACGTCGCTGTCAAGTAAAGACACTATTGTCACGGGCGTCCTCATAAATTTACATTTGGGGGCACCGGCTAAGCTTCAGAGACCTCTACAATTGCAATTCAAGATTGTTTACTTTTAAACCGAGCCTATTTGGGGTGGCACAAGCCGAAGTTGAGGGAGAGGGGGCACGTCCGCCCAATGCCGTCCCCCATGGCGACGCTCTTGGCCATTGTTAACCGATTTGTCATTTAATATTCGCTGTCACACGTTTACCGTTTCGGAAAGTTGAAGCCGTCGCGCTTTGAAATCCAATAAATTTTACTCTACGACCCAGGTTTAATCTGATATGAGCTTATCATAAAAAATTTTAAGGTACGGACAATATATGATGCTGTCTTGTTTGTATTATGTTACTTTGGTTTACGGTGACAGAGGCGTGGCATACATTTGAGGGCCGATGTATAGAACAGGGCCGGAACAGTAGTATAAGCATAGTCCTAAGCATAAGCCAAAGCCTAAGCGTAAACCTAAGCGTAAGAACTAGCCTATACCTAAGCCTAAGCCTTATCCTTAGCCTACGTCTATGCAAAAAATTAGTCTGAAGCCTAAGCGTACTCTATCACATTCCGGCAGGAAAACGTTCCGGCCATGTTTTATACATGGGCCTATTTGAGAATATGGGCATTGATACTCAACGCAACTTCCAGGAAGCGTAGAGTTTTTACTCTCAGGATCCTTTTTACCGAGAAATTCCTGATTGACAAGTAACAGCTACCGCATGTAGTTACTCGAATACGAGGCGGTCCCTATTTTGAGTCCCAATCAATAGGAGTCTGTAATTCTTCTGGAGCAAGCCCAGAAGAATGAATATGCTTATAAAACAAGGGTATTGGTTCCGCCTTACAAGAGGTGAAAAAATAAACAACAGTCCGTAACCGAACAACAGAAAAGGTTCGCTTCTGAAAGGCTAAATATACCACTGCTCCGTTTTAGCTCGGATCACTACAGTACAAAACTAATTCACTCCTTTAAGAACATTTCTTATAAGCAGGAGCGGCGACAAGAACAACTACAGAATACGACGTACTCCTGTAATGAACTATGAAAGACCGTTAAACTTTGAACGTTTCTGGAAAAACTCAACATACCCATAGATTTTCGTATTGTACACTTAACCAGTTGCCGTCAATTCAAATCTAAAGGCGTTGCCAAATTGTCAGCTTTTAACTCCGAGTAAATATTTTCGCGAGCGATCGTGGCGACTAAGAAAATTTTTTTGAACCCACAGAGGTCGTACGTTAATTCAAAAGTACTGTAAAGTAACTATTCTGTATTATTTTAGCACCAATTTCATTGCGTTCGCTATATTGTCGCCGACGTATACGCCCCTGAAATCTGTTAGGCAAATATATTTTATAAAGAATGGCCTTTCGAAAACAATATACAGCCATTGGTCAACTGTGGGAATAAAATTTAAACATAAAATAGTTGAACAAAAGCGGATTTGGAAACAGTTTGCGATTTACCAGTTGCCTAAACACTAAATTTAACTGGAAAATACGTCTGCCTATGTCCAATTGTTGATGGACATCCCTGTAGGGTAAAAAACAAAAGGAAATGTGGCCTTACAAAAATTTGAATACTTTCCTTATAATCTTGCAGCCATTCAAGCAAACATAATAGAAACGGAAAAGAAAACGAAAAACAAGTATATATATATGTGTGGTTTTTGGTGGGGTGGTGGTTGGGGTTGGTTTTGTGTTTGCGGTTTTTTTTTTTTTGTTTTTTTTTTGGTTTTTTTTTTTTTTTTTTTGTGTTGTGGTTGGGGGTGGTGGGGGTTGGGTGTTTTTTTGGTGGTGGTGGGGTTTGTGTTGTGGTTTTGTGTTTTTTTTGTTTTGTTTTTTTTTTGTGATTTGTTTTTTTGTTTTTTTTTTTTTTTTTTTTTTTTTGGGTTTTTTTTTGTTTTTTTTTTTTTTTGTTTTTTTTGTTTTGTGTTTTTTTTTGGTTTTTTGTTTTTTTGGTGTGTTTTGTTGTTTGGGGGGTTTTTGTGGGTTGTGGTGGTGGTTGTGTGTGTGTGGTGTTTGGGGGTTTGTGGGGTGGTTGGGGTTGGTGGGGGGGGTGGGTGGGGTGGGGGGGTTGGGGGTGGTGGGGGTTGGGTGGTGTGTGTGGGTGGTGTTGTGTGTTGGGGGGGTGTGTGGGGGGTTGTCTGCGGCGGGTTGATATAAGAAGAGTCGAATCGTTGCGTGTTCGGCGCAGAGAACGACGACGTAGAAAATTTTGTTTGTGCGTTGTAATGGACGGGTGGCGAACTGGGCTTCGACTGGGCGAACACACCGGATCGCAGGAGTATCGCGCGCGCTGTAGTTTGCATAAATACTGTCGGAACACGCATCCCTGCAGTCGCAAGGTAGTAAAAGTCAACTCCTAGAGAACATGCTCAAAAAAAAAAAAATCCTATGAAAGCTAGATATATATATATATATATATATATATATATATATATATAAATAGATGGGCACCGGATATGAAAAACAAGAGGAGCGATCCCTCCGCGTATCCGGATATAAAAAATATCCGGATATGTATGGGAGGCCGATATCCCGATAAATATCCGGCAAGAATGCGCGGAAAATGAAGAATACCGGATATCCGGATATGAAAAAATATTCGATGCCCATCACTAATATATATCTATATATAAATAAATAGATTGATAGATAGATAGATAGAAAAATAGATATCAGGGTGTAAATGGATATCAGTTTCCGTTTACTGTAAAAATCTGTATCCACTTCCGTTTCTGTTTCCGTTATTGAAATAACGGAAATTCTGTAATATTTTTTACGTTCAAAATTAGCTATAAACCACGTATATATCTCGTAATTTTTGGTTACAGGTATGCTGCAATTGTTCGAAATGAAATAAGAATGAAGTAATTTATCTAAAATCTTAGAAAAGTTCAGTATATGCGCCATTTTTCGTTTACAAAGTTTTGAAATACCGGTGCATATTTGCACGCCACAATTGTCATGGCAGAAAAATAAAACATATTTGAAACTGTTACACTTCAATATCTGTTTTCCGTTTCCGTTATGTTTACTATCCGTTTACACCCTGATATTTACATATACAAGTTTAAAAGATGACTTGTTTTTCTGCCAATACAATCGAGGTATGCCAAATGTTCACTCAAACGTCAAAAATTCTATGAAACAGATTGCAGATGCATTCGAAACTTCGGTCAATGCAAACAACATGGGCAAAACAGTTGTATAAGATTATTCCTAAGCCTTAAGCTAAGCCTAAGCCTAAGCCTAATCCAAGCAAAAAATGGCCTAAAGTTTAAGCTTACTCTATTGTAGTTCCACAGAAATACGTTCCACCCCTGATCTTTACATGGGCCAAAACATTTAAGAATAGAGACAGTTTTATCCGTCCCTTTGATAATTGGAAGAATTGCAGCAAACTTGTTGACGTTTTTATAACGGAAACGAACAGAGATTTTTTACCGCAGAAAATAAATCAAAAGCGATTATCCTGTTGTGTGATGCTTCTAATTTGAATTTGTACGGTAAAATATTATAATTGCAAAAATATATATTTTATTACAGGAATTAATTTAAAGTAATTAACTGTTGGTACAATTATTAAATGAAAAATAGTATAAATATTTTTAGTCAATTGTATTTTTCGAAATATAAGGAATAGAAATCGAATGCTTAGCGACAAATCGTTTCGAATTTCAAATCCGCTTGGCAGACCGCAATGGCTTGTTCAACGTAAGTTTTAATAAATTTTGTGGCCGATGTAAAGAACAGGGGCGGAACAGTATTGTAAGCACATTCCTAAGCCTAAGCCTAAGCGTAAGAATGAGCATATTCCTAAGTCTAAGCCTAAGTGTAAGAATGAGCACATTCCTAAGCCTAAGCCTAAGCGTAAAAATGAGCATATTCCTAAGCCTAAGCCTAAGTGTAAGAATGAGCACATTCCTAAGCCTAAGCCTAAGTGTAAGAATGAGCACATTCCTAAGCCTAAGCCTAAGCGTAAAAATGAGCATATATATTCCTACGTCTAAGTATAAGCCTAATCCAAACAAAAAATTGGTATAAAGCTTAAGCTTACTCTACAGAAAAACGTTCCGCTCCTGATCTTTACATGGGCCAACTTTGCAATGATAATCGCGTGAGCCAAGTTATTTTGTCAAATATTTTTAACAACGCTATAAATGAGATCTGAGTTTTCAGTAGTACTTGTTTTCATAACTGATAATAGGTCTTGTGGCACTGGTTTAATTTAAATTTGTAAGAAAAGGCTTCATTTTTACAAGTATATCTGTTATCACTTGTGCTTGAAAATCTATTGCTAGCTGATGATAAGTGCTATACATATTTAAAAATATAAGACATAACGTGTTGCTGAAACAATCATACTGAATAAGGGCTCCTAGTACACTTAAAGCTAAGAAAGGTTAACTGAAATTGCTATCGCAGCATACAAATATTACTTTAAGGGGCATCCAGGGTTGTGGAGGGTCCATAAAAGAGTAGGTTTACATTCTTAATTACTTTTACGCTTAGGCTTAGGAACCCATTTTTGCAACGCTTAGGCTTAGGCTTAGGCTTAAGAATACGCTTAATCTACTGTTACACCCCTGAAAGTAACACTGGCCCAACTACCGATAGTATTTGTCGGTGAGATTGACGTAAAATTGACTAAATGCCTTGAGAACCCGGAAGTGTAAAGTTTAAAATTCGAGGCTTTGAAATATTCAAACAATACAAAGAGGTAAATTGGCTTCAAATTCTAGTCTTTATTGTGTTCGTTTCCTTAGGTTCACATGGCTTTTAGGTTCACACCTGATAGGTTTAGTCGAAGTGAAAACTGGAGTATAAAGCTGACCGGACGCATCCATAGCTTCCCAGTTGGTTGGCCGACCGGAGCAGTCGTACACTCTGTAAAAATACTATACTTAAAATACTTTAGTTATATTTTACTAACTTTCATAAGTATAAGTGTACTAAATATTGAGTAAATCTTTGCTTAAACAAATAAATAAGTAAGACTACTGCTGCCATTTCATGATTTATTAAGTAAATCTAAAGAGAAATACTATTAGCAAGGTGCAGTTGAAAAGTATTTCTGTTACAACAGAAAAGTTTTTAAAAAAGTTTAGGAATAAAGTATCAAAATAAACTTTTTCCAATTATTTTAGACAATTTATCTTTTCTATACCCGAACATTTTGCAACTTTTGCGGGTAATGCGATTTTTGGTGGTGTGTCCGCATGGATGAACTCGCAGAATCAGGTGCCGGCCACCATCCAACCTTCCTCAGAAAAGTCATTTATTTGCCAGGAAAACCCTCAATGTTTTCTGCTTCGGCACTTTGTAAAAGGTTTTTAGGCTCAGGCAAGGTTGAGGCTTTAGGCTTAGATGAAAAGACTTAGGTTAGTGATTTGGTTTAGGGTCAGAATGGCGCAAGCTTTATACCAAGCAGACAAAAATCTCTGACATTTTTCCGAATTTTCTTTCTAAAATGTCAATTTTTCATTTTTGCTTAAAATGAAATTATGAAAAATCATTTTTTTGTTAAATGTTAAGTGTATATATAAAAACAGGGTGCAACTAAAATCGACCTTCGGCCCCGGCTCCGGTAGAATTTGTCAAAAAGGTTACGACAATTTCGGTATTTGATACGATTTTTTTACTTGTTACACAATTTTGAGGAAAAAATAACCGGGGTTTCAGAAAAAAAACAAGTGTAAAATCAAATGATTTAACGCCACATTACAGATATTCGCTCAAATTAACAAATTAAACTTCATTGTATAACACCCTCAAATTTCATTTCACCTCCGCCTCCGGTCAGTTTGGTTGACATCCGGCTGCGGTTCCGGTATTTATCACGTCCGGTTGCACCCTGATTAAACGAATTGCAATTCATTGAATTGTTAGCTAAACTGGCTATTATGCTCAGTTGTATTTTTCAAATACCACTTTTATAGTGAGTTTATATGCGCACGGGCAGTAAATCTTTAATGTTTGCTACTAAAATTAATTTTAAGTGAAACATTTAATAAAAAAATATTATTAAAAAATGGAGGAAACTGCTGAAGAAGAACTGATTGCTAAACGCAAAGATGTTACGCGTCCGCCGTGGCTCGTTGAAAGTAAGTTTTTTTCTGTCAAACGTACTGTATCGACACAAATAAGAGGGGGTCCCTATTTTGGGTCGCAATCGATAGGAGTCAGCAGCCCTAATTTAAATTCTATTTTAATATTCGTAATTTTTTATAAATTTTTTGTAGAATACGAATTATATATGAACCAATTCCATTTACCTGCCATAGGATAATGTTTCCACACGAAGAAATCGATTATTTAAAATAATTTGCTGTGTTGTATTTAATAACTTAAAAGAGGTCAGTACTGTACTTTTTCGTTATACTCGGACATAATTGCTAATTAGCGGTAAGTAAATACTACTACCTAGCGTCTATCGTTTAACCAACGAATGGCTAATAATCCTTACTCGTCAGCCGGTTTTGCGCAATGTGCAAATGTTTGCGAATGTACATCAATCTGCATGCAAATTTGTTTCACAAAACAATCATGTTTGTATTTTAAGAAAATATTGTAAACAAAATGCTATTTGCTGAAAATTGTCCATAATATGTACGGCCCATGTATAGAACAGGGCCCGATCGCTTTCTGTACGGACTATAATAGAGTCAGTTTAAGCTTTAGACTAATTTTTTGCTTAGGCTTAGGTTTAGGCTTAGGCTTACGCTTAGGCTTAGGAATAGCCTCATCTATACGCTTAGGATTAGGCTTACGCTTAGGTTTAGGCTTAGGATTATGCTCATACTACTGTTCAGGCCCTGTTATAAACATGGGCCATATGTAAGTGGGCATCGAGCTTTACTTATATTGATTTCTTGAACGACTTAAAAAATAGTTTGCTGATGTACACATGTTTATTGTGGATTCTGCATTATACAGAAACCGGAATTATAAAAGCAGTTATCTTTATAATTAAAGCTAGAACGCCCCGCATACGTATTTTGGCACTGTTCCAACTGATTTCATATACGTATTCGAATCAATATATACTAAATCGTTAAATGGGAGATTATGTAGATTTAGTTTATGCATTGTACTATAAACAAAATTTTTTGTTGCGTTGTGACACTTTTGCAAGAAAGATGTTGGCTTTTTGGTTGCAAAAATAGCTGTCAAGTTGACAAGTGAATTTTCAAACAGAAAAAACCTTTGTTTGCTGTATATTTTGAAAAATTATTCGCCCTGTCTTTAAATCGAAACCGTACTTTCGGGGTCATGATATCGTTTAGCACCGATACGGTTGATTCTCTCAAGGGTGTGTCGAGTGATAAATGTGTTTCAATCTGTAGATTTGTAGATTTAAAACACCAAGACAGAATTGTTTTAAAACTTGAAGAAATAGTTGTTATTGTGACGCAAGATTTGAAACGCATTTCGGTGTCTTTGAGTCGAATTTTGTTTCTTTTTTCAGATTTTAAATTTGAAATATTCAACGAAAAAATAGTGATTTTAATTAAGATAAACGATAAATTATCCTTGCGTTCACTAGTGGATCCAAATTGGGGCGGTGATATGCCCACCGTCAAAAAATTATTCATCATAAAATGGTAAAAGTCCAGAATTTTCCACTCACAAATTTGGCACACATATATAGCATACAGTAAAAACTGGCATTTTATACTTTTGCCAGCCCATCCGCCGTCACAAATTTGGGGATCCACCGGTGGATGTGTTCAAGAACACCATTCCACAGCGTACGGGGCGTAGATAGTAATTTCGTTCCGGTAGGATATACAATTTCAAGTGAACATATTCTATCGAGTGAGCGTAAAAGTTGCTGCCAAGAATATATTTTCCGTTTTTAGCGGATCGTAAATACAATTGTAAAGATTAAAATATTGTTTATTTGACATAAAGGTATTCTGAAAACACAGCGCAATCTATGTCTAGTCCGTGTTTACGCCCGGATCGTAGCCAAAGGGGGGGGGGCAGGGGAGCGCTCAGCCCCCCTGGAAAAATTTTGGCTCTCCTACATAATTTTCAACAATGTTTGCAAGTCATTGAAAACCCTTGAATGCCCCTTTTAAAGAATTTTTAGCCAATTCTAACAAGGTGAGCTAGCTACGGGCCTGGTTTACGGTGGTGTTTCTGAGTAAATTTTTGCTTAGATTTAGGCTTTAGAGCTGTCAGTGTATGCACACGGTAATTCACACATGTGAACATATAGTTCCAGCCAAAACTAATAAAACTACACTAATCGAAATAGTCCACGGGACTACACAAATTGAGTCAAATTTGACTCCGCCAGAGTTAAAATCAACACACTTAGTTGCACGTTTGACGCTTGGCGGTGTCGAATTTGAATCAGTTTGTGTAGTCCCATAGAGTTTATCTCGGAGAGAGTCAATTTGACTCACCATTTTTTTGCAGTGTATGTCTTAAACAATCGTTTCGTTCGAGGATAATTTTGTTATATTATTTGTAATTTCATATTTATTTTTATTGCAATTTTTAGTATAAGCTTAAACCTCGTAAAATTTACCGGCAACCTTTTGTTTTGAAGTATTAACTTTTTCGTTTCAAAACCAAACTTTACACCTCCTGCTGAGATGTGTAGAGCTCAAACAGTATTAGACTGTTATTCGTTCAATCTGGTGGTGTTCCCATTCAGACTTTACCACCTAAACTCGCTTTTATGAACGTTTCGCTATTGTAAAAATAATTCTTTAAGTTTGCAGTTGTTCGTTTTTGTCCTTTTTTTGATATTTTGGTTTTAAAATATAAATTTTCAAAAGGTTTTTTCGTGTTTTCGCATTTTCAAAAATATTTTTTCCGTTTGAAAGCTAAAGTCATGACTCCGCAAGATGACATTCCGCCACCGGAATTTAATATAAACAAGTTTGTTGTGCCAAAATCGTAGTAATAAACTTGCAAGGCGAAATGTTTTAAAACAAATATTTTTCTAAATTTGAGACATTTGATTTCTAGTTAACATTTCTAACTCTTTCACACATGAATATTTTCAATTTTGCGGAAGAACTCATTTCAAGCAAGATTTCATACCCTGGACTTTACCGTTTGACAGCGTTTTATCATCACCACTCAGCGATAGGAACTTGACGCTCGAACCCGTGTGCACTGTCACGTTTTGTAGAATTTTCAACTTCGAATATACCTACACCCGACATTATATGCACAGCGTATTTTAGCAAAAGTTTATTTTAAATTATTATGACACTTGCGTTTAACGGTGTTCACTCGGATTTAACTGCAAGTCCGATCCTTCTGGACGAACGGGCACAGATACGTGAGACACATTCACCAAGGGATGTTTTTGTTGACTATACGCATCGCATTGGTAAAAATGTTGCAGACTAGTATTTTTCAAAATTATATTAAAATTAAGCTTAAAGACATCAATTGAAATTTTTTTCCATAACCTGATTGGCCGATGTTACCTTTAGGACCGTCCCACGAATCGGGCGGGTGTGTAAAAGTGTACACTGCAAAAAATGGTGAGTCAAACTGACTTTCTCTGAAATAGGCTTTTCGGAACTTCAGAAATTGAGTCAAAATTCGACTCAGTCAGAGTCAAAAGCGCGACTGAGAGTGAGGCGAATTTGACTCAAATTGTGTAGTTCCGAAAAGCCTATTTCAGAGAGAGTCAATTTGACTCACCATTTTTTGCGGTGTAGGCTTACGTTCTGGACTACATTTTTAATCTGGTTTAGACTTAGGTTTAGGCTTAAGAATACGCTTTTGCAACGCTTGGACTTATGCTTAGGCTTAGAAATACGCTTAATCTACTGTTACGGTTCTAGAAGTAACATTAGCTAACTGATTTAAGCCAATTTGTATTTTAAAATGCATGAGTGTAGGTTTTTACTTGCAAATATTTCTAAAACAGATTTCACCATTTGCCTACATCGAGTTTGCAATAATTACAAATTGCAGTTTATATACTTCTCAGTAAATTAAATAAAAGGTTTACGAGTAAACCATTCACACTGCAAAAAATGGTGAATCAAATTGACCCTCTTCGAAATAGGCTCTACGGCACTACACAAACTGAGTCAAATTCGACTCCGCCAGAGTCAAACGTGCGTAGTGACTGGAATTTGACTCTGACGGAGTTGAAGTCGACTTAATTTGTGTAGTCCTATACAGCCTGTTTCGGAGACAGTCAATTTGGCTAACCATTTTTGCAGGGTATATATGTTTTTGAAATTCAAGTTGAAACAATCATTTCTCACAGAAAAATTTTACATCCGCTTCCGATTGACCGGAAACCTTTTGTTTCCTGGCAAATATCGTGTTTTTATCTATGTTGGTGTCATATATTCAGGGTTCTCCCTCTCAGGAATCCTGTGTTAGACCCAATCAAGTAAACCTAGACCCTTTAAGGTTATTTTTAAGATGAAACCAGAGAGACGGGTCATTTACGCTCCCGACCTCGAGAATTGCTTCACCGTCGTTCAGCAGGTGACCGTGAGAAAATTAGCGAATCCAACCTAAGAGTGTTGCCAACTATATCACACGATATTGACGCAAACGATGGCCGTGTATCGCCAATAAGCGTGGGAATTTCTCATCAAAAATTATCACGCGACGAAAAATTCTCACGCCATGCGAGTCGCTGTTCAGACATACTGGCGTATGGCGCAACGTCTCTGCCGCCGACACCTGTTCGCGTTCAACAGGACGACAAAGGTGTTTGAAAGAAAACATTTTTAAATTAGGCGCACTTTTGAAATTTAGGCATCGTGTTTATTAGCTATGAAGCCGTGGCCAAATAAACCAGATGTCTAATAAATTCGGGCCCATGTATGGAACAGGGCCGGATCGTTTTCCGGAGGGGCTGTTATAGAGTCAGTGGGCTTAGGTTTACGAATAGGCTCATACTTACGCTTACGCTTAGGAATACGTTTATACTACTGTTCCGTCCCTGTTCTATACATGGGCCAAAATTTGGATGCCTACACCAAAACGAAAATCTAGAGTTTTCTTGGCTTAAATATTCTCAAGTACAAGTTTTTACAGTGAGATCTTGCAGCTGCAATTTGTAGCGGTAAGTTCTGTAATACAGTTTTCGATTAAAATTTGACTTTGCAAGCTGCAGCTGCAAGTTCTCATTGCTAAAAACTTGCGCTCGAGTGAATAAAGGTAAGCTTAAAAGGCCACTGGTATGGTTGGCTGGAGTTCTATAAATGCAACAGCGCTATTGGATATAGGATGTGTTCGTGTTCCAATTGGTCTGGTAACTTTTGAACGAACAAATCAGAATGCATGAAATTTCGGACGCGTTTATTGGCTAATGCTTAAAGCTGGGCTGTACTTGAGTCAAGGTTTGATTTGTATGTATTGTAGTTCGTTTGCTTGAAATCCTCTATCGCTAGGTTGCAAACGGTGATATTAGTATTCTTGCGTGGATACGGGACCACGGCTTTTACACTGTAAATTCCAGTGAGTTGATTTTAACTCAGTATGACTTGAATTTACTCAGAAGCATGAGCGCTGAATCAGGACTACGCATTCTGAGTAAATTAATCAAGTAAACCCGGAATTATATATATGAGCTCGGAGCGAGTTGATGTTTCGAATTATCACGAGTGCATGATACAAGAGTATGCAACTCTTTGGTTTCTGCATGGTGCAAAATGTACCATCAAGCGTTGTGTTTTTGGTCGACCCCCCTTATTTAGAGGACAGATCGCTGTCACATGTAATAAGCAGAAACTATACCATAAGCTTAGCATTTTTTGACGCCAGATAATTAAATTGTCACGGTTTGTACAGGTTTTACCATCTCTAAATATGAGGGGTATAGGCTAAAAACGCAAGGTGCACAGGGAGCGTTCTTTTGTACACAGAATGTACTCAGTTGCATACTCTTGTTGAAGTATACATCATCTACTCTTGATTGAACTCATTCTGAATTTAAATTAACTATAACTCACCCGCAATTAATTCAACTCAGAATGAGAATATTGTTTTTAACACAGCATGTGCCCGGTTGCGCAGATTTGTTCTACAAATAAGTAAAGTTATAAAAAAATTTTGTAATGAAACGCTACTCGTAAAACTATACGAATTATTGAAGATATGAGCCGTATTCTCAACTATGCGTAGCACCTATCATCAGTTAATAATAAGTTTTCAAATTAAAAAATACTGCAGTTGGAAATTTAAAAATTTGCACAGAAGTAAATAAAATTGAGTGCAACAAAAGTGCTTAATTTTGAACCAGTTCACTTTACTGGTTTCAAAGTCACAAGACCCATCACTAATTGATGATATGTGCTATACATATTTGAGAATATATAATAAAGCTTTACACTAAACGGTCCATGTAAAGATCAGGGGCGGAACGTTTTCCTGTGGGACTACAATCGAGTAAGCTTAAGCATTAGACTAATTTTTTTGCTTGGCTTAGGCTTAGGAATAAATTCACTGGTACGCTTAGGCTGATGCTTCTTAGGCTTATGCGGCGTTCACGTTATAACTGGGGCAGCTTGGAACACGTTTTGTCCAAGTTGATTCGACGTCAACATAAAATTTTGTGATCCGAAGAGCGGATATGTAGACAAAATGTGGATGCCATATGACATTGGCTTACAAATCACTAATGTCAAGCGATCATCGTTTACAAATAACCATTTGTCATATGATACTGCGGGACATTTATGCGAATATCATATGATATTACAAAATTCTACTAAATATCATATGATATTTATACAGGACAATGGAATTTGTGCACGCTAAATAAAACAGTGAAAAGTCAGATAATGCAGCATTAAATGATTTCGCAAGTCGAATTAGCTTCTACGATTCTGTTTCTCGCTAAGTTTTTCCCAAAATATATTCCTAAGTACAAATAATTCAAATTTGAAATTTTAGTATCATATGACATTCTACACTACAATCAAGCTAGTGTACCACAACTTTGCAGACATTTTCAAACATATCATATGATACTCGCAGACAATATTTGGAATATCATATGATATTGCAGTACAAACAGTAGATGTCACATCAGGATAGCAGACAATTCAAATTTTTTGAATCTCATAGCGGATAAACGGTCAGACGAAATGTTACCAGCTATAGTCACAGGTACAAAACGTGTTCCAGGCTGCCCCAGTTATAACGTGAACCCCGCGTTAGGCTTAGGAATATGCTTATAATACTGTTCCGTCCCTGTTCTTTACATTGGCCGAGTCAACGAACTCGAGAAATATGGATACAAAAATATAAAGTGTGTCACGCGTGTAAAAAAATTTACCTCGGATACGCAAGTTATTGGTCGACCGCTGTAGACATATAATAAATTTTAAGCACAAACTTAGTGTATCAATGCTGAATAATTATGATTTTCTCAAATACACCTTTTATTGTGTTAACATTTCAATTTTATCTCCCATTGAATTTTACCCAAGTGTCTTGTTTAATATATCTTCAACTTTTATGTTAAACATTCTCAATGCTGCGTTAGTTTGTATTTAGGTTTAATACCTTATGGCAGAAAATTTCCGTGCACGGCCGCAACACTGAATTATTAATTAATTATTTAACTAATTAATTAATTAATTAATTTATTTATTTGTTTATTTATTTGTTTATTTATTTATTTATTTATTTATTTAGTTATTGATTACTTGCCTACTGGAATTAGTGCAATCATCTAAGCAGAATTGGAAGAGGGTAACGGATTGTTTACCCGACCCGCGCTAGGATATTTTACCCGACCCGCGCTTTACCCATGCAAACAAGAATTTTTCACCCGCGGGTATACCCGCGCAATATAAAATCCACCCACGACCTACCGTTTACCCGCGACTTAAATCAAACCAGTGTTTTAAAGATCGCTGGTGATTCGCGCTTTAATGAAGCTTTGCGATACAGCTTCAATCAATTTTACAAACGAAATTTTACTAGAAACAACAAAATTTCAAACCCAGCGATAAAAATCTTTACCCGCTGGTATACCCGCACCTCAAATTCTTCACTCAGGCGGTTAAGGTTATTAAAACGGAAGGCAGTTAAAATGGCACAAAAGGAGTTGTGTCTCCCGTTAGTCAATTTTTACCCAATCTTGAAAATTTTAACCCGATAGTAAAGTTATCATATCCTCGTGGGCCAATGTAAAGAACTGTGGCGGAAGCCAAGCAAAAAATTAGTCTAAAGCTTAAGCTTACTCTATTGCAGTCCCACAGAAAAACGTTCCGCCCCTGATCCTTACATGGACCTCCTCGTCAAACACGTATCCCCCTTTACCATTGCACATGTTAAGCTGGTTACGACCCTGGTAGTTTTAATTTTTGGTTAGGGTATTGTTCACGTGTTCTTGTTTTATTAATTGTTTTTAAATGTTGAAAAGTATTTTTTTATTTCAGTGTCAGGCAACGAACAATTTGGCTTTTGTGGTTGGTTTTTGACTGCATTATCATGGATTCTACTTATCGCAACCATTCCGTTATCATTGTGTTTTTGCCTCAAGGTAAATATATTCATTGTTATTTTTAATTATTAATTAATAGGGCGTAAACGGATAATTCAATTATTAGTAACCGAAATGAACAACGATGATAATCGCAAAAATGGCCAATGTCATTTTTAGGACTGTAACAGTAAATTAAGCGTTTTCCTAAGCCTAAGCCTAAGCCTAAGCCTAAGCAAGAAAATGTAGTCTAGAATGTAAGCCTACTCTTTTACAGACCCGACAGAAACCGGGACGGCCCTAAAAGTAACATGGGCCACAAATAGTACCTTTCGATGATGTTAAAATGTGCAAAATGTTTTAATTTCTTGCTTCGCTTGATTGCAAAATTTATTCTTCAAGAACCCTCAGGTTTTTGATATTGAGACGTTTGCTTTACACCCCTCAAATGTATAAAATCGGCTTGTCGACCCGTTTCTAGGAGGTTGTCACGCCTTAGGAAGATTTTTTTGCTGCGCAAATGTAAATTGCTAAACATTATACATTGCGTATTTATTTCACGTAACGTAGTTTGCAATTAGTAGTTGCTTACAAGATACTTGGCCAATGTTACTTTTTAGGGGCGTAACAGTAGCTTAAACGTATTCCTAAGCCTCAGCCTACGCGTCGCAAAAATGTGTTCCTAAAGCCTAAGCCTAAGCCGAAGCCTGAGCAAAAAAATGTAATCTGGAGTCTAAACCTACACTTTTATAGACCCACCAGAAACCTGGACGACCCTTAAAGTAACATGGGCCGTATATATACTCTATACGAGACAACACAGGCCATTTGCTCGCTCAGTAATCTGCAATTCTATCAACTTCCATGAACATAAAACCTGGAAATTTTCCGTCACCATTTCGAAGCAAAGATGTTAAATCATTGCAGACTACGAACCACAAATTTGGTTTTAGGTGGTTCAAGAATACGAACGGGCGGTCATATTTCGTCTTGGAAAACTGTTGCCCGGTGGCGCCAGAGGTCCAGGTACAAAATGGCATTTTTCAAAGATATTTTAGGATTTGATTAAGCTTAAATTTACGAAGTCGTAGTCCGGTTATTGAAATTAACAACAGCACCGGTCATCATTTTAAGGATCCATGCTACTTTAAGGGGCGTCCAGGTTTGTGGTTGATCTATAAAAGAGTAAAAGAGTAAGTTTAGATTCTATATTACATTTTTTGCTTAGGCTTAGGCTTAGGCTTAGGAACACATTCTTGCAACGCTTCGGCTTACGAATACGCTTAATCTACTGTTACGCCCCTTAAAGTAACCTTGGCCATTTTAACCGTAGATACGTCTAATCTTTAACCAGATCGCTGTCGGGGGGTTGAGGTGTTTCGTAGAAAATTTTTGGACATTCCCCCCCACCTTGGAAATGTTTCAGTCTCACTCAAAGATCATGTAATATCTATGCAACATTGTCGAAGGAGTATTTGTGACCCTCCTTGAATGTTGAGTACTTATATATCTACGAAATTTATTTCTGATTCTGTCTTCGAATAGTTTATAAAAAATGACGCAATGCTACTTTGAGAGACGTGACAGTATAGTATAAGCATATTCCTAAATCAAAACCTAAGCTTCAGCATAACGCCACAGCGTAACGATAAGCCGCTAACTAAACTTCAGCCTAAAGCAAAAGAAATTTTAGTGTAAAGCTTAAGCTTACTGTATTATAGTCCCACGACAAAAATGGTTCGCCCAAAATGTACATTGAACAGACAAAGATTGAAAGTTTGTAACATACACTGCATTATCGGCAAAACAAACGAAACCTTTGCTTAGTTTAGCTATGTCCGAGTATTAAAAATTCAATTTTAAAGTTTCCTATTTTTAATTTTTTTAAATTTCAGGAATTTTCTTTATTTTGCCATGCACCGACACTTATCGTAAATGCGACCTTCGTGTGGTATCGTTTGATGTCCCACCACAAGAAGTAATCTTTTTTCATAGACATATATTAATAGGTTTAAACTTTTGGTATAAATGTTATTCAGCAAAATACACGGAAAATATATTTTAATGCGAGCTAAACAAAGTTCGAGTTTCATTTTAATGGTAAACTAAAACATTGGCGAAAACTTACGTTAAGGTCAAGCTAAACTTGCGTAAACGGTGATTGAAAATAGTTCACTACAACTTTAATAACAACACCTCCAAATTACAAGATTTATAACAGGCGCATGAGGGAAGCCTTTGGCGGAGTGGAATTTGACTCAGTTTGTGCAGTCCCGCAGAGCGTATTTCAGAGAGAGTCCATTTGACTCACCATTTTATGCAGTGTGAATTCGACCTAAATTTGCCTGGCTTGATCAGAATTTGAGTAGCCTAGCCCCGGCGCTGTCCACACCGTTACGCGTTGAAGATTTTGGCTATGTATTTTAAACAAGTCGGTGGGTCAAAATTTTGACCAGACAACAACACTGTTAATTTCTGTGAGTTGATTTCAACTTCGAATGAGTTAAATCTAGTTAGGGTCTGAGCTGTGAATTAAGACTTTTCAAAACTCAGACTTATGAATTGATACAACTTATTCTGATTTATTTAATCAAGTAATCCAAAATTAAATCAGCTCAAGTGAGTTAAATGTTTGCTGTATATTGACACGGAAACAACCAGAAATCACTAATTCTTTCTCTGAGCTGATTAACCAACTCTTCGAAATTTACCAAATAGGTTTTTCCTGACTACACAAACTGAGTCAAAATTCGACTCCGCCAGACTCAAATTGAGTCGAATTTGACTCAGGCGGAGTCGAATTTTGACTTAGTTTGAGTAGTCCGGAAAAACCTATTTCGGAGACAGTCAACTTGACTCACCATTTTTTGCAATGCAGGTAACCAAAGCTTCAGTGTGACGTCTACTGATGCTTTTCGGCTTCAGTAAGTCGTCACATTGAAGTTTTGAAAAAAGTTATTGAAGTCTTTAAAGTTTAACATTTTTAAGCTGTTTAATTTATGGTTTTAGATCCTTTCAAAAGACTCAGTAACAGTTGCAGTTGATGCTGTGATATATTTTCGTATCAGCAACGCAACTGTTTCGATAACAAACGTTGAAGATGCGTCCCGCAGTACGAAATTGCTCGCACAAACGACGTTGCGAAACATTTTGGGCACCAAAACATTGGCTGAAATGCTTTCTGATCGCGAACATATTTCGCATCAGATGCAAGTCAGTATCATCCCAAATACGGCATGATCATACTAAATACACTGTAAATTTCAGTGAGTTAATTTTAACTCAGAATAACCTGAATCCACTCAGATATCTGAGCTTTGAATTAGGTGTTTCAGAACTCAAAATTCTGATTGATCGAACTCATCGCTGAGTTAAACCCAGAATTAAATCAGCTCAGAGTGAGTTAATGTTTACTGTTATTAACTCAGAAATAGCCAGAAATAACCATGTCTCCCTCTGAGTTGATTAATCAACACATCAGAATTTTACAGTGTGCACAAGAGTATACAACTGAGTACTCACGCTGTGTAGAAAAGAATGTACCAAGCGCACGTTGCATTTTTGCCCGACTCCACTTTCATTTATGGGGGGGAGGTACGTTGCACTAATATTACAATCTGCATCGAAAGCCGCGTTGATTATGCTCTTGAAGCCTATGTTTACATGGCGTTTAGAGGGATGAATTTACCCGCCAACATAAAAACGAGAGGTGTCGGTCAAACACACAACGCGCTCTGGTCCACTTGATAAACATGCAGAACACCAGTAGTTGCATACTCTTGTCTATGAGTGACCATCCACTCTTGGTATAACAATACAATTATAGAGTGACGAGTGTAACACTTTGCCATACTCTGAATTTAAGCATGAAGCAACATGTGGTCCAATATTCATTGTACCTCCACCGCGATTTTTGGGCGGGGGGGTAAACTGTACGTATTTCTACTATAAGTCATCGACATACACTGTATAGTTTCAGTAAGTTGATTTCAACTCAGAATGAGTTGAATCGCTCAGTCTGAGTTAGGACTATCAGAACTCACATTTTTTGAGTTGATTCAATTCATTCTGAGTTAATTAATCAGCTCACTCGTAGTCAACTCAACGTAGAATGAGAATCAACTCAACTTAGAATGAGAATCAAGTCAACTCAGAGTAAGTTAATGTTTACTGATATTAATTAAGAAATGACCAACTCGCTAGCTGAATTGATTAATCAACTCATCGGAATTTACAGTGTAAATAACGGCACATGGTGCTGCAATTCGTAAATTTCTCGTATTCAGCAAATTTTTGCAAATCACTCTCCTCTCCACACAATCGAAGACGGATGCCCATCGGGTTTGGGACCGCGTGCTGACACTTGAGAATACAAGCCAAGTCTTCTTATCTTTGTTTTTCCATAAAAATCTATTAGCAACAAATTGCGAACTGGGGTGCAGTCAAAAACGCAACGCACACAGAAGTAATATAATTATCAAAAAAATTGAAACAATTTAATACGAGGATAAAATAGCAAAAAAGTTTCAAACAATAAAAATCATTTTTTACCAAACTAAAAATGCAAAAAACCAAAATATAAAAATTTAACAAAAATTCACATTTGAAATTATATTTTTCAGTCAACGCTCGACGAAGCGACAGATCCGTGGGGAGTCAAAGTTGAACGCGTTGAAGTCAAAGATGTACGACTTCCAGTTCAACTACAACGAGCGATGGCTGCCGAAGCCGAAGCTGCACGTGAAGCCAGAGCTAAGGTGAAGTTTTGTCACCTTTTCAAGGTATCAACAAACACATAGGTAATATACACTGCAAAAAATGGTGAGTCGAACTGACTCTCTCTGAAATAGGCTTTTCCTAACTACGCAAACTGAGTCAAAATTCTACTCCGCCAGAGTCAGATTGGAGTCGAATTTGGCTCAGGCGGAGAAGAATGTTGACTCAGTTTGTGTAGTCAGGAAAAGCCTATTTCGAAGAGAGTCAATTTGACTCACCATTTTTTGCAGTGTAGTACTGTAGTGGCACCGAATAAGAGGGGGCAACAAGGGAGGCCCATGTAAACATCAGGGGCGGAACGCTTTTCTGTGCGACTAGAAAAGAGTAAGCTTAAGCTTTAGACAATTTTTTTGGTTGGCTTAGGCTTAGGCTTAGGAATATGCTCATTCATCATACGCTTAGGCTTAGGCTTAGGCCTACGCTTAGGCTTAGGAATATGCTTATAATACTGTTCCGCCCCTGTTCTTTACATTGGCCCAAGGGGGCACTTATTTTGAGACCGGATCAATAGGAATCTGTACTAAAGTCCTTTGATGGATAACGTCCACAAGTAATAATGGAAGACCACAAAAGAGACCAAAGCAGAAAAATCGCATAGACTGCTTGAATATGTAACAGACACTCGTACAACTCTCATTAACTTATTAAATCCAGAAAAAAGTTACAACGGACAGCGGCAAACAACAAAAATGCTTTGAAGTAAAGTCAGTTGTGCCCAAACGGAAAGAATAGAAAAAAATGTGTTGGCTCCCATCAACATGGAATGCATTAAAAATAAATAACAATCAATAACCGACTAACAGGCTGTAGTTCCCTTTAAAGAGACAAACTATAAATATCAGCGCTACCATCTTGTTTGTCTCACTACAGTACACTGCAAAAAATGGTGAGTCAAATTAACTCTCTCCGAAATAGGCTTTTCCGGACTACACAAACTGAGTCAAATTCGATTCAACGAGTCGCTCAGTGAATCGAATTTGACTCTGGTGGAGTCGAAGTAGACTCAATTTGTGAAGTCCGGAAAAGCCTATTTCGGATAGAGTCAATTTGACTCACTATTTTTCGCATTGTATGCCAGAGAAAGTCGAACGATTTTATGAAGCCATGATGAAATTTCGTGTATATAATTTCAAAATCGACTAAAATATTAATTCTTTAAATGCATCAGAAAAAACGTATTTTTATGATGATACAGAATAACCATTTCATGTCCTACACTGCAAAAAAATGGTGAGTCAAGTTGACTCTTTCCGAAATAGGCTTTTCCGGACTATCGTACGTTTGACTCAGGCGGAGTCGTATTTGACTCAGTTTGTGTAGTTAGGAAAAACCGATTTCGGATAGAATCAAGTTGACTCACCATTTTTTGCAGTGTATGCAGTCAGAGAACATTTATATAAGGTTTATCCGCTCCCAGAATTGAATCCAAACTATACGACTCCGTAATCAGCGTTTAATATATATTTCAGGTAATCGCCGCTGAAGGTGAACAAAAAGCATCAAGAGCTTTAAAAGATGCCGCTGATGTGATCGCACAAAATCCTGCCGCATTGCAGTTGCGATATTTGCAAACACTGAATACAATTTCTGCTGAAAAAAATTCAACAATTATATTTCCACTTCCAGTCGATTTGGTCACAACGTTTATGGACGACTTTGTTAAACCGACTGCAAAACCTGAGTCTGCACGGCAGCATACGATAGTGCAACGTCAAGAAATGATATAAAAACAGACTCAAAATTCAAAATTAAATAATAAAAATTATAAAAATATTCTCGTAACCAAAAAACACCAACTTTAATATTAAGAAAGGTTAAGCTCAAAATAGCTAAAACTACAGTAAAGACCTCTTTATACGATAGCATATGCCATGACGTCAAAAAAAGTTTCAGCGAAAATGAGTTCAGAAAATTATTCAAAATGAATATGCTATAACTTTAACAAAATTTAATAAACATCCAAAATACTATTTTAGCAAAAAATAGTTAAATCTTATCTTGCGAAGCGTACACTGCAAATAATGGTGAGTCAATTTGACTCTCTCCGAAATAGGCTTTTCCTGGCTACACAAACTGAGTTAAATTCGACTCCACCAGAGTAAAATTGAGTCGAATTTGGCTTAGGCGGAGTCGAATTTCGACTCAGTTTGTGTAGTCAGGAAAAGCCTATTTCGGAGAGAGTCAATTTGACTCACCATTTTTTACAGTGTAGAGGCGCAAGTCAGCATGCCATAGTAGTGGAACATAACAAATAATTTAGCGAAAATAAAATGTCTCAAAATAAAATTTTAAATTTAAAAAATTTCCTTGATTTTATAATTTACTTAAAACCAAAATATAATCATCATCTTCAGAAAAAAATAGCTAAATCGTGCAATACAAAGTCTTCAGTCTTTAGACGATAGCACAGCAAACGCATTGAAGTCAACGAATGATTTGGCGAAAAATATATTTTAAATTTCAGATTAAAACGCACCGTTTTACAGTTAAAACTATTAAAAACAAAGATAAAAATTTGCACAATACAGGATAGCAGCCTCTGCGGTTCAAACATCAACAAACTGTTGATGGTAAAATCTCCTATCCAACTGTGGTTCTGGCTCAAACCGAAACTTAAAATTTAAATCCCCAATGAAACTCGAATATCACATGAACAATCGATATTGCAAAAATGACTTTAAAATATTAATAATTTCAAACTTTATCATTAACTTTCCTGTTTTAAATATATTTATTTAAAAATTTAAGCTGAATTACCATCGAATCAAAAGGAAGCAAGTAATAACATTCCGTAGACACAATATGTCGCAGCGGTATTGTAATATTTTCAAACTAAAAGCCGAATTTTCACTTTACACGTGGACTTTATTACCACCTCAGACATGAAGACACGTGCACTGCAAAAAATGGTGTGCCAAATTGACTCTGTCCGAAATAGGATTTTCGTGACTACACAAACTGAGTCAAATTTCACTCTGCCAGAGTCAAACGTGCGACTCAGTGAACCGAGTTTGAATCTGGCGGAATCGAATTTCGACTCAATTTATGCAGTCCCGAAAAACCTATTTCTCAGAGAGTCAATTTCACACACTATTTTTTGCAGTATGGGTAGACTAAAACACAACGCGAGCGGATTATTTTCATCAAGAATGCAATACGTTGGGTGGAGTTCCGCGCAAAACAAAATGTACCCGGCACGCGTGGCGTTTTTGAGAACCTGTGCGAACCAAGGTACTGTATGTATCCGGCATCATAAATGCGTCCGTTATTCAGTGGTATTGCATGTGACAGCAACCCCTCTAAATAAAGGGAGTCGACCAAAAACGTAACGCCGGTGGTAACTTTTGTGTCATGCTGAATCCCAAGAGTTGCACACACTTGTGCATTCATGGTTTTATCAAGAACGGATAATACAGGAGTGTGCAACTCTTATGGTTCCGCATGATATAAAATGTACCACCGGGCGTTGCGTTTTTGATCGACTCCTTTATTTTGAAGGAGGTCGCTGTCACACGCAATATCCGTTCCCATAATTTGTACCCACCTGTAAATAAAGGGTGGGTAGACCAAAAACGTAACGAATGTCGAGTTGAAAGTTTTCGATAAATTTAAAAAACGGAGAAAATTGAATATTTTAATTTTGTTAGAAACCGGAATACACTTCATTTGAAATTTTATATATCAAATTAATCTCTGTTACCTGTTTACATTTGTGTTTCTTAGCAAACTTTGGCCCATGTATAGAACAGGGCCGGATCGTTTTGCGGCTGGGCTGTAATAGAATCAGTTTAAGCTTTAGACTAACTTTTTTGCTTGGCTTAGGATTAAGGCTCAGGCTGAGGCTTAGGCTTAGGCTTAGGGGTAAACTCATTCTTACGCTTAGGCTTAGGTTTAGGCTTAGGAATTCGCTTTACTGTTCCGGCCCTGTTCTATACATTGGCACACATTTTGATCACTATCCGTTTTCGTTTCGAACAAATTTAGCGTTTCATTAACAATCATTGTTAGCTTTTTGCAATGCGTTTGGTATGAATGTCAGCGTCTATGCAGCATTTATAAACCGTCAACACCAAAACCTTTTTAGTCTCCCCTGATTGGTTAAATAATATGTTATGTTCTGGGTATACAACGACCCCATTTTTTGGAAACACAGTCCTTTTCAAACATGACGGATTCATAATTGGGCTTGGAATGATCAAGGGACGTCATCAGAAGCTCAAATATGCAGAAAGTTTAAAAATGCAAGCATTTTTGGGCAAACGCCGGCTGCGGATGGGATGACCGGTCACTCAGACAAAGAATGAATTTTTTCCATTTTTTTCACTTTTTCTCCGGAAGAAATGGAAAAAATGAATTTTTTCCGGTCATAATTTTTTCCGAAAAAAACAACCCTGTTTGAAACCGTTGAAGACGGTTGACATGTAAACTTAAACCTAAAATTATACGCCAAAACCAACGACTCAACCTAAAGTCTGAATCCTGAGCCAATAGATTTAGTGTTGGTAAAACAAGCGTGCTGCCTTCACGTGTTTTATTCCCCCGCGAGGGCCCAAACTTAAAACGTCACGCGTGCCTCCAAATCTACTCCGAGTGTGCCAGGGTGTAACCCAATTTCTGGCCAGTGCAACATTAATAATCTGTCACACTTCGAAGCTTTACCCAAAGAGCCTTGTGCGAGAAACAAATTTTATTTCACGAAAGGATAACCTCGCCTAAAGCGGTTTATGCGAGCGACGTAGCGAACGAGACATTTTTGTGACCACTGCAAGGTCACTCTACAGCCTGTAAAAGGTACCTTTTTCGAGTCGGCGTCGAACTTTTACCGGGATATATTCGCAACCCACGATTGTATTCGCCACAAGGCCTGGTATTCAGGAAATTTTCGCGTTAAATGCACCTGATTTTTCGGTTGGCAAATATTAGCAATTTAGCGTGCAACTCACAAGTGCGATTTTTGTTATATTGTTTGCACTGCAGTCTGAGTGCAATTATATTCTACAATACAATACGGTAACTTTTTCACCGGTGTATATTGTTTGAGCAACGCAGCAGCAAACAGACTGCAGAAACAAATAAAGGTCCGACCATTCACGGGCCCGTATTGCTTTTGTTTTTTTTTCTGACTCAGAGGGTGTCGTTAAGCCCCCCCTCTTAAAAGAATAATAATTCACAGAAACTGTTTATTAAACAATATATATTCAATGGTATACATATTTTTTATATTACTAATGCTTATTTTGACACAGTCTGCAGTTTTATGGCCAATAGGGAACAGTGTTGCTACTTAGGCTTGGTTCAAGAGACCACAGCTGTCGAATGACGTCGAAGGATTTTATTTTTGGTAATAATTAAACGTTCAGTTGAGAGCAATTGACTTATGCACTTATGCCTTACTATATATACATACATATATATATATATATTTATCAGGGTTCAACCGGAATTCCTGTTCCAGCCGGAATTCGTGCCAAAATTCAATTCCTGTTCCTGTTCCTGTTCCTGCTTTCAAAGATGCAGGAACTGGAATTTTTACAATTTCCTGTTCCTGTTCCGGCAAAATTTACTTCCTGTTTGAATACTGATATTTATATACATACATACATGCATATATATTATATATGTATGTACACTGCAAAAAATGGGGAGTCAAATTGACTCTGTCGGAAACAGGCTTTTCCTGACTACACAAACTGAGTCAAATTGGACTCCGCCAGAGTCAAATTCGATTCACTGTTAACTCTGGCGGAGTCAAATTTGACTCAATTTGTGTAGTCAGGCAAAGCCTGTTTCCGAGAGAGTCAATTAGACTCTACAGTTGAAGAACAGTTCGATTGGAAATGGACAGTTTTCAAGCGAAACGAATACTTTGTTCGTCCATTTTGGCCAAAAACTTTTTTTTCGACAGCATTAAAATAATTCTATGTTAGCAACATTTTGCCTGTTCTCTGTTTGTTCGACGAATGCTATTTTACTCGAAGATGCGTCTTTATTGACGGAATAGGTTTTGAAATACGCAGGCGTTCCATGATCGAATATTAATTGTAACTGAAAAGTTGTTCGTAGAAAGTACAGGTTTGGTTGAGTATAGACAAATGCTATTGACAGCTTTCGGTAACGACGAAACTTAAACATATATGGCTGCATCTGTAATGATTGATGATGACCTTTAAGAAATATATATTTTTCGGCTTTTTTGAAATGTGTTCTACCAACTTTTTAAATTTTTAAATTTTTTTAAAATATTTTGAATTCCAGTTTTTGACGTAAAAGATGTCTGTCTCACTTCCGTTTTCACACTGAAGGGTAAATAATAAAGTAGGCTTGGGTTTTAGAGATTTTGTTATTGTTAATGTGGCGCTATAGTTGTCGGGGGGGTGTCGTATGTGACCGTCTGGCGCCATTCGTCATCATAGGATATATATCGTATGTGAGCAATTTGCGTACGATACCGCACGGTGGGCGCTAGACGTCATATAAAAATAACGCCACCCTAAGACAACACACAGGCTTAGGCACTATAATGCTATCATAATGTAAAATATGGAAAATATTAAACGATTCTTAAATACAATTTGCAACTAAATATGGTACAAAATAACATTTTTAGATGACATGTAATTAATTTACATGCAACACATTAACAGTGACCGTGCGTATATGTCCACCAGGACACACTATATATCCGAAAAGAGCGAAATTAGCAGCATATGAATATATAAATGGATTTCATAATTGAAGCTTTGCCATGAGATTTAATGTAGAACTAAAATGACATATGCATCTCGTTCGGTTCGCTCCCCCGGTTTCGTCGACAGTGGGGCCAAGCTAGGGTACTCAAAATTGAAAGCTTCCTTTACCGTATGATTTAACACATGAATACGTCTAGATTGAACCTCGCTTTGCTCGCGAGGTTTCCGCAATAGAGAGGCTTTTTGTCAGAAAAAACTTAAGTGTTTTGGAATTTAATATATACTTACAAAAAACAAGTGTGACTTGTTTCGCTCGCTCCACGCATGAGCTTCTGATGTTCTGATGACCGCCCCCGATTATTCCACGCCCAAACTTAAATTTTTAAAAAATTCAAATGTTTAAGGTCCCAAGTTCCCCCATTGGACCGAAAAATGTTTTTGTCGAAAAATTAGACAAATTATATATTATTTGACATAGGCTGTTGGCAGACCTTGCGGCCTTAAAAATCGAATTTTTCAAAAATTCAGATTTGAGCATGGAAGGATCACGCGATGTCATCAGAAGCTCAAATATACAAAAAGTTTCAAAATCCAAGCACCTTGGGCAAACGCCGACTAAGGGTGGTACAACCGATCACTCAGACGAAAAATGAATTTTGTCCATTTATTCATTTTTTCCGTAAAAAAATAGAAAAATTCACTTTTTTCCGGTCATATTTGCCCTTGTACTGGGGTGAAACATAGCTAATTGCTCGCATTTGATTTGCCCTACATTTTACAGGTTTTGCGATCGACAAATGCTGTATTTCGAATTTTTTTAAAAAAGTGTTTTAGACTTGAAATATAATTCAATTTTGATTATCAAAAGATGGAAACAAATTTTTGGAAAATCACCGATCACGTTTGCCTAATTTGTTCTCAACCAACCAATTCATATAATTTTGGTATTAGAAATTAAAGATTACGCTCCATGAATAGAACAGGGCCGGATCGTTTTCCGACGGGAGTATAATAGAGTCAGTTTAAGATTTAGACTAGTTTTTTGCTTAGGCTTAGGCTTAGGAATAGGCTTAAGGCTTATGAATATACTTATACTACTGTTCCGGTCCGGCTCAATACATGGGCCAACATTATTTTATGATGGCTGTAGAAAACTAAAGTGTGAACAGAATGTCGAAACCCATAATAATAAAAAATATCGAAACGGAACCAGATGTCATATTACCTGTGTGCAACCGGAATTCCGGTTTCAGTGTTAATTCCGGTATTTTTTCACCAGATTTTCCGGTAATCTTGTTGTTGATAACTTTCAGTGTCAAAAATTACAATTTAATTTCTATTACGAATTTTTTGTATATTCGGACAAAATACTACGACTACGATATTGTGAAATGTAAGAAATTTGAGAAATCTAAGAATATAGAAAACTTTCTTTTAAAATTACGGTTTTAACGAATCAATTGAAACAGTAAAAACATTGTAAGTTAACATGTTTTATGACAAACGCTGAAACGTCGTATGGTTGTGATATTTTAAGTGAAATTGTGCTAAAAATTAATTTTTAGCTAACAATTATTTTTCACTATCCAGTTCATCAGTTCCGCCGGAAAAATCCAACATTATTTTTACTTTCCGGTGGTCCCGCTTCCGGTATACGTAAATTCCGGTTGCATCATGTTGGTTACACCCCTATCTCAGAAGACAATAGCAGCAATATCGAGTTTTCTAACTGTTTACAAAACAATTTAGCTTTGCGTTTCGAAATGTAAATATTTCATTTATAAAGAATAACAGACTCTCAAGTGTATATAAATAGCAATAATCATATTTTCAACTTATTTTTTCAGCAATTTGAGAACAAAAAAAAACTTAAAACAGATTTTAAGAGAAATTTGTTTACTTAACTTTATTTATTTTTGACGATCGCTTTTTAAAAACAATGGGTGGATGGATGTCTAAACGAAGCGAAGGACCGGAACCTCCAAAAACAGGAAGTGATGCTGGAACGCCAGCGACGGTAAGCGGATGATCCATGATATTTTGAAGGGGATTTGGTAAAATTATTTTGATTATACAAATATTTTATGATTTACAAAATTAACGCGAGTGCAATAGGACAGGAATTACTACTTGTCGTAGTTTATTGCTTAGTGTTTACCAAACGAGAAGGTTTTGTCTATACAAATTAAATGCTTGAATATTGCATGATGTGACACTGGAATCTTCCGTTAAATGTTACAGTACAGAAAATGTCCAAATTTGGGCATAATTTTAACATTTGATTGGTTTTCGCTAACTGTCAATAGGTGTAACGCACAGCTAGTGCGACCAAGTCAACTAGCTAAGTCTTCAATAGTCTTATTACGTTTAGGCAAGTCGTTACTCAGCAACAACAACAACACCAGCTGCACCATCTCAATCAATTTCTGCTTCGGAAAACCGAGAAAAAGCATCATCAACAACAGCACCAACAGAAAAACGAACCCCATATCGACCAGAAGTTGCACGACCAACGTTCGAAGAATTCGCCGATCACTATGGACGATTGGAGTCGGAAGAACGATGCGATACGGAAAAGCGACAAGAAGAACAAATATCAACGGAACCGGCAACAACATCAAAGACGCCTACAGAATACGTGGATTCGGCTCACAAAGTCGATAACGATGATGAATCGTTCAAAAGCGCCGACGCGGTTGTCATCCAACACGAACCGCGGCTGGAAACAAGCGAGGAAAATCGGCAACGCCAAAGGATTGATGAAGAACAACAACAATCGGTTGACGGTAAGTGACTATTTCACTTTTTTGCAAGCAATATTTAGGTACTAAAGTACCGCAAAAAATGAACCACATTATCCACAATGTATATTGTACATATACTTACATCTCTTTAAGTTGTGTATGTCTTGATTGCAGGGTTGGTTTTTTTCCGGAAAATCGGACAAAACCGAAAACACGGCTCGGATGTCTAAAAATAGCAACTGCCAACTGACTGTCCAGGGACCTGAGCGATAGTTGAAAACGTATCGATAGGTGCTAGACAAGTTTTAGAATACGGCTACAATTGCAACCGCATATTTCAGGCAAACCAGAACCAAAACAACCTACGCAGGCAGTTCACACTGAAATATCAACAATACACCGGTTTGAAGCCCAAACATGGTCTGGAGAGCATCAAGAGACGCTTGAAATGTTACAACAGACCGTCAAAGGTATACCAACATTGATCCTTGTACAAAACAGGTCCCAAATACAAATCGTAAGTCTAAACCTAAGCATAAGTGATTATAATCCTATAGAGCATCCGATTGCGAGTGTAGAAGAGCATGCAAGTTAGAGTTCCGCATGGTACAAAATGTACCCGACATGTGTTGCATTTTTGATCGACGCCGCTTATTTAGAGGGGGGCTACAACCTGTGTGAACCATGGCACTGCGTATGTATCCGGCATCAAAAATGCTTCACTCATAATTTAATTTAAGTGTATTGCATGTCTTAGCGACCCCCCTCTTAATAAAGGTCAGATGGCCAAAAACGCAACGCCCGGCGGTACATTATGTACCATGTGGAACCCACAGACTTGCACTCTCTCTTGCTATTATATACCAAACTTTACTTTTGCAGGAAAATTGTACCGATTACTGTATTGACCCGAATAAGAAGGGGGACTGATATTTATTTGACCTCTCCTGAGGATACCCCCCTGGTTATTCGGTTACGGACTGTTATTTATTTTCATCCCGCCCTTCGCCACCCTTCGTTACTGATATATCCGGTATTGCAACTATCCGTTGAATTAAACGTTGTTTGTCTTGTGTCAACAGCTGAGCGTTAATACAAGGTTATACTTAGAAATGTATATTCAAAATTTAAGTACGCTTTAAAGTTTCAAACTCAAATTATTTGGTCCTGGAGTCATTTATGCGCTACAATTAGGCATAATTGACATTTATGGACTCTAACTACGGTTTAGGGACTCTATCCGCTTACGGACTCTTATTAGGGATACGGACTCCTTTTGATTGGGACTCAAAATGGGGACCCCCTCTTATTACCCCCCTCTTATTCGGGTCAATACAGTAAGAAACTCCGTGTCGTGTTTCAAACAACACCTGGCAAACTGAATCTAAAAAGATGTCATAGCTAATACGTTTAGAAGCTTTTTGACTTTAATAGCCAAAACATAGAATGAGTAGTTTTAATATCATTCAAGTAGCGACTAAAAAAGTTACCTGGTGTATGTATGATATTGTGACAGCTGCATTAATATACTCTTCATTTCAGGCATTGATACTGGAGCGATAACAGTCACGGACATCAATTTTAACGGAGCCGAAATAAATGACCCCGACCCGAAAGAAATATTTAGCAAAATTGTTCCCGAAGAAAAACTGGTAGCATCGTCACTTGATCAACCCATACAACATGAGGAGTGTTCGGAACCTGGAATGGAACTTGATACAGCCCACGATTCTGAAGACACCGGCCATACGGCTGTCCGTTTATCCAGCCAAAAACTAATCGAGGCTCAACCATGGACCGGAGAACATACAAAACCATCGAAATCTAACCCCAACATGGCGTGCATAGTACCGTCTAATCCAAATTGCGTTGTAGATGGCGTTAGCGGTGGCAAGCCAATTATCGGAGGGTTACTGTTACAAACTCAACATATTGACCAATCAAAACGCGTCGCGAAACAGCCTTCGGCCAACGAACCTGTTCTGATTGGTGGAATTCAGTCCGGACAACCGCTTATTGGAGGACTGGCTGGATCAGGAAAATCCGCAACTGTAGGGGTGAAGAAGACATATTCGGCTGCAACTCCTAAAGTGTGCCAAATGACAAAAACCAATCAAAATTGGCTGGTTTCAGGAATACAAAATGGCGCGCCTCTAATCTCTGGAGTCACTGTAGAGCCATGTCAAGCACCAGTTGAAGTTTCAACTAACGATAGCGTCCTGGTCGATGGAATACAAGACAAAAAGCCTCTGATTAAAGGTATTTCTTACAGCTCAAACACGGTAAAACCAACGCAAATTACAACAACCAATCAAAAGTGTTTGGTATCCGCTGTTCAAGACGGAAAGCCTCTCATTGGAGGAATGATTAGCGAATCACACGAAAAATGTGCAACTGGCTCAAATGAAAAGGTGAGTGAACGCCATGTGAAGGGCAGTTTTCAATCGAACCAACTGGTATGTGGTTTGCAAGATGGAATTCCGCTTATTGGTGGAGTAACTGACCAATCCAAAAGAGCGGCACGAGTACCGTTCACAACTGAAAATCAACTGGTCAACGGATTACACGAAGGGCAACCTCTGATTGGTGGAATAAGCGAAACCTGCAAAGCAGTCCCATGCTACATGATATCTACAAACAAAAATTATTTGGTATGCGGACTACAACATGGCAAACCTATTATAGAAGGTGTTACTGCCCGGCTGGAAAACGGTAAACTTGACGAATTATCAGCAAAACGCAGCGAAATAGAAGAAATTCATTTTGCCAGTTCAAAAACCGCTCCTGATATCGCTGACGCAGAAGGAAAAACCTCAATATCAGGCGGCGGAAGTCTTCTGGTCCCGGGAATACAAAACGGGACATCTATCATTGGTGGAATTTGTGAATCTGGGTACAAAACAACGTCATGTGCCATGGTAGTAACCGGATATTTTAAAGGTCAACAAGTCTGTTCCGGACTGACTCCATCTACTAGCCGCGCAGCCAGCTCAGCAACAGAGGAAAAAGATCAAAGCGAACCGCTTGAAACCGAAAAATCGGCAACATCAAAGACGCTTGAAATCGTCGACAAAACATCAAAGAAAGCGGAAGAAGAAGAAGAGGAAGAGGAAAGTAATGGCGAAAATCAACCAACAGCAACACGTCCGAAAGTTGCAATCATCGATTCGCAACGTTCATCCGCAATGACGTATGACATCAAAGGCGAAGCCGAACGTACTGATCAAAAGTCGGCGAGTTTAAGTCAACAGCAAACGCAGCAGCAACTACCGCAAGAACCACCAGCAAAACCAACGTTTATGCAACAACAACCGCCACAAAGACCGGCATATATGCAACAACACCCACCAAAGCCAGCGTTTATGCAACAACAACAACAACAACAACAACAACCAGCGGTACCTGGCTTTCGTTCAAGACCAGCTAACGGTATGACTTTGTTACCGCAACTGCCTATTAAAGTTCGCTGATCGGTTTTCAACAAGTTTCCGCATAACAGGGTCGGATCGTATTCCGGAGGGGCTATAATACAGTCAGTTTAAACTTTAGACTAATGTTTTTGCTTAGGCATAGGAATACGATCATCCATACGATTAGGCTTAGGCTTAGGGATAGGCTCATCCATACGCTTAGGCTTAGGCTTAGGTTTACGTATATGCTTATACTACTGTTCCGGCCCTGTTGTATACTTGGGCCGAGTATGCTATAAGCAACTAAGCGCAAACTAATATACATGCAAAATACAAATACCAGGGTCAGGATGCAAACAGATAGTTAAAGTAACCAAAACAGATACTGATAAAAATAACAGAAACCGAAAACGGATGATGTCATGATTAAATTTTATGACGTGTTTAAAATGGCGTTTTATTTTTGACATGATTCCTAAATTAATATATTAAAATTATATTTTCAGATACCAATGATGCACCGAAACAGAAACCAGCGCCGTATGTGCCAAAATTCAGACAGAAGCAGTGAAACCGAATAAAAAACTAGATATATAAACGATAATATTAAAAATCTTATACCATAAATTCGAAAGTTTAGAATGTTAATACCGAAAACTCGTTTTTGAGTTAGGAATTTTTCGATCCGTTTTAGACTCTCCGTCAGAATAATAGTTCTCTTTCAGCTAATGCAAAGAAAGGAGACGTCACGCATATTCCTAAGCCAAAGTTCTCAGTTTCTCAAATAAACATATTCCTAAGCGTACAACAATTAGTCTAAAGCTTGAGAGTAACCTTCGAAAAACAGTCGTGTCCTCATTCATACATGGACCCTACTTTCCGTATTTCGATCACTATCTTTTTCCAGCATTTTTGCATCAGTTTTTCTTAATTATACACTAAATTGCAGTTTGATATTTTCGAATAAATATTGCGTGTTTGCCCGTGATTTTGTTATACTGCGATATATAACTGGGCCCATGTTGCTTTTAGGGCCGTCCCGGCTACTGGTGGTTCTGTAAAAGAGTAGGCTTACATTCTAGACTACATTTTTTGCTTAGGCTTACACTTTAGGAATTCGCCTTTGCAACGCTAATAGGTTTAGGAATACGCTTAATCTACTGTTACGGCCCTAAAAGTTTACATTGGCCCTTTACATACTTACTGCACACAACACGATAAGGTTGCGTTATACATGACGAGAGGCTTAGCCATAGGCTTAGTATAGGGTTATCCTTATGCTTACGCTTATGTTTATACTACTGCTACGGCGATGTTCCATACACTGGCCGCAAACAATAAAGCTACACTAAACAAGAAATTTTACTTGTTCCAAAATAAAACAAAAAGATAATATTCAACAATATTTTTGCTTATTCAAACGCTATGCTTTCGACAATAACGACAAAGTGCTTACGTGAATCTTTTCTACAACAATTCCAAGTCTTAAGTTCGTTAATTTTCCGTATATTTTTATTTTATTATAAAGATATTGGAACAGATTGTACAAAAACGGGCCAATCTATAGAACAGCGCCGGAACAGTAGTATAAGCATATTCGTAAGCCTAACTCAGCCTAAGCATATTCCTAAGCCTAACCAAGGCTAAGCCTCATCCTAAGCGTAAGAATAAGCCTATACCTAAGCCTAAGTCTAATCCTAAGCAAAAAATTAGTCTAAAGCTTAAACATCGTCTATTACAGTCCCACCGGAAAACGTTCCGGCCCTGTTCTATACATGGGCCCCAAAAACGTATACATACGAATGATTTAAAAGCTCAAATTGCACATTATTATTATTATTAACATAAACTGAAAATAAAATAAAAAATAAACAAAAGTTGAACTAGAACGGTTTTAGCCCCAACGCACAGAAACAATGTTTCTAACACTTTCCGCAATTATTAGTAATACGTCGTATGTTTTCGGTAAGCTTCATTAGGGCAGTTACGACTGTGAAATTCTGTTGACCACCAAAAATGACCAATTGCGCAAAATGTGCCCTAAAATGTCAACCTTGTATATTCAATAGTGTTCGAAACACAGCTGCAATCGACCCGCGGGTAAGCACGATCCGGGTAAGTTAAATTATTTATTGTAACCTCAAGCATAGTGTCACATCTGTGATGGCAAAACAAACAGCACAAGCTAATTTCTGTCGCGTACAATACCAAATAAATGCTTACAACCGCCATTTGAGCAAAAATTATAGAATTACTAAATTTTCTTATTGTTTTTCACAAAATTGCAGCTTTTAAAACGAGCTTTCTCACACTTTTATTCACATAATATTTCGAAACTAAAACGTGCAAAAACACTATTTTTAAATAAAAACAACAATTTTTGACTAAGTTATAATGCTGAATTTTTGCTCATTTCCAAAATTTATACAAAAAACAACATGTCTTACACGTCCATATTAACCTCACAAATTAAACAAATTAAATAATAAAAATTTCAGCTGAAAAATGTTCACTAACTACGGCAAATCAGCAATCAATTTCTGATGTTCTTCCATGAGGCCTTTGAAATATTTAACGGTTTTTACACGAAGCTCAAGTGTGGCGTCTTCATCGCAAACAAACAGCGTTGCAGGATGCATTTGAAACGCAGAAACGGTCCACATATGACTTACGCCTTCTTCAATCGCTTTGTGTAACGCAAACGCTTTATGACACCCAGTGATAAGAATCATTACCTGAAACCAAAATAATTTTGGTAAAAATTAATTTTTGCCGGAACACGTATGATGGCGGTATACCTGTGTTGTGTGGCGCTGTCAGACGCCGCCTGTCCAGCTTTTTATTTGACAAAATTGCTCACCACATCGTCCGGCGCCACACGCCAAATCACATACAATTTTACCAGCACTTATTTTTCACCCGAAACAAAAATTAGTATTCGTAAAACGCCATCGACGAACATGTAGCAGCTTATTAACTTTTAAATTGGAGCACATAAATTGCCACAAAACTGATAAAACGCCGGTTGTCGCATTTTACAAAGTTGAAAAAGAATCAAATTTTAGCAGAAATTCAGGTCGCAGTAGAAATTGCAGTACAACTCAGTCTGAAACAGTAGAAATGGTATCGGACCAGGGACATTAAGCATCAAAGATTAACAGTCTGACGTGTTAGCCACTCAGCAACGCTGCTCACCTAATCAGTTGCAGGCAACGTTGACTGCACAATAGCACTTATACTTATTAAAACCACTATACTGTACCTCTTTGGCATCCATCACAGTTCCAACTCCAACCGTTAACGCTTGCGTCGGCACCTTAGACATGTCGCTTCCAAAAAATCGAGCATTTGCCGATATTGTTTCTGCAGCAAGTGTTTTCACACGAGTTCTAGAAACGAGACTTGAGCCTGGCTCATTGAATGCAATGTGGCCATCTGGTCCAATCCCTGAAAAATATTACATGTCGAATAAAGTTCTGATATTCAAATTTTTGGTGTGAAACAATAAATTTAAGATTTCATGTCATAAGAATATTTCAAAAGTTTTCAACATGCCATCTATTTTAGTGTCTGAAAAATATTACATGTCGAATAAAGTTCTGATATTCAAATTTTTGGTGCAAAACAATAAATTTAAGATTTCATGTCATAAGAATATTTCAAAACTTTTCAACATACCATCTATTTTAGTGTCTGAAAAATATTACATGTCGAATAAAGTTCTGATATTCAAATTTTTGGTGTGAAACAATAACTTTAAGATTTCATGTCATAAGAATATTTCAAATATTACTCAAAAGTTGCAACATACCATCTATTTTAGTGTACAAAACGCTCAGCTCAACACTGTCAATGTCATAAGAAATCTAAAATACTCAAAAAGTTTCAAAATCCAACCAGTTTTGGACAATGACCGGTTGAAGAAGTGAGATAACGCAAAAACCCCTAAATTATTATTGAGTTACGTTTATGTTGGCAAGCTAATTGCGGAACTTAGTTGCCATGAACGCGAGGGTACGGCCACCATCTCCTGCGACCTCAACAATTCGTCGTACCTCCAACAAACAATTGAATCCCACCAGCATTAGTGATTTGTTGTTCAAATTTATTGCACTCTGCCACTAAATCCGAGGCGTTTCCGTCGAGAATGTGAACATTTTTTGGATCAATATCAATGTGACGAAAAAAATTTTCAAGCATATACGAATGATAACTTTCTGGATGATCTCGTGGTATTCCTAAAACATAAAAAAAACTGCTCAACGAAAATATATACACAATAATATATGTTTAAAGTTGATTTCCAAAAATCACTAAAGCAGAACAAATCTGAGCCGACGTTAACATAAGCTTAATACTAAAATTTGACACAGTCATGAACAAAACGCAACCCTAAATTCAATCCTTAGATAAATAGAGCGAACGTAAAACAAAGTTTACCAATATTTGAATTCTTCAAATCATAAATACACACGACTTAGTAATTAAGTACGCAGGTGCAAAGCAATTCCTTAACCGTTTTGTCGTTATCAAAAGCGTACTCTAGTAAATCCTTGAAGTCATAGACTAAATTTAATATATTACAGCTTAACGGTTCCGGATACTTATATTTTGGTCTAATTGAAACTGTAGGCTCACTGTGCCTCCTTAATATAAAGCAAACCTATTACTTTCTTGTTTTGTCAATGGCTCGGATTTGGCGTTTGTTTGTTTTTGATAGTAATTTTAAGTATTTACTTAAGTCGGCGACTTAAGTAATTACTTAAGTATAACTTACGTAAATAAGTAAGATTTCAGAAACCCAGCCATTGTAACACAAAAAAGTTTCAATTTAAAAGACAAACGACTTACCAACATATTCGTCCATATTAAACGTCGCTACATATTTGAACGACAACTCGCCTTGTTCATGGAATTTAATTAACGCTTTGTACATTCCCAACGGTGTACTTCCTGAAAATGAAAATCTTCCGGCGCTTAGATTTAAATAAATTTATAAAATACTCATTACGGAAGAAAATTCATTGAAACAGTACAAACAATCGTTCATCCAAACTCTTCTCGATCCTTCAATAGCCACACCAAAATCTTATCACTACACTTGCTTATCTTCCACCATCCAGCAGCGTCCGCAATAATGGTATATCTTCAAATATATAAGTTGTTCGCGAATATACACAGCTTAGCGAACGAGAACTTTTTACTTTTAAGATCTCCCAAGTTATTTTAAATCATGTAAACTGCATTTTTCGTATCTCCAGAACATCGTTATCATCTCATTTTACAATTATTAGATCCCCCGATCATTAAAAACACCATGGACTTACCTGTAGGCAATCCTAGAGTAAACAATCTATCTGGTCCAGGATTAAATTGCAATATTCGGCGTTTCACAAATTTTGCAGCCCATAGCGACGCGTCATTATACGTATGTTGAATTATTAGCCGCATGCTTACATATACGTTAGCATAAACTGTTCACGAGTAAAACTAGACAAACTGTCGGTATATATTGAATGAATGGTACTCGTCCTTCAAAGCACGAGTCTACCTTCTGGTCGAGCAGAAAACCAAACGCTCGAGCCGGCAGAAACATTAATCTGGTTATTTCAGTGGATTTTGTGTAAAACAAACATAACGCCAAAAAATTTTATGTCAGAATCTGTTTTATATCAACCCTAAATTACTAGCAAATTACGTGTTAACGACGTGACTTAAATTGTTCCAAGATATGGCAATCGTCGGTCCAACTGAAGGATGTAAAGGGATTGCATAGTACTAGCACGATTCCAATACCTGTATATAGCGCTCATACAACCAGTCTAATTACACACACCAGCAATTGCTAATTTCTTTACTTCACATAAAATGACATAAGGTATTCCACCAAACAATGCTAATTTTGTATCAATAGGGTCTTTCACAAAATTTTACTTCTACAGAACAAAATATTTCCTGAGCCGTTGCGGTCACGTTCCAAAACGCGGCTTTAGCGCGATCGATCGCTTCCTGAACGTACTGCGACCGCAATCTCGCTAGTATTAAAATTTTCCATTGTTTGCAAACGCGGTTATGGCAGCGCTTTGAGACGCAGATGCGATCGCGTCTTTAGACATGGCTGTGGTCGTGTCTTTAGACGCGACTGCGATCGTGTTTGCACACAAGAATTAAGTTCTGATTTTAATGTATGTCAAAAAGTTGCTCCGTTTATATTCTTAAAACTACATAAATAATCGAATTTCAAAGATGTTTCGGATTGAGCTAAGGCTCCCCCAGCCAAAGTTTACGTCTTGGACGTATCTTAGGTTGTAAAATTAAAATATTGGATTGAGCTTTAGCCCCCACTTTGAGTCGGCTTTTCTGGTAAATCTTTGTCTTGTGTTTCAGACATGTCTTATGTTTCTGACATATATTTCTTATGTTTCAGAAACGTTTGTCTTAATCGTTGGCACAACAAAGTCTTAAATTGGCGTGAAAATTTTCAAACATATTTCTGAAAAAGTCTGGAATTCAAGACATAAATGTCTGGAGTCTGTATTCCGACATAATTGTCTTAAATTGCAGACAATATTTCTTGAATACAAGACGATTTATTTTGTATGTGGTGGCAAGTAACCGATCGCACATGCAACCGCGATTACAGTGCACTTAACTCTGTCCATGGTTGTGCAACATTAGAGTAATACAGAAATAATTTTTGATTACGAAAATTCGCCTATTAGCCGTCCTGCTCTGTTTCATTTGAGACCTGCTTCTCTGAATTTGTTTTCGATGATTCCTTTGCCAAACGATCTGATATTTCTATAATTTGGTTAGTGTACACAAATTAAACAGAACCTGCACTGGTATTGCTTAGAACGCAGCGTGTAAAAATTTCTTGTAATATGATCTTATAACACAGCAACAGTCCAGCACCAAAAATATTGCTGTTACAAAAGTTTTCTCCAATACTTTGTTATAAGAGCTTATCGTTGGCAAAAATTCTATCAATATCTTTTACAAAAATGACGCGAATTTTTATACAAACCAAAACACACCTTTCGCCGGAGTAAACACGCCACCAGTTTGTGTGCCACACGAATAACACCGTTGCGATGTCCGATAGTGATCTAACGCGCATTTTTCGCAAAAATAATGTTTGCATCTGAAACAAACAATCCAAACTAAGCTAATAACGCATGATAATACTAGAAAGCAACATGTTTTGTTACATAAAAAGATATATGATTAAAACATTTCAAACCTTTAATACTAAAAGAGTAACCCCCTAAGGCCTTCAGCGATACATTTCGTAAATCACACATACTTTGTTACAACTGGATCCGTAAATGACTGACGGCAAATAAAGCATTTGAAAGGTAAATCATCTTCATCGCTGCTGATTTCATAATTTTCATCATCTGAAAATCCAATAATAATAATGATAGTAATAATAATAATAATGGGGTTATTACTAACCATCACCACCAGGGTGCAACCGGAATACAATTTACCGGAACCGGAATTTGAAAATTTTACCGGAACCGGAACCGGAAAGTGAAAAATGCATTTCACCAAAAATTTCATTTTAATTTTATTTTTTGCTCTATTATTTGTGAAATAACCTTAGTCGAACATAGGTATTTATTTTATTTGTTGTATTTTAGATTTTCGTCGTCGACTGAAGTGAAATCCACCATCAATGGCTTATATTCGGAGTACAAGTGGCTTTCAAAAGAGATTCTTAAAAATTAGCAAAGTTAAGAAAACGGCCAAATTTTAACACCGGAATTTTTAAATCCGGTAAAAATTTACCGGAATTGGAAGGTGAAAAAATGCCGGAACCGGAATTCCGGTTGCACCCTGATCACCACCACTACTACTACTACTAATAATAATAATAAAACAATAAATAACACTATTAATAACGACAACAAAGACATGACTACAAATTGGAAACCGAAATACATGCACCAAGCACAATCAAAACTCAAAGCCTAATAACGGTCAAACATTCTAATCCTACAATAACCCAAATAACTAATCAGAACTGTCACAAACTACAAAAAAAGCAATTTGAATCATAGCAGTGTCTATAAATTTTAGTCTTAAAAAATCACGGAAGCAAACTTGACAATACCAAAAATTATATGAGTCAACCCTGGATACAGCATTTAACATTTCAAGAGACGCTCTAATGCTACAAACAAAAACCAAGTTGACATACCTGCAGTGGAATAGCTTCCTTGTTGCCATTCACGTTCCAATTCCCAGCCGTGTTTATAATCGGTACGATCATGAAGAAATTTGCATGAATCTAAAAATCAAAAGTAAATATATCCCGCTAATTTCAATAGATACGTGGTGAAATTTTTTGGAAATCTAAGAACATTAATTAATAAGCTGGTTCTACGCTGTACTAAGTACTGTCGTCTCCCGCATTGGTCGGTACTGTCCTCACTTGTATATTAAACGCAAAATTAGCGTGTAATACTTACTTAATCTTTAGAATTAATTCATGGTTAACTAAAAATTTTACTTGCTCAGCGGTACAAAAACAAATGCTACCTGTAGCATAATATATACTGGGTACTACAAAACAAATACCAAAACCAATTTTAGCCAGCTTTAGTCCAGACTTAAACCTTGAAACAAATATTGATCAGGATGGCAACAAAGGGTCGGATTCGGATTCCGCAAAAATTTGTGGTTCGGATTCGGTTGTGAAAAAGCCGAATCCCACAATGTTCAGCAATATGTTTTTCATTTTCAATCATTAAAATTTTAAATACCTCTTTATACAAATCAATATAACTTGTTTCCAGTCACAAATCTCAGAACTGAGGTCGGCTATGAAATATAGTAATTTTTAAAAGTTATGCGGTCAGCATTGCGATATTCTGAAACAAATTATACATATATCTGAAATTTGCAACAAGCAAGTTTCGGATTCGGATTCAGTTTCAGATTCAGCAAATTAGCACTGGATTCGGATTCGGTCAAATCGTGGTTCGGTGCCACCCTTCAGTGCCATCCTGATATTGATACCATCGAATTAAATCGTGTTCAAGAACATAAACAAACAATAACCATTGTACAATAATGTTTGACATCAACTTACCGCCAAACCCGCAAAACCCAGTTTCTTTGTAGTCTTTACAAATATCGGGCTGATAATCCCAACGCACAGTTTGCCTGAGGAAGTTCGGAGCTCGAATTGGACCTTTTCTGCAACTCACTATTTAGTCTATTCAACAAATTTATTATACATAAGCCATGATGGCTTATTTTAAAAATAGCCGTATTTTCAAATGTGCATACCTCTTATCGCCAGTTAGCGACTCAAACTAATAACTAATGCAAGCAGTAGTCCTCCTAATGGTTTACGCACAAGTAACTTGGTACAGTAAATATAACCAGATTCTCAAGTGCGTTGCCGTCTAACAACAAAGTTGGAATTATAAATTATCAAACATACCTTACTAAACCACTGGACGCGTTCCCAGCCGCTTTATCTTTTGTTTCAAAATATTTGACGTACGAATTGATACCACGATATACTTTGTCATCATCTTTGCCTTGTATTTCCTGAAAGCAAATATAATTTTATAAATGTTATATACGTATAGATGTCAAAAAAATAGTTAATATTTGCGTTGTGTTTTATGTGAAATCTTAAGCACGCATAGGATAAAGCTAAAATGCGCACGAGAATGCAAATTTTCACTTGCTACGAACATTGGAACTGACAAGCTAATTTTCAATCAAGGAACATATACTTTAGCACGACTCAAATACTACCAACAGCTGACATAATTAGATGCTATATCCGGTTAAGATCCGGTTCTAGTATCCGGTGAAATTAATATCCGCTCAATCCCTGCTACAAAACTAATCAGCCAGCTTAGAAATTTTTCACTTCGCGAAACCCAAATAGAAAAACTACTGTACTATTGTTTTAACTATCAACGTTTTCTTAAAACGCATGCTAACTGAAATAGTCGCTCGCGTGATAAGATTTGCGTAATTGTACAGTAACAAAACCAAAAGCCAAAATGTATATTTCACTGTTTCAATTGCGTTCAAACCTCCTCGGGTTATTTGTTGGAACTCAGAAGATACCTTGTTCACAGCCAGAGATCGTTCAAAAACCGCTTGAGCGTCACGATCTTTTTCCGTTTCGATTTCCACCGTCGCTGTTGCACCAAGATCATGAGATCCAAAACGTTCCTAAAACAACCAAGTAATAGCCAACGCTTGATTTGCCGCGGCCAAATTTTTGATGCAACATTTACATGGCTCGATGCATGTTAACGAGCTGAAGAAGAATCTTAATCTTTCAATCATGCAGAGACATTCTAAAACAGACACCTGTATTCATTTTTACGTTACACACCGGAATCGGAATCGGAAAAGCAAATCTACACCGGAACCGGAATCACAAATTTTGTGACTTTATCATAATTTGCAATAGAAAGAATAATATGCATTTTGGAGTGTGCCTTGGGTGGCAACAATTGTCAAAATCGTGACATGAACAAATTGGCAATCACATTTTTGGTTCAGTAAAACTAAACTACAATCACTTATTGATAAATAAGGTCATCGAAAACAATTTAATAGATAAATGATTCAGAATTCTTTATGCAACATATAACAAACAAGTAGGCCAAAAACCAAAATGTCAAAATTCCAATTTCGATTGATTGTGCAATCAGAATCGGAATGGGAATCGGAACTCGTTTTGAATTCTAAAAAACAAACATTGGTACGACATAACGTTCCATTTTTCAACAAAACATGTTTATCTAGCAATTGCACAGCTGATCAATATTCACCTTATACACGTGAGATATCGCTGCTTGATGATACAGATATTGGCTCAACCCCCACAACAATTTAGGTTTTATATAGCAAAAAATACTCCATATACAACACAGCAGTTATATATACCCTTCAAAAAATTACATACACCTGTTTTCGAACTTTCATACTCCAAACCAAGCCCACTGGTTGACGGCGCATTAGGATCTGATTCGCTGCCACTACTATTATCGCGTACAACTTGCCTTTTCTTTGTTTTTCCGACAGTAGTCTAAAACAGAAAAATTCTACAATATAATGTAATAGTATAATAAAGCAAACATTAAGAACTGTGCCAAGATGACAGAGGCGTACGATGAAATTCGTTTCCAGAAGAGAGATAAATTTTGAATCGCTTTTGACGACAACATTGGCGTTATATAAACTCAACCTCAAGACTAAAAAATATTTTAAGTAAATAAATCATTTACATCAAAAGTTTTACAATGCAAATGAACGAACGTAACAAGAGACGATAAAATGTTATTCAATAGTAGCACAATAGGCTTAAGATAGTCAAACTAAATGTAATTTTAGCATCAGACGCCGTCAATTGGTGAACCAAAAAATTACTCGCTGTGCAAGAATAGATTTAGTCAATAGTTCTGAGAAGAATCTTATAAAAATAAAGAAACTATTTGCGTACTGATTGAATTAGACTTGTCTTCTTTGGCTTTTTCACGCGTTCAACATGCACCCGAGAGCCAGAGTCGCTGTCTGAACTAGCTGTACCGCCAGAATTATCACTGTGATCACCGAAAATAACAAGAACATTGTAAAATAGCTCCTATACGTATAGCAAAAATATTATCTGAGGAGATGATCGGAACACTCAACATCATGACATCCACAAAATTTTCAGGTTTTTGGCTACTACTTTTTGTATGGCGAATCGATTGTCGAATTTTTCGCTTTATTTGCCTAGGCAATAAGCAAATTGTGCTTGTGTTTCAAACGTTTTAATCTGAATGCTGTTAAGTCTGTATGCCTTTACATTTATAAAACTAGAACAAGGAGCTTTGACCAACAAACGTTAAATGTTTCCGCGATTTGCTTTAGGTTAAAACATCAGAATATTGAATTGGGTAATATAGATTTGGAGGCACTATAACCCACCATAAACGCACTGTCGGATTTTGATGTGTACGGCTTGTGTGTTTACGGATATATTTGGTACCATCGCTAACGCTCGTTACAAACGGCACGGCAATGTTTATACAGATACAAGGTTACCAATGCTAAGCGGTCAAGTCAAGTATCTCTGCCAGGCTACACGCTTCAAGTTTAGTCTAAACTTAGGTCTACGGTTCTTAAGTCCGGCAACAAGTGCACTTCTAGAATCAGAGAGTATTTATGACCAGCTTATTATAGCTATGCTATAACCAACGAGTCTACGAGTAAATTTTAAAGCGTGCCCCAAACGACATAATTTTTGCAGATAAGCTCAGCACTTGAAATAAGTATTATTTACAAATTAAGCATTCTTATATAGAAATAAGGCACGTTTCTACGCAAAGTTGACATTATTGAACCTTAGTCTTGTGAATTGTATATTTTTGCAATTATCATTTTGTGGGGGATCAAAATGTCGCGTTTTCCGCGCATCTTACTTGTGTAGATCGACATATCATTGACTTTAAGTTGATAGGTGATAGATTAACTAAGACGTATAATATAACATCGAATGAAGATACGGATACGTACCAGATACAACTGGTCTTTTGCGCATGTTTTGCTTCGAAAAATTACGCTTCTTGGCAAACGTTACAACATCTGACTTAACTATGTCGGAAATATCTTCAGAGGCGTTCATTGACATTTGTATTTATATGCTACCAATCTATAACGGCGATATGCAAATAAATAACTGTTAACACCTACTATTATTCCATGTTTGTTATCAATGTCCACGCAAACAATGTATATGCATAGGATTTCCGCTGTTCAAAAAACCTGTAGCTACGTATTTAAGCGTATTGAATTAAGACACTCATAAAGATAAGTTATTAAAGTATTTATATCTACTCTTCATACTGCTTACCAGATTGAGATTACTCTCAGAATATGAATTAACTACTCTATCTGGTAAAGCAAAAACGCAAAAGTATTTTACAGATTTCAGAAATATGACGATATTTATTATACAGTAAATTTAGAAATTATGGTAAATAATTTCTGTTGTATCGTCATAATAGTTTTGTTAAAAATTTAAGATGAGTTGTCTTCAAATGAGCTCAATTTACAACTATATTTCGTTGGTAAGGGATATACTATATACTGAAATTGTTTAGCTAGTAGTAACATATTTGTTATTTTCCGTTTTGGTAAAACGATATAGTTTAGGTCTAATAATAACGATATATGTTGAATTATTCTTGTGTGGCGATTTATTTAGAGTTTTCGTTGATATCGTGAATTTTGTTCTTTTTCTACTGGCATGGATCTTCTGCGGGGTGGAGCTGAATTTCCGTTCGAGTTTCTTCATGCTGAAATTGTGTCAGCGTTATACGAGTTGGAATCGGAAGCCATGACGAAAGAATCGTCAAGCGGATCTGAACAGTCAGATTTATTTCTGACGCCGGTTTTTAAGGTGACGCGGTGTTACGTTTTTATTATTTCTAGACGGACAGCTGAATCTGATGCACTGACAGCAATTATAACACGTGCAAGGAACAAACTTTCAAGCAATGTTAATATTTTGAAGGTTTTTGTATGAACAATGTTAAGTTTTTAAGTGTCAATTAAATGCAAATTTGTGAGAAAATAAAGTTGCATAAGTAACATTATATAGTTATTGCTTTTTGTTTTTATGAAAGCTTTCTACTTCTACGATTCGCTTGATTTTTTATTTAGCCATCCGCGTCGACGAAGTTGAACTTTATGGGATATCGAGTTGGTTTTGCATTGGTAGAAAGGTTAGCATCTTTTTATAGGTACCGCTGTTGGATAGTGCAACTATATATATGGTTAATACTTAGATCCTTGTACAAACAAAATATAACATACTATAGCAAGTGATACTAAATTAGGGTGATAAAGTTTAGTAAAGTTTTGCATGATCAAAACACCAGATTCTTATTCTACTTTTTAAGATGAATCGTATCATTGAAAATGTTTCAATGAATACTTGGCGCTGATTAGGTCCCGCCAAAGCAAGCGTTGGTCCTGGCCACGATGCATCTAACTCTGTAGGTTGCGTAAAGTTAAATTCATAAATGTTACTGTGCAATTACGCGCAGGTTCTGAAACGTACATGTTTATTATTCGAATATCTGACTTGTACGACTTGTTGGCTGAATAATTTTGTATTTTCATTGTTTTTTAGAGTGTCAAAAGATTTCCCTCGCTTTACAACCCAACTGGATTGCATGAAGTTTATTTGTAAAGATTTTTGGCTTGGAATATTTAGAAAGCAAGTCGATAATTTGCGAACCAATCATCAAGTAAGTCTAAAACGAACCTTTGTTGAGAATTGATTCCATTTGTTTTTAAGGAATATATATTTGATGTGAAAATCCGCATTCCGCTGTTGCTGGCAGTAACACTACGTTTAGCAACATATGTAATTACACTTTTTAATGTTCGCCCATATTCTCAAATGTATCTTTGTTTATCACCAGTTACCGATAGATTTTTAAGCAAGTTTGCTACTACACCAATAATTTGTAACTTGAAACAGGCTATACAGGCGAGATAAATTGAAAATTTTTGAATAGCTGTACCATTATTAAATTAAGTCAGGTCAAACGTTAACGTTGGCAATTGGAGTTGCACACAGTTGAGACTAGCTTATACGTGGGCCTAAACCTATGCCTAAGCCTAAGCAAAAAATTTGTCTCAAACTTTAAGCTTACTCTGTTGTAGGCCTGTTGGAAAACGTTCCGTCCCTGATCTTACATTGGCCAGTATACTGGTTTTTGTTTTACGTTCTGACGTTATAAGCTGAATGAAATAATACAAACGCCTAAAATACCGCTTCTGGTACAATGTTGCTACAATAAGTTTCGTAAGAGATCACTTATTGTTGGAGTTTGATCACAAGTAGTGATATCTGTTTTATTTTGTCAGCTTTAATTTGCTTAAATTTGTGATGTGGCAATACCAAATTTTTTGCCGCTATCTTGCCAATGCCAGTTCTTAATTATAATTCTGAAATTTTACCGATGCCGCTTTTCATGAAAAGTGGCGATTATTATTTATTCGAATCTGAATACCAAATAATAAATGATTTTTGTTTTTACTTAGGGCACTTACGTTGTTCAAGACAATGATTTTCGACCCCTGTCTTGCCTGTCGGCTGCAAATAATTCATTGCCAAACGATATTGCGCATCGGTACATTTCGTTCACTGCAGGCCTTATTCGTGGTGCGCTCGCTAATTTAGGAATTATGGTTCAAATTTCTACAGAAATTACACCCGCTGCCCCTGCGATTCGGTTCAATATTGTCGTTCAGAGTCATTGAAGGAACTGGTTTGTTAAAATTGACACATTTTGGCTGTAAAATATTCAAAATGATTGGGAACTTTCGCAATATAATCCGAGTTTGTTATTTTTCTCGAATTCTGAGAATAATTTGTGGTGGAATGCTGGGGTTTGATAGAAATTAAGACTTGGAAATGGAGGTTTGGAGCGAAATGACGGCGGGATAATTTACTGGACTTTGCAAGTCGGGCCATATTTGGTGCTGTGCTCAATTTGGAGGTTGAACTGATATTCAAGTTTGGGTTTTGGGTATTTTGATAGAATTTTGGTTTGGTAAATAGAAAGTGTGTACAAGGTATTTGTCAGTTTGTGACATTCCCTGATGTGTGATATGTTTTAAGAAGGGTGCTTATGGGGAAGTGAGAAGTGGAAGTTTTGTTTAAAGACCAATTTGGCGTTCGTACTAAATCTCATGAGCTGTCCTTCTGCGGTTCGATTGAGGGGCCATCATATCATATTGTAGTGAAAACGATGACTATCACGTCAGGATAGCAGACAACAACTCAATTTTTTTGAATTTGATAGCGAATTAACTCGCAGACAAAATATTACCAGCTATTGTAATAGGGACAAAATGTGTTCCAGGCTGACTGGTAACGTGAACCCCACATATGCAACGCTTAACCTTCTGTACTCCGTTGCAGACGCGCAAAAGACGGTGTACCCCTTAAAGTAATATGCACCGTACGCAACTGTGATATATTGCCAAGTTATATTAACCACTGTATTCTGTACTCTTCGTTTTGGTTTGATAATAAATACATAGTGTTTCTCTTACAGTTATAAGTAAAATGAAACTTTGAGAATTAAGAGCGTATAGTAGAATCAGATCTATAAAATGTTTCAGAGTTGCTACACAAGCTGGTTTGAGCGAACGTGGAACCACACTGGCGACGCATTACGGAACGTTCTAGTTACGTACCCTGTCATTAACATTGCATACCTAAGCCCGTACATTACTGGATACAACAGGAAGTCCGGCTCCGGCGGAAAATTTTCTGGTTCGGGTGGTATTTTTTGGCGGACGTTCCGGCAATTTCGGTTTATGAAATTTTTTATGGTTTTATAAAAATTGTATTGTTCGGTGCGTTTGGTTAAGTTTTGATAGAATTTTGAGAACTTGTTGGGATTTGATAGAGCATAAACCTAAAACCAAAAATTTTGACACCGCTTATGGATATTTGCTAAATTTCATAAACGAAACATTGTTTGAACACCCTAATGTTCGGTTCACGTTATAACTGGGGCAGTTGAGTCACGTTTTGTCACATGTTGATTCGACATCAACATAAATTTTTGTTACCATCATACGATACGTACAGACAAAATTCGAATACCATACGATATTGCTCAAGAAAGCACGGGTACACAGGTTATCTCAATATACAAGTGTTCGAATGTCACGTGACGCTGTCAGACATATTGGTAAATATGATGATATTCCAAAGTAACGGCATATGATTTGATATTCAGCAAGACGAAATTGAAGTATACGACATTCTACTATACAGTTTAAGCGTATCCATTAACATTCCATTATGTGTTTAAAACGTATCATAAGATAATCTTCAAAAATTTGAAATTTTCATGCCAAAATTGAAATTTTCATGCCAAAATTGAAATTTTCATGCCAAAATTTGAATTTTTCTGTCAAATCTTGAAATTTCCAGCTAAAATTTAAATTTACCGTCAAAATTTTAATTTTTACCAAAATTTGAATTTTCCAGCCAAAAATATAATTTTCCCACCAAATTTTGTCTTTTCCCGAAAAAATTAAATTTCCCGCTATATAATATTACTAGTTATTAAGAGTTCGTCAAGTTTGAAAACCTATCGGTAACTGATGATAATCGCTGTACGCATTTTTGAATATGTACAAAGGCTAATAATCTCACCTCCTACGATACCCTAATCGCACGTGTACTGTAGTGACCCGAATAAGAGGGGAGACTGATATTTATTTGGCCTCTCCAGAGGGTGTCCCCCTTGTTATTCGGTTACGGACTGTTATCTATTTATAACCCACGCTCCGTCGCCCTTGGTTACTGATATATATCCGGTATTGCAATTATGCGTTCAATTAAACGTTTATTTGTTTTGCGTCAATAGCTTGAGCGATAATACAAGGTTGTACTTAGGAATGTACTTTCAAAATTTAAGTAGGTTTTAAAGTTTCGAACTCAAATTATTTGGTCATCGAGTGATTTATTTGCTACAATTAGGGTTAATTGACATTTATGTACTCTAATTCGGGTTTAGGGACTCTATCCGCTTACGGACTGTTATTAGGGATACGGACTCCATCTGATTCGGGCTCAAAATGGCGACCCCCCTCTTATTCGGGTCAAATAAAGTATCATATGATACTAACGGCACATGTCTATTAGTATCATGATATTCCGCCATACCCAAACCTAGTTGTGTAACTGACATCATATGATGTTCGACGTATGGTCTGCGAATATCATGTGATAGGTATATTTCAAAATGTCTGCATGCTTGAGGTAACATACCCAAATTGTCCTGTTGAATATTATATGATTCTAGAATTTGAAATTTTAATTTCTAAATTATGATGATGTAGTTCTTAGTGATTTTGTGTCGAAAACGAATTTTCCGGTGTGTTTTTGGTATTCTAAAGTGCATCTGTGCCTCTGTCGTGATTTCTATTCATTTATAAGCACGCGATCGTTGCACTGAATATCATATGAAATTCGTTGTGAATTTTGGAATATCATGTGATATTCGCATAAATGTCCCATAGTATCACGCGAGATACCGACTCTTGTGCACATTGAACATTTGAGAGCGGTGGTTTGTAAATTAGTGTCATATGACATCCGAGTTATATCTGTTGACCCTATATGACAGCACGAATTTCGCGTCGGTTCAAGAAGTTTTGTTGACCGCGGGCTGTGGTATTTTTCCCTTCAGGTTGCACCCTGCTACCAGGCAAATATACTGATAGCATCCCATTATGCCTAAGAATGGTTTCCCATAAAGCTGCTACTTTGTTTAAATTTACCAAAAACTGCTGTTATCATTAACAAAACTTTCAGCTATTTGGATGTCTATTTATAGCTAACTGGAACACGAGTTATACAATGCAATGGGTGACGCCAAAGAAACTGTGATATTTCAACCTGTAAGTTATTTTTACATTATTTTGAATTCATTTGTCTGCAGATAGCGCAGTTTATTAAGATGCCGCGAATCATTGAAATTTAATTAATTTTTGATGCTTGACCTTTTATTGCTAACATGCGCACTCAGCTGAAGAATATACCAAATGTGTGGACCTATGTGAAGATTAGGGCTGAACGTTTTTTCTGCGCGACTGCAATAGAGTAAGCTTAAGCTTTAGACTAATTTTTGCTTACGATTAAGTTTAAATGTAAGCTCATTTTTACGTTTTCAGTTTATGCTTATACTACTGTTACGGCCCTGTTGTTCTATACATTGGCCCAAACATAAAATGTAATTTTAGACGCAAAGTTAAATTGAATGTGGTTTTGCATAGTTCACTATCATTTTTTAAACTATTAATATTGTGAACCAGAGCGGTCGGTATTTTGTTAGCGGTTCGTTTCATTGCTGCGTTTTGATGCCGTCCATGTGCGCTCGACGGTCGATCTGGTCCGGCGCCGCATGAATGAGACAAATTAACTGGTGTTTTGAATTTTACTGTACTGGTTTTAATTGGTTAAAGGACAAAATTTTGTCAACTGAACTGAGAAATAGGAAAATCCATAAACACCGTCAATTGACTTTCGGCCTCTACCGGCGGTCCACTATTGCAGGACCGGTCCGGTCTGGATTTCAAGCCGTTCCAACCAGCGTTATGCGTCAGGGACGTGGTCCACGGTTGGACCACGGACTGGCTAGTTTTTACAGTCCATGCCATGATAATACAACATAGTCATTGCTTGTCGTTAATAAATTCACTAGATAAAGTAGTTTTAGTTTATTTTAGTTTGTGCCATTTGTCGGCGAGTTACCTCGATGTCTTATTGTTGGATCAAACATAGTTGTCAATGGGGTTACACTTGAAGAAAAATCAAGGTATTCTTAGTCTATTGCTCAATTAAAAAAGCCAGTGTTATTAGCTATCGAAATAGCATTATTATTAGTTGATGATAGGTTTTGTGACTGTAACACGAGTAGGTTAACGTCTAAAATTTCAAACCGTTTGCGGTAAAGTTAGCAGACTCTTCGTGTGGATTTTAGTACGTATTGCGATTTGAATTGTGTTACAAATTTTACGTAATTTAAGACGTCTGTGTCACATTTTATTCGATACATTTTCAGTACAAGATATTTCAGCTTATTTTGATGCTGCTAAGTTTACGTACGATAGAGAATCTGGGCAAATTAATAATTACAGGTCGAATAGGACGTTTATGGTCAGTCTTTTTAGTGATTGGTGGAAATTTTGTGTGGCTGGTGTTTTAGAATTTGTTGTTTGTCTTATGCTCCATTTTTACAAAAGTAAATTAATGTTCGAGTAATTACTTTCGAAAAGTAATTGGTTTGCGCTGTTGAAAGTACAACTACAGTAATGCTGGCTGAAAATGCCAATTGATTGATTATAAATGATAAACTGATCCAACTGGAAGCTTTAAAGCAGTTTATCGTTTCGCACAAGTTAACTCGAAAATAAGGCATTCGACACGAAAGTTTTGGTGAGTAAAAAGTGTTTTTGGTCGAAGGTTGAGCAATGATTTGACTGTTGAATCTTTTAAGATCGGTGTAAATTGGCACTTCAACTAGAGCGCTGTATATATACCTTTGTTGGCTAAAACATTTTTGGGTAGACGTAGACGCACTGTGCCTTAATTAAAAAATAATTTTTCGGGATCGTGATAGGCGTGTAATTTTTTGAACCGCGCCATACAGGGTAGCAACAAAAGTTCAGATTTAGTAACAATCGCGATTTGGATTCGGATTCGTTTGTTAAAAAAGGCAAGTTCTAAAAAGCCAAATCCAACGATGTAACGGCAACATTTGCTTACAGTTTTAAACAATAAAAATTATAAATAACTTGCTAACTAAATTAAATGTTTTGTTTTAGGACACAAATTTCAGAACTGAGCTCGGGCACGAAATAATGTTTGCTAATTGCGAAAAATGAAGATTCGCAAACAAAAATAAAACATTGTAATTAGTAACTACAACAATAGACATTACAAGACAGTGCAACATATTTCTAAGATCTGGGCGTTGCAAATATTACAATCATTTGTGGGCAATTGATTTTATTTCAGCAGTTTCGAAATCAATTTGTGTTGTGGTCAAATTGCGCAAGGATCATCTCGTAGCGATATTGCGTTACACATCAGCCCTCGATTTCACGAAAATACAGTTGTGCTCAACACATTCACCAACGGGTTGTGGGAAAAAGAGCAACGTCATACGGTGCCTTCTGAACTTCGACTCGGGGATCCGGTTGAGATTCGTGTTTTGGTTGAAATTGGTGGATTTGATGTGAGTTCAATTTGAATTTGAAGCTCGGTTTGTTTTGGGTTTGAGTAGAAGTTTTGTTGCAGATGTAATAATGGTGAATTTTATATTTATTAAAATCTGTGTTATATAAATTGTGCTAAATGATGTCAGTCGCGTGTGACTGGATGTCAAAAACGGTACCCGAATTTTCAATGAATATTATGCTTTATCATTTAAAAACGTGTTATTAAAACGTGTGTTAAACGTATATTTAAATTATATCTGTCTATATTCCTTTATTCGTCTGTTAAGCATACTTGGATATCTGAAAATATGCAGCCTCGTTTGAGTTCGACGTAATCTTTGCGGTTTTTGAACAGCCTACTTTGGCACAATTTGCTTTTGGGGAATGGGTTTTTTCTGTTTTTTAAGTGAATCATTGTGAGACGTTTGTTATGTTTGTATTTTTAACTTAATTTGGTTTCAGATAGCAATCAATGGAAAATCGTTGGCAAAATTTAAAGACCGAAAACCGTTAAAGTCAATTAAAGCTATTCACATTCGAGGATCTATTAAACTGGAATTGATTCAATATTCGGATCTGGAGCCAGTAAGGCATTGTATGTTAAATAATTTTTTTAATTTGCGGGTAAATTAAAATACCGTACGTTGTTCGATGAAAAAAAACTAAAACAATTTTATGTTTACGAGGTGATCAGTAGCTTTAAGACAGAAATGAAACATTTTGCTATGAAGGAAAATAGATTTTTACATATTTTTTGGATGTTGAAACGTATTCGTGCGCATACTCTTTGTCAACTGACTGTTTTTTCTATTTTATTCGAGCTACGTTTTTGAAAATTTGTTTTCGTTCGCTTAAGCAAGTCAGTTTTACTGAGAAATAATTTCTATTAAAGCTACCGGTACGTTATTATGCTTTTGATAGCCGATTAACAATTGCTTTTTGTTTCTAATCGCGGCATTGCTAAGTCTACTATTGATTACGAAACAGTTTTACTGAGGTATTAGCTATGTAATTAATGTGGAGTTTAGGCAGATGCTGACATTAGATCGGATTCGGTGCGTTCTGTTAGCGATTCAGCAGCCGCGAATAATGAACTTGATGGGAAAGTTAGCGTCAAAAGGCAACCAAGCATTTGTCTGAATGATGTGGTACGTTTAGTTATTTTTATCCATTGTAAATCTGGATAGCGAAAACAGATATTATGTGCAATAATGTTTTGTTTTGTGGCTGTCTAAAGATAGCTAATCATAATCTCGATGTCTTAAACGTGGGAAAATTTAGTTTAAAACTCCCTTACACTACAGGATGCCACTCACCTCCTATTTCACGAATTCGAACCCATTGCGATTTGGCCGAACCGGAATTTCGATTTCGAATCTAAACCCCCCGACTTAGAAAAAATGTATTTATAAAATTTAAACTGTAGCCGGTTAACATGTAGACTTAGCAAACCGAAGCGTATGCAGGCAAAATAAACATGTAACTTTTGAAATAATACGATACGAGTTTTTTTAATTATCCAATGCCGAACGTAATGAAGTAAGAAGTGCCGTACAGAACCGCGAACGCTAAAATGTTTCCGAAAATAATTTAGGTTCTTATAACTCAATTTTAAGATGATACAATCAGGTACTGCCACCATTGTGGAGTTCAGCTTTTCCAAAAACCTAATTCGAATCGGATTTCGAACTTTCAGTTTTTCTTCAAATTGAAATTGAATCTTAACTTTTGTCACTATCCTGCTGCACTGTGATAAATTTTTTAGATATTGAGTGCGCGTTTTTAGGAAATTCCTTTTTGAATTTATATTTAGATTAAACCCTAGAGATCGTGTGCGGTAAAATTTGTACAGGTCCTGGGTTGTTTTTAAACATTTTTGCTTGATTGGTTGATGTTTTTATTTCAGGCGATTCCGTTCAAGCATACACTGGACGACTATATGTTGCAAAACGGGTCTCAATTGCTAATTACAGGCAAACCATTGAAAAATGCTTCCCAGTGAGTATTTTTTGTTTATTATTTTTAGTGTTTTTGATGTATTCTACGGCCAATAGTGTATAGCATACCGCTAAATAAGAATCTTGTCAAAAATAAAACGCTAGTTTAAACACAGTTCACATTTCAAACAACATCTTTCAAAACGTTTTTGAAAGTGGACGAATTCTAAAATGAATCGCTAGACGCTATTAAGTAAACGCTTTTTTAAACGTTTTTAAAGTGTTACGTTAGCAGTAGGTATAAGGGTGGCTCTATAGTCGTGCGGCGCCATCCGTCGCCGTCCAGCGTCGTGCACTACCGTCCGTCACCATACGGTATCGTACACGAATAATTCACGTACTATACCGCACGATGACGGACGGTAACTGACGGCGCCGAATGTCATCAAAAGTATAGCGCCACCCTAAGATGTTTTACAGTACGCGAAACGGGTTTTTGCCTAAATCAACCAGAGACAAAATATAATCAGAGCGTTTTCACAAACCTATCCGCAATGTAATTTTGCGTGTAGACTTGTTAATATACAGATCACACTTTGTAAAATTTAAGTTCATTATAACGCATTCTGGAACGAACTCAGACATCATGGGTAACTTTACTGTAAATTGCGGAAAACCATTAATTTTATATTGCGGAAAACCCTTAATTTTATGTAAAATAGTGTAATATTTTATGCTTTAGATTTCGTGTGGATTTGAACGTTGGTTGTGAAGATATTGCAGTTCACTTTGGTGTTCGATTTTTAGACAAAGTTAGTGTGAATTAATTGAAATATGTATTGCGGATAGTAGTACTCTATGCAACAAACGGGACACATTCTGTCAAAAAACAATATCTGCAAAGTGCCCTCTTTAAGTGGTTTCGTGTAAACTTATAATGCAACGTGAGCCGGTATATTTTGTGCCCAACAGAACAATTACGTAAGTTGCCAACTTGATATTATTATTATTATTATTATTATTATTATTATTATTATTATTAATATTATTATTATTATTATTATTATTATTATTATTATTATTATTATTATTATTAAATAATGATTAGTTTGAGGAAAATACGTCCAGAACATTAAAATGAGGAATAGAATGTCTGTGAAAAATCGCTGCTTTTATGATTTTAAATAGGTGACAATTATTGTTTGCAACACAATTCATTGGCTTAATATTTAATTATTTATGTGTTGGCGCGGCTGATGTATGATAAATATGAACAGCGGAGTATGCCTTTGGCGTTCAGTAGAATTACGACTTACAGTCATGCTTAGTTGGCTGGATATGCTTTGTCAATGAGATTGTATCTTTGTAGCAATTTTGGAAACTTCAAAATACCGAAATTCTTCAAAAAGAAGTATGTTTTGATAACATTTTGTAGAGTAATCGGTAAACTAGCGAATTCAACATTATATTGATTGCTGATTAATTAAATCTATTCAATCTGTGTTACGTTCAATTTACGCAACTAAACTATGTATGTAAGCTGTATACAAGGTTTTTGTTGTTCCAGTATTATGAAGGCAGAAAATATATCAAACAACCGGTAAGTCTTTGAAAACAATTTAGGTTGAGAAAGTTTAAGACGTGAAAAATGTATTATGTCAATATATGTACATGTACGTATCAGGGTATATCTTGTCAGGCAACAGAAAACCTAAAATTTAGCCTAATTCTATGTAGCTTTAGCTTACTTTTGTGTATTTGCGATTTTGAACATAAAGCGTCTACAAAATGCATGATTTATTACCAATCTAGCATTAGAGTGTGCCCCATTTGAAATATTGACTCTAGTTTCAGGTTGTCGTACGAAATAGTTATCAACGTGGGATGTGGCAAAGAGAAGAACGGGAATCGCCGCGGTTTCCGTTTGTTGCCGGTGCAACTTTTGATCTTGTCATGCAGCCGGATACAAACGGTTACAAGGTAAAATCTAAGTTTTTGTTTCAATGTCAGAATCGTGTTACTTTTGTGAGAGTCACAATTCCGTGTAGCATCATGTGTAATTTTTCGTTTTTTTGGTAATGTCAAGTAGTACTTTCTTTTCGCTGTATCAGTGTTTTTTGATTGTCAAACTGGCCCATGTAAAGAACGGAGCCGGAACAATAGTATAAGCGTATTCCTATGCCTGAGCCTAAGTCTAAGCAAAACACTTAGTCTAAAGCTTAAACTGACTCTGTTACAGACCCGTCGGAAAGCGTTCCGGCCCTGTTCTATACATGGGCCGTCAAACTTGACGTTTCAGATTGCGCTAATGACACAGAAACTGAGAAAATGTTGATAAGTTGAGTTTTGTGAATATTTAGCTCATCCTAAGCCAAGACTCAAAAATCAGCTTAATACATCGGTCTGATCTGCTTAGTTTTGTATTACTTATTAAAACAGAGTAATCTGTGTTATTGCTGAAGGTTTGTATTTGCCGTGAAAATCCAATGTTTGAGACAGTAAGAATGTAGATGAACCTGTTTTAGATCGCAGTCAACGGGCAACATTTTGTGTTTTTCCAGCATCGCATTCCGATTGAAAATATTGATTCTGTTAGCATTGACGGTGATGTGATCGTACAACAATTTAGACTTTGTTAACGATATGGGTGTGTCGTAACATTCTTTGTAACCTGAACGGCCATTGCTAAACTATAGGGATCTGCCCTGTGGGAGATGATGGATGATGCTAAGACTTACAGACTCGGAGGACGCTAATGTTTTCGGATTAGGATTTAGGCTTGCGCTTAGGTTGAGGCTTGGGCGTAGCTGACAGGTCTCTAAATTACCATGGCCCATGTATAGAACATGGCCAGATCGTTTTTCGAAGGGGCTATAATAGAGTCAGTTTAAGCTTTAGGCTAATTTTTTTGCTTAGGCTTAGGCTTAGGCTTAAGCTTAGGAATATGCTTATGCTAGTGTTCCGGCTCTGTTCTACACATGGACCATTAACATATGCCAAAGGATCCATGTCAATTTGGTTATATGTATTTATTTAATTTTTTATTTTGTAATTTTTGCGCTTTATTATATATTTATGTAGTGTGGTTCACCAACTCTATGAGTTTAAGCTGGGTTGTTTGAGAGGATAGCAGGTGTGAAGCATGTTGATAGAAACATTTTATAAAACAAACAAGGTTAATAGTTGGCGAAAACAGATTATAATGACCAAATGGGAGTTGACCGAGTTGAATTTTAAAAATCAACCACAGAGGTTCCAAACCCGAGTTCAGCCTATGATGTTGACTTTAGACATTCAGAAATGTTGATAGCAGACGTATAGTTGGCAAAGAATTGGGAAAATTTCGACGTTTTTGAAAATACTGCATTGAATAAACTAAGTTTTCGCTGTGAATTTTTGAGGTTGGATCAAAGTTCGTTAGCCGGTACTAAGGTCCGCCTCGTCTGAGTCCAACATGAAACTCAGTCGGTTTAATCGCGGAATGATAGCTTTGAAGGTCCGTGTATAGAGCAGGGCCGGAACAGTAGTATAAGCACATTCCTAAGTCTAAGCCTAAGCGTATGGATGAGCCTATTCCTGAGCCTAAGCCTAAGCAAAAAAATTAGTCTAAAGCTTAAACTGACTCTATTATAGCCCCTCCGGAAAACGATACGGCCCTGTTCTATACATGGGCCGCTTTGAATATCCGTCTTTATGTTACAAGTTTAACGGCTTTGCACATGGAGTATACTGCGAGCAATTTAGCGCAATCCAGGTACATGAATTGGTGCACAATGCCAGTGAACAATTACTATGGCGCAGTATAAAATCTTAACAAGAGATGAGAGCCGTTCGCTGTCGAACGTCAAGTTTTTCTTCCACATCAAAAGGCTGTGATTGAAATCCTTTTTCAAAATTAGATTTGATACTAAATATATAATATTTATTTAAACCAAGGTGCAACCGGAGGCCTGCCTCCGGCTCCAGCAAAAAATCGACCTCCGGCTCCAGTAAAATATCGACCTCCGGCTCCAGCAAAAAATCGACCTCCGGCTCCAGTAAAATATCGACCTCCGGCTCCAGCAAAAAATCGACCTCCGGCTCCAGCAAAAAATCGACCTCCGGCTCCAGTAGAATTTCTGCCGAAGGTTAAGGCAGTTTCGGAGGAGAAATTTTGCGTAGCTTCATAAAATTTTTGATACAATTATGAGTAAAGAATATCAGAGATTTGGTAAAAAATAAGCGTAAAAGCCAAACGATTTAACAACACCTTACAGATATTTTGCAAAATTAGCAAATTAAATATCATTTTAAACCTAATTTCGCCTCCACCTTCGGCTCCGACAAATTTTTGTTGACCTCCGGCTCCGGTATTTTTCGTCCGCGGTTGCACCATGATTGAAACATTACCACCATCTGTACATTGCGTAATTTTTAGTTATACCAAACCGTTGTTTTGTCAATTTATAGACAAAACATTGATAAATTCGTGGTATCAGTATGGCTGATTGGGGTTTACGCCTCGGAGAAGAATATCTCACCGTGCTTAAATTTTTAATCTTATCACAACTGTAAATTCGAACGAGTTGCTAATCAAATTCAGATAGTGAGTTCTGTTTGAATTAATAAGGACCAACATTAACTCCTATGCTTTAGCAAAATTCATTTGTTATCAAAAATTTAAGTGGATCATTTAAAAAATTTTCAGAATGTTGACTGACCCCAACAGGCCAAAGTCGACGTAATACTACACTGTAAATTTCAGTGAGTTGATTTTAACTCATAATGAGTTGAATCCGCTTAGGGCTCTGAGCAGTGAATTAGGTCTTTCAGAACTCAGAACTCTGAATTGACTGAATTCATTCTGTGTTAATTAAACAACTCATTCAGAATTAAATTCCCTCTGGGTGAGGTAATGTGTAATGGTATTAACTCAGAAATAATTCAGAAATATCTAATTCTCTGAGCTGATTAATTTACTGATTGGAGTTAACAATGTATTACAATTGGACTCGCATATTTGCTTGTTCACTTCCAACACAACAAAAAAATCCCAAACACGTAGGGAATTTGCATTTTTCCATCAGCCATTGCGAGAGCGGTTGCAATAAATTCAGTGAACTTGCATGGTTATTCACACGTGTGAACTAAATTCCTAGCTTTGATTTTTAATGAATTATTTGTAGCTGCAAGTTTTTCGAACGGGATTTTGGACAAAACTTGCAAGTGCAAGTTGCAGCTGCAAGTTCTCGCGTCAAAAACTTGCACGCGTGAATAGGGCTTTAGTGAGTTGGCACATTTGTCTTATGACATTTGAGGTGGCACTGAAAGTAGCGTTATAATTTGAGATTTTTGTAAATTATTTTCCTTCAAAATTGTAATTCCCGTTTACGAAATCGACTCTGGTTCAACTGATAAGATAGCCATGTAATGATGAGTAGCAGTATCGCAATAATTAGGCTTCCAATCGTTGTGTAGATAGTTTTTGTTGCTGTACAATGAGTTTTGCGCTCTGTGGGCGTCAAATTGCGCGAATCTGAAATTACAGTTTCGCAGTCTAAATTATATTCCGGTGTTTTTTACCACTTATCATAGAGTGTACTATGAGCAACTAATTGCAAAGTGTGCACATGTAAATGCAGAATGCACACTGGTTAATAATTAACAAACGTATGTGCATAGTGAAAAAACTTCCACAAGATGTGTCGTAGTCCCTTGGAATTGAGCGTCAGATGCAGGCCCCGTAGCCATCTCACATTGCTAGACGGGCTAAAAATTTTACGCTCACTTACAGGCAAGGGCCCATGTAAAGTTCAGGGGCGAAACGTTTTTCTGCCGGACTAGAACAGAGTAAGCTTAAGCTTTGGACTATTTTTTACTTGGCATAGGCTTTGGCTTAGGCTTAGGAATAAACTCATTCTTACGCTTAGGTTTAGGTTTAAGCTCAGGAATATGCTTATAATACTGTTCCGCCCCTGTTCTTTACATTGGCCCAAGCGAGTGTAAAAATTATCTAAGGGTAACCAGTATTTTATTGGGGGAGGGAGCGGTCTGAGCCGTCTCCTGCCACCGTTGTCTAAAGCTTAACCTTACTCTTTTCTAGACTCACAGAAAAGCGTTCTGCTCCTGATCGTTACATGCGCCAATGACTTTAATGCTTAAACAACTACAAGTGACTTATAATATTCGCTCGCAAAATTTTTCCTCATTGATTTCAGGGCAGACTGGAGGGGTCAACAGAGACCAAAGCGCACCTTTTGAAACCTACACGGAATTTGATTTTTGCTGGGAGTCATCAATTTTAAAACTGTGTCCCGTTTTCAATTTTAAAATTGTGTCAAACTTTTCACTCGTTTCGCTCGATAAAAAACTCAGCCATCGATGTAAACTCCTGGTTAATACCTGGACTCCTTTGAATTGAATATCTTAAACTACTGGGATCAAAATATCCATTGTTTCTTCTCGTTGAAACTTACCTTCGGAGAATGTTTGAAGAATATTATCATTGTTTGATCGTCTTGGACTTAGTGTATTATCATTGATATCAGTAATATGAAAGACGCCACCAACACACTCAACATATCTTTCACTTATCGCGTTGCTTGTTCTGTTGGTTAATTTTTGTTTCGTTCGTGATGCCTCGTTTGATTGTTTGTGCCGTTTGGAACGATAATAATTAGTGTTGGCATCGAAACAAATTGTCTTAAAATTTGAACAAATTAAATTTCAATAGTAATAAAATTTTAAACAATATACAGATCAGAATGACACAATGGTGTATATATTAGGTAGTAAAAATGATGGTTTAGTAAATTTTAGCCAATATCTGCAATACGTTGCAAAGCTGTTTGGTTTTACGCTAAATTCATGGCAAAATTTCGTAAATTCTTTCCTGCAAATTGTGACAAAAGTAAAACGATACACTGTAAATTTCAGTGAGTTGATTTTAACTCAGATTGAGTTGAATCACTCAGTCTGAGTTAGGACTTTCAGAACTCAAAAATTTGAGTTGATTCAATTCATTATGAGTTAATTAATCAACTCACCCAGCGTCAACTCAACTCAGAGTGAGAATCAAATCAACTCAGAGTAAGTTAATGTATACTGATTTTAATTTAGAAATAACCAACTCGCTAGCTGAATTGATTAATCAACTCATTGGAATTTACAGTGTACGCGCTAAACAGATAAATTTTGCAAAATTATGCAAAATTTTACTACCGAAATTACCGGAACCTCGGGCAAAAATTCTACCGGAGCCGGAGGCCGATTTCTGCCGGAGCCGGGGGCAGACCTCCGGGTTTACCCTGATATATACCTATAGTATTGACTGGAAATAGTCGCAAACGTTTGTTGAATTACCAATGCCCTCGAAATTAAAATTGTAATAAAATTACAATTCGTTGCTGACGCACTGTCTTCGTTATGTTGTTGTTTTGTTTTCAACGATATTTGTTGACATTAGCACTTTGAAATCGCCTTTATTGACTGATTCAAATGTATTAAAATTGTGAATTCAACTCAATTAAAAAGTCGTCCTCCTACTACGGTGGCAGGACTTTGTTAAGGGTGGTGTTGTACTTGGAGTGCGGCGACTCCCGGCGCTGTCGTTTGCCAAACGGCGCTGTCCGTCGAAATATTTTAATTTACCATTGATATGCTGTGCCAGCGATAATAAACGTGCGTTGTGGTACGCCGACGGAAAGCGCCGGACATCATCAAAAGTATAACGCCACAATGACTCGGTAAAATGTTCCTTTGGTTTCAGTAGAACCATTTTGTCAATTGAGTCAGATTTTGTGAAAAATACAGCGTCAATGTTTATTGTCAACGCGGACACGTAGCCAAGAGGCAGGGTGGACACTGACCTGCTCAGCGCAAGGGGTGACTCCACAAATTTTTGACGGAGAAGGGCAGGCAAAACTCTCGGAACGCGATTTTTACTGTATGCTAAATATGTTCCATAGTAGTCTGAGCAGAAAATTTTGAGATAGGGGAACCTTACCATTTTATCGCACAGAATTTTTGGCGAGGGGGGTGAGTGTACTCCCCTCTGAATCCGCTAATGCTCACTCTGCAAATTCCAATGAATTGATTAATCAACTCAGCTAGAGAGTTGGTTATTTCTGAATTAATATCAGTAAACATTAACTCATTCTGAGTTGAGTTGATTCTCACTCTGAGTTCACTTGATTCCGAGTAAGTTGAATAATTATGTCAGAGAGAGTTTTATTCACTCACAATTTGGAGTTCTGAAAGTCTGAACCTAGACTGAGTGATTCAACTCATTGTGAGAATGTTTTTGTTTCGGTTTAAAATACAATTTCCGCATGATATGATCCATTAAAATTGTTTCGGGTCATTCAGCCATCTGTCAACGTGAGATGAAGTTGTGACTCACTCTCGAGCAGAAGCCGCTGCAGAATTCAATGATGCATTCAAATTGAATATTCGGTGAACCATCCAATCGAAATGTGAGCAACGGAGTCTCTAAGCCGTCATTGGTCAGTTGAGTAACTCCAACTAACTGTTTTATCAATGGGCATCTGCAAACAAATTGGTAATTGGCCAATCTGTAGAACAGGACCAGATTGATTTCAGGCAGGGCTGTAATAGAGTCCGTTTAACCTTTAGACTAAACTTTTTTGCTTAGGCGTAGGCTTAGGCTTAGGCTTTGGCTTAGGAATAGGCTCGTTCTTACGCTTAGGCTTAGGCTTAGGCTTAGAAATAGGCTTATAATACTGTTCCGCCCTTGTTCTTTACATTGGTCCAAACTGTCTACAATTGTGATAGACACTTTTTTGATTGAAGCACAAAAGCTTCCATTATTAGCATTCAAAATTTATTTATGTTTAATTCGGTTCGCAGGAGAATATCGATCTTATGTATAATGGGGTGCAATCGTATAAACGAAAAATACCACAATCGCAAAATAGCATTTTATACAGCTTGAGAGTTTAGCATAAAACATCGTAAAATTTACATATTCGCCAGTCAAAGTTACACTTGTTAGATTATACGAAACTCACTCATTTTTGATGATTTCAACTGGAGTCGGTGGTACACCAGATCCCCCAACTCGCGAGACGTTGCATTGTTTCAAAAACATTGATTCAGCTGAAATAAATTTCATTGGTTACGTTTCGGCAAGAATTTGGTTACGTTCTTGTTTCCGAAGAAGATGATATATCTTAGGTCCTATTTACACGTGCAAGCATTTGCTGCGAGAACTGACAGATGGAAATTGCACGCAGAAGTTGCATTTTTTATCAGCCAATGAGAAAGTGGTTACGATAAATTTATTGAACTTGCATGATTATTCACACATGTGAACTATATTCGTAGCTATGATTTTTAATGAATTATTTGCATCTGCATGTTTTTCGAATGGGTTTTTCGACAAAACTTGCAAGTACAAGTTGCAAAGCACGTTCTAGCAGCAAAACTGAGAGCCTGGAACATTCTACACATGTCTAGGCAAAATGACCCGTGGAACAATTTAGCCAGAATCCGAAATCAGCACAGTATAGTTTATTACATTACCATAGGCAAAAATGTCGCATGACGCGATATGGCAAACAAACACATTTTAACTACACAACTTGCGAGTATCAACAAAATGTCGTGTGACCCGATATGGTAATAACGGTACCATACTTCCAGGTACATGCTTACTCAAAAGGTAGATAAAAATTTACAATTTAATGTATTTTGCTAGCCCCGGTTCCGACCCCCGACCCCGGGAGATCTCAAACACCTTGTTTGCTGGCCGAGATACGGTTTCGTACATTTCGCATGATGTACAGGTAAACGATTTGTATGCACAAATATTACCAAGGTGGATCGTTGTTCTGTGGGACTACAAAAGAGTACGCCTAAGCTTTAGACCAATTTTTTAGGCTTAGGCTTATGCTTAGGAATATGCTCATTCTTACGCTTAGGCTTAGGTTTAGGAATGACGTCTTTGTGTCTTTTAAAAATCAACTGAAAATTATCACTCGTACAACTTACGCTTAACATTCGAGCTGATACGTAACGTTACAGCTTCACCAAGATTTGAAGTTGTTACAGGATGGCGTTTTGAATTAATTAAATGTAATTGAACTCTTGGTTTAGGCCGATATCCGTGAATTACTTCCGGAACAGGGCCTCTGCAAAATAACGTGTATAAATGCGATGGCCAATGTTATGTTTAGAGGCGTAACAGTAGATTAAGTGTATTCCTAAGCCTAAGCTTAAAAGTCTAAGCGTTGCAAAAGGGTATTCCTAAGCCTAAGCCTAAGCATTGCAAAAGCTTATTAATAAGGCTAAGGCTAAACCAAAGCCTATGCAAAAAAATGTCTAGAATTTAAACCTACTCTTTTATACACTCACCAGAAACCTGGACGCCCATGAAAGTAACATGGGCCAATGCCATGAACACAAACATTTGACCGATTTCATTTGATGTACACCGTTATGATTACAACAAATAAACTTTTGTCCAATCAAGTAGAACGGGAACGCGGGTATTAATGAGTCACTCTTTGTCAATGCCTGGCGATTATTTCTACACATTAGTTGAAGGCTAATGTATAGATCAAGCCGTAACAGTAGTATAAGCATATTCCTAAACCTAAGCCAACGAAAACCGTTAGTTTTAATGCGTTAACTTTACTGTATTGCAGTCCCGCAGAAAAATGTTCCGCGCCTGGGCTCTGCAGATGAAAATACGGTTTCGGGTTTAACGATATATTTCAAAATCGTAGGATGTCACAATTTAGAAATAAGCTTAATATTTATCACGAATGATTTATTGCGTTAAATATAAGAAAATACACACATTTTACCTTATAACCAAACCATTTTCGATGTATATTTCAGTATTAGGCAGGTGGTAGTTGGTTTGACTTAAATCACAACTGATTTGATACGAAAGATCTTTGCTTGTTGTTACATCAAAGGGAAAAATACCGTCATACGATACAACTATTACACCGATTAGATGGTTATCCTAAAATAACAAAAATGCATCTTCCACAATAATTTGCGTACACCATGTGACAATACTGACACCGGTAACCAAAGTTCAAAATGGTATCCTTGAGTCGGCCGTGTGTTTGAAACTTGAAACGACAGCCAGCATTTTTGAGACGATAAAAACTTGAATGATTAATTCAAATACCAAATTTGTTTGAGATTTCACAGTTCACGGCGATTGTGACGGGGCTTATTTTCTCATTTTTAGGCACTAAATAGAACATTCATCAGTATGAAATTGTTTTCAAGTCAAAAAATTTCGAATAGAACCTTCTAGACGCGTGAATGTTTTTTTGCAGCTGAAACTTGCAGCTGCAAGTTTTTCAAAAAATTATTTGAAAAACTTGCAGCTGCAAGTCATTCATGATAAATATACGCAAGAATTAATTCATAGGTATGTATAGCCTTGCAAGTTGATTTAATTCATCATCATTGGCTGAGCTGATCATAGCTTATGCTTGATATTTATTGTAGTAGTCTGCAAATTATTCACATTAATTCATTTTCAAGCTTCACAACGAAAATGATGGGTCCTTGCAAATACTTGCAGCTGCAAAAAAACTCGTACAAGTTGCAGCTGCGCGTTTTGGTTGCAAAAACTTGCACATGTGAATAGGGCTTTAACCCTTTTAGACTATTAATGTCTCTATGTATATAATGCATCTAATGTGTTTGCGGCATCTTTGCATCTATACATCTATTTATTTGAATCATGGACCATGCTTACTGTAACAACAGTATTACAGTTAGAACTGTGATCCGGATACGGTAACCAAATACTGAATTGAAATTGATTTTCGACCATTTTTCGACACGAATAGTAACGCTCAGCGGCGTATACTGCACCGGTATACAGCTGAAACAATGAAAACATGAACATGGTATTATATGTATAGAACGTGTGGCCCATGAAAAGAACAGGGGCGGAACGTTTTTCTGTGGGACTGCAATAGAGTAAGCTTAAGCGTTAGACTAATTTTTTTACTTGGCTTAGGCTTAATCTTAGGCTTAGCGTTAGATATATGATCATTCTTACGCTTAGGTTTAGGCTTAGGCTTAAGCTTCGGAATATGCTTATACTACTGTTCTGCCCCTGTTGTTTACATTGGCCAAACGTGTAATATAATATATTGCAAAATATTTAGGCAGATATTTTTCAATATGTGCTAGGGATGACCCATGGCCCTGAAAAAAACTAGAATTTGTCATAGTCCAAATGACGGTGTGGACCCACTTTGGCATACGGTACATCATAATGAGGTAAAGTATAATTTTGAATCATAACGTTTTTGAGCGAGCACAGGACGACGGTAAAAATGCAACACAAACACGCCGTTATACACTGTAAAAAATGGTGAGTCAAACTGTCTCTCTCCGAAATAGGCTTTTCTTGACTATACAAACTGAGTCAAATGCGATTCCGCCAGAGTCAAATTCTACTCAGTGAGCGATTCGGGTGAGTTGAATTTGACTCGATCGGAGTCGAATTTTGACTCAGTTTGTGTAGTCAGGAAAAGCCTATTTCGGAGAGAGTCAATTTAACTCACCACATTTTGCAGTGAACAACTTTGAGAATCCAGACTCAGCAATATTTAAAATGGTCACAAAATTGCGCGTGGGCAAAGTATAACCTTAATCAGTTTGGTAATTGTTCTAAATTTCTGGTTTGGCATTTATAGGCTTAAGTACCTTGATGGGTTCGCTAACCTAAACTTTATTGGTTGGCAGTTTAGCATCTGTGAGCTTACAATATTAAGCTTTTTGAAAAACATTACTAGAAATGCGAACAGCGTTTAAAATAGCATACTTATATTTCGGGTTTGCATTCCTAAATATTGGCACATTATTAATAACCAAATTGTTGTTACCGTTTGCTGAGATTACTGTAATACATTATAGTTCTATTTCACTGGCATTTTACATAAAACTCACGCGTTTTAGTAAGGATTCTGTTTTTTAGGAATTAATAGAAAATATTCATGTGAGAAATGATTAAATAAATTATTCCTACCGTTTGCGATGTGACTGTAACGTTAATTCCGTCTCGTTTGCATATTGCAGATATTTTAAGCTTTGAAGTCCCAGTGTCCACTGGTATTGTATATCCAGAACCAGGTGTGCTATTAGGATTTGCTTTATCCAACGGATAATATCCGTAATTATCAGAACCAGAAATTAACGCAGGGTTACTGTATGCGTATTTGATTGGCTCAATCTGCGAATGCAAAGATACAGATTCGCTCCAAGATGCAGAAGGAAGCAACTTTCGAAGCGATGATCGTTGTGAAAGAGCAACGCGGTTGGTGTCTTGTATGCTGTCACTGTTGTGATCTGTGATTATTTCTTCGTTGGCTGAAATTTATAAATCAATAAAACCCTTTTTTTCATGAATATTTTCCTATTTCATCTGAGATCTAATGTCAAGCTGCAGAATTTGATCTCTGATACTCTTCGATGTGATGCGGTTTGGTAACATCGCGACAATACGAAGCTTTGGAACTAGAGCGAACTCGCACGTATTGTGGAGATTTGTAGTGGTACGCGCATATATTTCTTATTTCTCCTGAGACCTACTTTTATGCTAGGATTCGAACTCCAGTGACTGGAGTGGGAGGCGTATACCATCACCAATCAGCTATAGGAGCTTGACGCTCGAGTCCGGGGGGCTATCACGTCTTGCGGTGATTTAGTACTATGTATACGTGTTGCAATTGTTAAACACGGCGCGCTATATACTATTTAACGTATATACACTGCGCGCAGTTGCCTACAGGCAACTCAATGTGAGAAGGGGTTAATAATTATTCAATTCTACTGATTGCGTATTAGTTCGCGGACACAGGTTAACGCTGAGTTGCTCACAGTAAACGCTTTACGAGAAAAAGTTAATTGAAGCATCTTGAAATGAAAAATTTCTAAATTAAAACACTTAAATACATTTTAAAATGTAAAATTATTCAAATTAAACTTGCAAAAGACTGAAATTACTACTTCTAACCTGCTTGTGAACGACAATTCAACTCATAATAGTCCACGTTGCGTTCAACGGAAAATGAAATCATCAAATTTTCTCGGTTTGTTTTGAAAAGACTGCACTCGGCTGAGTTGTAATCGTACGTCAGAGATGCGCACAAAGGTTCACTTTGAAAAAAAACAAAAATTACACAAACAATTTCAATTTTACACTTACTTTTATTATAAGACAGAAAGGATTTTAATTTTGGCAGACACCGTCTGCGTGGGTTTGGTTCTGCCGAAATATTACTAATAAGAATGTTTTCAATTGATTGTGGTTTGGTAAGAAAGCGACATGTAAAACACCGATTCCAATTGAAAATAGCATAATTTAACATATTTCCTGTACACTGTAAATTTCAATGAGTTGATTAATCAATTCAACTAGCGAGTTGGTTATTTCTGAGTTAATAACAGTAAACTTTAACTCACTCTGAGTTGCGTTGATTATCACTCTGAGTTGAGGTGACTCTGGGTGAGTTGATTAATTAACTCAGATTGAATTGAATCAACTCAAAATTCTGAGTTCTGACAGTCCTAACTCGGACTGAGTGATTCAACTCACTCTGAGTTAAAATTAACTCACTGAAATTTACAGTGTACCTTGAACACGATATTAAGCATTCGTCGCGTGAAAGTCCTCTAATCGAATTCAACGTGTATTCAGATTTTGCCGTTGGTTTCCGGTCAATCACACGTTCGTACAAGTAATGTTGATTTTCGCGGCAACGTGGCATCGAATCTGAAATTCAATTTCAATTCCACAATAACATGCATACACCAGGTAACTTTGTCAAAAAGCGTAGTGTTCGAGAAAGCTTCAACAGAGCCGATCGTTAAAGTTTGGTAAATCTTACAATAACTTGCATACACTATTATAGTCTCTTAGCTTACAAACAATATAGTGTATGATGCTATAACTACACTGTAAATTTTAGTGAGTTGATTTTAACCCAGGATTAGTTGAATCACTCAGTTTGAGTTAGAACTTTCAGAACTCAGAATTTTGAGTTGATTCAATTCGTTGTGAGTTAATTATTACTCAACTCAGCCTGAGTCAACTCAACTCGGAGTGAGAATCAACTCAAGTCCGAGTCAGTTAGTGTTTACAGTTATTTATTCAGAAATAACCAGCTCGCAAGCTGAATTGATTAATCAACTCATTGCAATTTTGTAAACGATTTTAATAGTGTTTAATTGCAAAATTAAAAGCAATAATACAGTATTAGACGATTAGGTTGCATTTTAACCCACTCTCTTGCCATAAATGCCCCTCCTGAAACAATGTTACCCCCTCTGGCAAGGTGAGCTGGCTACGCGTCTAAAGTCTATCAAATTCGAAAGTTTAAATGATTTAAATTTTTTCAACAAAAATACTTTAAAAGTTTCAATAAATTTTCAAAATATCAGGCGAATATTTCAGCGAAATACTTCTAAAATGAAATTTTTTAGCTACTTTTTGTTTTATGACCAGGCAGCATTTTAAAACCGTGTTTTTTATTATTTTACTTCACCTGGCATACAAGCGGTTTCATAAATATCAGTTGCCAACTGTTCTGGCGAAAAATAGGTCGATTTGAAATCTTCGTTTAACTGAATCGAATCTGAGATCGTGCAAACTTTCAGCCGTTTGTTGTATGAAGCAACTCTGTAAACATTTACAGACATCCAACATGAGATTATCCTTGTTCTAAATATACAGGATCCGCTCTATGATGTTTGTCCAAAACTTTCGTTGAATATTTGTTCAACCCTCCCCTGTAAATTTCAATGAGTTGATTAACCAATTCAGCTAGCGAGTTGGCAATTTTTGACTTTGGTTTTAGAAATATGCTTATACTACTGTTGCGAATCTGTTCTGTTCATTGGCTGTGACTGTTAACAAAAAACGGTAAATACCTGCAAAAAACCGTTTCAGCCTGTAAACATCGTTTCAAACATGACTTCAACGACGCCGTTCGAATTTGGTTGATTCGAGCCGTTGTTAAATCCGAATTTGAAATTTTAATCCAAATCGGATACGAATTCGTGCATCGTTGTTGGCCTGAAACAAAAATTTTAACTTCAATTATTTGTTATAAAATTTAAGTTATTCTTGCGATAACCAAATAACCAATAGTCGGCTGACAATAAAACGCATGCAAAAACTGGCCAATGTATAGAACTGGGCCGGAACAGCAGTATGAGCATATTTCTAAGTGTAAGCCTACGCCTAAGCCTAAGCGTAAGAATTAGCTTATTCCTAAGTCTCAGCCTAAGCCCAAGCCTAAGCAAAAAAGTTAGCCTAAAGCTAAATATGGCTCCGCCGGAAAACGATACGGCTGTGTTCTATACATGAGCCCAAAAACTGGTTAAAATTGCCGTTCTTAATAATAAAATTACGTTATCTATTTTGTGTTTAGAGGAAAATATCACACAGCTTTGGTTCCGCTGGTTTTCATCACTTTATGTTTTCGCTATTTTGCTATTAATGCTTTGCCTATAATCTCAAATGTGTGCCGTCACAGTTGTGTAAATCCTGCTAATTTAAGCAAACCTGATAAACAATTATTTTCACAATACACAAAGTCTGTTGGGATTTTGAAGTCTTCCAGCGGTTCGCGTTGAGGCAGCGCAGTTCGACTGAATGAACTGAGAAAGCAGAGCCTGCAATATCTTATATATATATATATATATATATATATATATATATATATATATATATATATATATATATATATATATATATATATATATATATATATATATATATATATATATATATATATATATAAAGCGACCCGGTTTGGTGGTAACGAATTGAGTTCAAATTAACAATTTTTAAACGGTAATAATAATAATTGTTATAATAGGTTCGTATGATGCCGGGTCGGAGCAGCCGCCCTTCATACCCTCCATTTGGGGAGCCGGCCCTTAAAGGGGCGCCCACCTTAACCGGTTGAAAGAAAAACCGCCTTAGTTTTAAAAAGGGCTTCTAGCTCGCTTCGCTCGCGAGTTTGGTGGACTCCATCCTGGAGTTCGCGGGGAGCACCCATCACTGTCTGCACCGGCTCGATTCGCTAGCTAATAGTAATGTTAATATAACACCAGCTTACTTCCTCGAACTATGATACATCATAGACCGACAGATAAATCCATGAGCTTGCAGGCAAAAATTGAAACATTCAGTGATATGTTGACTTGTCAATATTTTTACTGCAAACACTGCAATATTAAGCGTTTTCGGTTGTGCAATGCAGTCGAACGCAAAATGACGTGAATCGCAGCGGTGTTGTCCTAGAAAGATACGATCGTTTCTTTGGTCAAAAGTTAAAATAAATGGCTCATGTTAATCACAGGGGCCTGCCCAATGGCAGACAAAGGAACTGGTGAGCTTACAGTCTGGGAAGCTTTAGGCTAAGGCTTATTATTAGGCTTATGTTTAGGCTTACGTTAAGATTTAGTACTCCTATAGTTAACTTACAACCAACAAATCTTCTTTTTACTTTTGATGTACTTTCACAAATATGCTTAGAATTTTGTAAAGTTTGGAATTTTTTGTTAGGTGCCGTCTGGCTTAGACTTATGCATAGTCTTTTGATTTAGGGTGTGGCTTTGGTTTATGCCTAGGGGCCATATTGTCCAATGTGTATTGCAACCATCATCGGTCAGTAGTAGGTTTTCAAACTCACTAACTATTGCAGTTTGTTGAACTCAAAATTGGTACTGGACTATAACAAATCATATGCGAAAAATGTGCCTAACTTTGAGCCTTAGCATTCACTGGTTCGAAAATTACAACACCTATCACCAACTAGTGATAGGTGCTACACTAATTTGAGAATACAGGCCTAGATAAGGGCTTCAGGATAGGACTTAGTCGCTTAACCTATTAAGGTCTATGCTTGGCTTTGGGCGCGGGCTCGTAGCCAGCTCACCTTGCAAAGGGTTCCGAAAATTTTCCAGGAGGGGCATTCAAGGGTTTTCAATGAGTTACAAGCAAGGTTGAAAATTTTCTAGGGGTCGGGGCGAAAATTTTTTCAGGTGGCTGAGCCCCTCTGGCCCACCTTAAGCTACGGGTCTGACTGGGCCGTTAGGCTTAAGCCCATGATTAGGCAGTGCTTATTTTTGGCTGGCGTAACGAAAAAAAATCAAAATTTAGATTAAGGTTAAACAAAATTTATTCTATAAACTGTTTTAAACAGAACTGGCTCATGATGTATAGAACCAATCAAAAAAGTTTTTATATTTTCTTACCGTTAATGCAAACTTTGGTATATACTGCCATGTTCGCATTGTAAGCAACGCTATCAACCGGCTTTGAAACAACTTTTGAATCTTCTGATATTAACTGGCATTTTGAAGTTGAAAAATCGTGGAAAAAGAAGTTAAATCCAATGCAGCGTTGAAATTTACCGTTGAAATCTAAAATTAGACGCAATTTACAATTAAAAACTGGTTTCAATTGCTAAAAATGTCAGAAAAAAATGTAGAATTTAGAAATGTTTAAAATGAATCAGTTTCTTTTTTGTTTCTATTTTTACAAGTTTCTAAATAGCTTCATTTATGAACGACAACCTTTATAACCACAATTTGTGAAAAATTTAAGTTCAATGTGAACGCCAATGTAAAGATCAGGAGCGTATTAACAGTAGTATAAACATATTCCATAGCCTAAAACCTAAGCGTAAAAATTAGCTTATACTTTAAGCCAGTTTAGTTAAAGTTTAAGCTTAAAGCCTAAGTAAAAAAATGATTTATTTTAAAAAATTCAAAATTAATTACATATACACAACTGGTTCTAATTGCTGACCTGTATTGTTTTTGCACAATATTGCGCAGTTGGTTATTTCTGATGATCGTTTTGCCGAATACGTTTCGCGTTCGTTGATTTGTATTCCGTTGAATCGAACTAAAGTTGGAAAGCTTTGAATCTTTTGATTTCGGTTAGTAGGACAATTGAATGCTAAACCAATAAAAAAGCGGCATTTCGGCGTAAGTTTTAATGCTGTTACGCTATTGGCTAACAACACCTTTTTTACTGCTTATCATATTGAATATGATTTTGGAATATCATATGATTATGGCATAAATGTCCCACAGTATTGAACATCTGAACTCGTCAAAATGACATTACATTTGCAGTAGATTGCTTTTTCGCTCACAGCCAAAAGAAGTACAACAGTTAATCGCTGCCTTTTTTCTTTAGTTGCAGGCAACATCAACTCGAACCTTGCCAGATTAAATCTTGCATAGACTCGTAGCCAGCTCACCTTGCTAGACGAGAGGGGAAGCTAAAAAATTTTCAAGAGGGCATTCAAGGATTTTTAATGACTTGCAAGCAATGTTGAAAATTTTCAAAGTAGGGCCAAATTATTTCAAGAGGAGCTGAGTCATCCTGCCCCCCCTTGCTACAGGCCCGATCTTGCAGTTGCAATAAAGTTTGCTTTAGCCAAAACCCAAACGCAGTAGTTACTTTTAGCTTCCAAAATCGATCCCATAGTCAACTGCAACGTTTGCGCTGACATCTGCAATCTGCGACACCGTTGATTTTCGGCAAATTTTCGACTGGCCACAAATTGATTGCGGGATCTGAAATTAAAGCTGGTTTGTTCAATATTATAAGGTCAATGTATAAAACATGACCATAGCAGTAGTGTAAACACATTCCTAAGCGCAAAGCCTAAGCGTAAACAAAAACGTATACCTGAGCAAAAAATAGCGTTAAACTTTTAAGCTTTTACTCTGTTGCAGTCCTGCGGAAAAATAGCCCACGCCCCTGATCTTTTACGTGGGTCAATATTGATATAAAACGGTTGTTGAAATTTGAATAATCGTATTTATTCAGCTGTTCTATGAAAATTAGTTCAAAAAACGTTACTAAATCATAGAAAATACCGCGTTTCGTCTCTGAAATTATATTTGGGCCCCCTCTGAGGACGTTGAAATTGACTGTGACGGTGAGTAGAAAATTGGATTATTGACACAAAACTGAACAGCTCCTAAAAGAAATACTACAAACAAATCAGGCGCCGGCCGGCGTCATCCGTATTCGGCCGATGCCGTCCAGCACGGAATTTTGCCACTTAACCGCGACGACATCCATAGCAGCGTTCAGGGTCAATTTGGGTATATAATTCCCACAATGTTGTGCTAACTTGTGAAAACGCACTTGTACCGGCTGTAGAATAACTCGCAGAGATAAAAAAATGTTCTCGCTCGCTGGACGGGCTGGCGAAAAAACTTGTAGACGAAATCCAAAATGAAGTCCTGGCTACGACCCTGTTTAGGTATGGGCCCATCCTTTTTAGAGTAACCTTTACCGGTTGTGAGCCGCAAAACATGCCAGCGGCGTTAGGAATGCGACCCTCGAGCCGTGACTCGGGTCAAATTTAGGGTATATCGCGCAATTTAAAAAACTAAATATATATTTTATATTTTATATGTATATATAATACGTAACGAATATTAGGATTGCGCTATATATGTACTTCTCGCGCCCCGACAAACACAGCATTACCCAAATACATTTTGCCTATATTTTTGTTAGCAACGCATATATGGGTGTTCGGTGCGCACGCGGCAGCGTCCAGTACAGTAAAGCATAGCGCAACTCTAAACCAGTTTTAAAATTGTCAAAATTTGATCCCTTTAAAATTTAGCCAAATTTTGACACTTTTAAAATTGTGAAAATTTTGACCCTTTTAAAATTGTCAAAATTTTGACCCTTTTAAAATTGTCAAAATTTTGACCCTTTTAAAATTGTCAAAATTTGATCCTTTTAAAGTTTAACCAAATTTTGACCCTTTTAAAATTCTCAAAATTTGATCCTTTTAAAATTTAACCAAATTTTGACCCTTTTAAAATTGTCAAAATTTTGTCCCTTTTAAAATTGTCAAAATTTTGACCCTTTTAAAATTGTCAAAATTTGATCCTTTTAAAATTTAACCAAATTTTGACCCTTTTAAAATTGTCAAAATTTGATCCTTTTAAAGTTTAACCAAATTTTGACCCTTTTAAAATTGTCAAAATTTTGACCCTTTTAAAATTGTCAAAATTTTGACCCTTTTAAAATTGTCAAAATTTTGACCCTTTTAAAATTGTCAAAATTTTGACCCTTTTAAAATTGTCAAAATTTGATCCTTTTAAAATTTAACCAAATTTTGACCCTTTTAAAATTGTCAAAATTTGATCCTTTTAAAATTTAACCAAATTTTGACCCTTTTAAAATTGTCAAAATTTTGTCCCTTTTAAAATTGTCAAAATTTTGACCCTTTTAAAATTGTCAAAATTTGATCCTTTTAAAATTTAACCAAATTTTGACCCTTTTAAAATTGTCAAAATTTGATCCCTTTAAAATTTAACCAAATTTTGACCCTTTTAAAATTGTCAAAATTTGATCCTTTTAAAATTTAACCAAATTTTGACCCTTTTAAAATTGTCAAAATTTTGACCCTTTGAAAATTTCGACCCCTAACTTTGATCTGTTTAAAATTCTCCCAACTTTAACCCAGAAACCATGCATGGCACCAGTGTCCTGTTTTGTACTTTTGGCGTTTCTGTTGACCCGAGCCATTTTAATTTTAACACAATAAACTTTATAGCATATTTTTCAGTAAAAATACTCAATGCTGTAAAACAACAACGCACTTAACCGAATCAGTTTAGCTCGTTTTGGTGTAGAAATTGCTGACGGTTCCGCGTTTGTACCTGAAATATTAAAATTTAAACGTTTTAGCTCTGATTTAAAATGCATCGTTCAGAATGAGACGATGTTTATCCTTATTAACCAAGAAATAACGAGAAATGACCAATTCGTTCTTTGAGTTCATTAATTAACTCATTGGAATTTACAGTGTGCCATATGATCCTCAAGGCAAACATTTGCGTGCATTTCAATTCATTTATCGGTTTGTCAAGAGTGAATTATCATACTTACACTACGTTATATTTTCATATTTAAATCAAAATTTGGCCTATGTTGTAGTTTTAGGGCCGTCTCGGTATCTGTTGGGTCTGTAAAAGAGTAGGCTTTACATTCTAGATTACATTGTCTTTGCTTAGGCTTAGGCTTAAGAACACACTTTTGCAACGCTTAGGCTTAGGCTTAGGAATACGCTTAATCTACTGTTACGGCCCTAAAAGTAACATTGGCTCAAAATTTAATGGAAAAGACTTTTCAAGTACTGTCAATAATCGATTTTAACATATCGTAGACGGTGAAAGCTTAAAGCAATCTGTATACGACATGATTTAACACACTGTACGCAAATGTTGGCCCATGTAAAGATCAGGGGCGGAACGTTTTTCTGTTGGACTGCAATAGAGTAATTTTAAGCTTTAGAACTAATTTTTTTTGCTTGACTTAGGCTTAGGCTTAGAAATAGGCTCATCTTTACGCTCAGGCTTAGGCTTAGGAATAAATTCATTCTTACGCTTAGGCTTACGCTTAAGGCTCAGGCTTCGGCTTACAGATATGCTTATAATACTGTTCCGCCCCTGTTCTATACATTGGCCGCAACATTTAACAATTGAACGCGTATGCGCTTTGCGCAATCACCACATGACGTCAGGCGCCCCAGGTCCCTTGGGCTCGAGCTTCAAGCTTTTATTGCTGAATGATGACGGTAAACGCCTGTTACCCTGAGGCGGCGATTCGAATTCAGGCTTGAAATTAGCTCTTATGCGAAATAGCAAATTTTCATGTGAGAAAGGATTAGGCATTAAGCTGAGAGACTAGCGAGCTTGCAATCATATCTGCTGTTATATACAGAATGAATATTGTTCTATGCTTACATTGAATAATTATCACAAAATACGCCAAATAAATTATTGGAAACATTTTTTAAAATTTAAACTTTGTAAAATATTCTAACAATAACTGTGTTATATTTTTCAAAACATTCGTTGTTTCCGATGTCCATGTTAATACGGGATCCACGTTACAGCTGGGGCATCCAGCAACATGGTTTGTCCCTATTACTATAGCGAGTAACATTTTGTCTGTACGTTGACCCGCTAACAAATTCAAAAAATTTGAATTGTCTGCTATCCTGATGTGCCCTTCACTAGTATATACTGCAATATCATATAATATTCGAGATATTGTCCGTCAGTATCATGTGGCTTGTTCAAAAATGTCTGCAAAGTTGTGATAAATTAGTCTGAATGTCCTGTAGCGTATCATATGATACAAAAATCTGAAGTTCGAATTATTTGTACTTATGAATATATTTAGGCAAAATTTTCGCCAGAAACAGAAAAATAGAAGGTAATTCAGTCAGTATTCGGAACCATTTAAAGCAACATTGTCTAACTTTTCAATATATAATAAGTGTGCATCACTGATTAAAAAAGACGTTTGCACCATTCTGCAATCAGGCATTAAAAAGCTGGTTTGCCCAAAAAATGTAACCACTACTGAATTTTGATTCGCTGATTAAATAAACACTTCACAATTCTGCAATCAGGCATTAAAAATGTGGTTTGCCCAAAAAATGTAACCACTAAATTTTCTAATAAAAAATATTACTATTCAAATTCAGGAATTAAAAAAGAAGGTGGTGGGAAAAAAAAAAAAATACTAATTTTTGTTGATTTGATTAGTTAATAAATTTTACAATTCTGCAATCAGGCATTAAAAAGGTGGTTTGCACAAAAAATGTAACCACTACTGAATTTTGATTCGCTGATTAAATAAACACTTTTCACAATTCTGCAATCAGGCATTAAAAAGGTGGTTTGCCCAAAAAATGTAACCACTACTGAATTTTGATTCGCTGATTAAATAAACACTTTTCACAATTCTGCAATCAGGCATTAAAAAGGTGGTTTGCCCCACTACTGAATTTTGATTCGCTGATTAAAAAAGACGTTTGCACCATTCTGCAATCAGGCATTAAAAATGTGGTTTGTCCAAAAAATATAAGCACTACTGAATTTTGATTCGCTGATTAAATATACACTTTTGCACCATTCTGAAATCAGGCATTAAAAAGCTGGTTTGCCCAAAAATGTAACCACTACTGAATTTTGATTCGCTGATTCAAAAAAGCGACGTTTGGACAAAGTCTGACAAACACCATAAAACAGTGACTTTACAGTAAAAATTAAAATTTTTAAACGTTGATGCTATAAATTTGTTGTAATTTTCTCAGAATAAAAAAATTAATTTCGACACAAATCCAACAGGCCGATGACATATTGACCTATTTATACTTTGACACCTTATTTTCAAGCAAAAAATATATGTAAAACAAACAAACAAACATTTTAAGACATTTTGAGAAAATTTTGCAATTTCGTGCAAAATACCAGCGTAAAGAATTATTCGTATACCAGGTATACGCTGCAAATTTCAGTGAGTTTACTTTAACTTAGAATGAGTTTAATAACTCAATTTGAGTTTGGACTATCACAAGTCAAAATTTTAAGTTGATTCAATTCATTCTGAGTTATAATTAATCACCTCACCCTGAGCCAACTCAACGCAGAGTAACAATTAACGCAGCTCATAGAGTGGGTTAATGTTTACTGATATTAATTCAGAAATAAACCAACTCGCTCGCTGAATTGATAAAGCAACGCATTGGAATTTACAGTGTACGGTTATTAGAACAGCTGACCACCAAGTCGTACAAAATTTAATAATCAAAAACCTTTCTATTAACTACGTATAGATTTTTGACATTCTTTAGAAAATTTGTCTCTCGGGCGCTTTTGCTCACACATCTTCACTTTAGCCTACGAAAAGGCTAAAGGTTACGCTATACTTTACTGTAAAGGACACCTGGCGCCGTGGCGAGTATAGCACAACCCTTACCTATGCGTTTGTCTTAACCGACGTCTAATGTTTAACTTCTACTGAACGGTAAATTCGAATGAGTTGATTAATCAATTCAGCTAGCGAGTTGGTTATTACTGAATTAAATCTCAGTAAACATTAACTGGCTCTGAGTTCAAGCCAAACCAGCACGCGAATTGAAATCTGTTTTCAGTTGCGACTCAGACGGAACGTTAGCTATTTCTGAGTTAATAACAGCAAACTTTAACTCACTCTGAGTTGAGTTGACTCTGGGTGAGTTGATTAATTAACTCAGAATGAATTGAATCAACTCAATATTTTGAGTTCTGATAGTCCTAACTCAGACTGAGTGATTAAACTCATTCTGAGTTAAAATCAACTCACTGAAATTTACAGTGTAATGCCCAACTTTTAATACATTAAATGTTGTATTATAGATATAATGTAAAAATAATTTATTCTAAAGTCTGTGGAAGTGTTTATTTTATAACAGATTTATAACTTCAAAACGGTCTCTTTCATGCCTTATGGCAAATACTGCCAGTTTAATTTGTTACAGGTTAAACTATTTAGTTGAAAAGTACACAAAATAGTTAAAATTTTGAGTATCAAATTTAAATAATTTAAATTTGCTTGCAGCATGGTTTTCAGCGATATGCCAAAAACCCTCATTTCCTGCTGTAATAATGTTTGTGTTCGTTTGTTTTTAAATATAATAATCAAGTGATACTCGAAGTATAACCAGGTTTTTAAAATTTTAATTCAAAAATTAGAAAGCGAATACGTAAATGTCTGTCTCGTCTAAATAATAATAGCAGACACTTTTTCCCTGAGGTGAAAAATTTTCACAATCGCCTGTGGTCGGTTTAAACCGCAGTTGAACTCAATTGATATTAACTAAATATTGTTTTGATAACAACAACCACAAATAACAACAGTAAAGACTTATTCACAATTGTTGCACGTGCAAAAAAGTTTGGTCACAAAACAGCTTTGAAGTTTTTGCAGATGTTAATTAATTACTGGAATTTGTGCTATTAAGTTTAATTCACACGTGTGAACGCAGTTGCAAGTCGTTTGAATTTCTTGCAGTTGCATTTTGATTGGCCAATCGGAAGACATGTTTTTGAGTGCTGCTGAATTAATTCAGTTTGGCATTATTTATTCAAGGAGCTTGAATGAAATCAAATATGAAACTTGATTTTATAATTCGCAGTCTGCAGCGATTAATATGACGGGATTTGTTTTTCAGTTTTAAAACTTGTCGCTTGCAAGTTTTTTCAAATTTAATTCGACGAACTTGCAGCTGCAAAAAGAATTAATTAATAGGTATGAGTAATTTTATAAATTGAATTAATTCGTTATCATTGGCTGAAGTGATATTTATAGCTATAGTTTATATGTATTACAGTCCTCTGTACAATAGTTATTTAAATTCATTTCAAGATTCAGAATGAAAGTGAATTTTGAGCCATACCATTCACTGGTTCAAAAGTTACAAGACGTAGCACCAATTGGTGATAGGTGCTATACAAATTTGAGAATACGGACCCTAAAGCTTAAAATAAATTTGAGACTTCAAATGTGCTTAGGCTCATGACTTTATAAATTATCGTATTTTTTGGCGTCAGGCCTTGCTGCTGAGTTTAAATAAAACGCATGTATATAAGATGTTTATTTTTAAGTATTTAATCTTCAAACCAGATAAGTTGGGTGCATAGGTAACTCTGGTTACAATTTGTCGGCCAGACAACTTGTCGACAGAAAAATAGCCAATCGATATCGACGGGCAACAAATTGTCGAGTCGACGAGAATTCTGATTTGATGGTCGACGAATGTTAAGTCAATGAGTTGTCGTATTCCCATTGGTCAAACTTCAAGTAATAAATTAATAATTATACCAAATAAATGCAGAGTTCATAACATCTTTTTATGGCCGGCCACATGTTTGCGCGCGAGCTGATGACAATATGTGTAAATTATTGTGGCAACAGGTTAAAATGGTTAGGATCAGGATGTAAACGGATATAAAAAAATAACCGAAATCGAAAGCAGATACTGAAGTATAAAAGTTTCAAAGTTGTTTTATATAATTCTGGCAACACAATTAAAGACGTGCAAATATTCACCGGGTTTTCTAAAATTAAGAAAAATGGTTGATATACCGTAATTTTTAAATAACTGTAAGATATACGTGATTTATAACGAATTTTGACATTAAATATGCGTAACCGAATTTCTGGTATTTCAACCTACAAAATCAACTGTCTTGTATTCAAGAAATATTGCACATTTTTTGCATGATTTGTTGTACGATGCACCAATGTTGGATAGTTGAACGACTGCAATAGTTAGTGAGTTTGAAAACGTATTACTAACTGATGATGGTTACTGTACACATTTAAGAATACTGGCCGTAAATTGTCATAGATCAAAAATTCATCAGATTATAATTTTTTTCGGAACAAGATGTTGTTAGGCCCAACAAAAGCAGGAACCTACGACAATTTGTCACCCGTACAACTCGTTGACGTATAGTTTCCAAACTAAAACACAAGACATGACAGCCCTCTTAGATATGAGCGTCAAACACTTTGTCGACTGTGGATGATAAATTACCCCCATCCGAAGATCCGGTGTTCAATTAACAGATTGAAATTGTTAAAACTGAAAATATTCATGTGTCAATGGGTTATGCAGCAATAATGATTTCGATAAAACCAAAGTCGATCTGGACGTGACCTTTTATATTAAATATTAAACAATTTACAGGTGCGTAGCCAGGGGTGCAATGTGACCGTGTCCCCCCAAATAATTTTGAAGATATTCTATTTTTGAATAAATTGAAGCAATGATGTCCTGTGTGTTTCGTTTCCACACACTATTCTGTGCTGACAGCCGATGCTTTATAGCCGTTCAATCGCATCTTCCGGAATTTTCTGTATATTGAAATAGTGGCCGATATATATAAAGATAGAGGCAAAACGTTTTTCTGTGGGACTAGAAAAGAGTAAGCTTAAGTTATAGACTATTTTTTTGCTTGGCTTAGGCTTAGGCTTAGTAGTAATGTGCTCATTCTTACGCTTAGGCTTAGGCTTAGAACTATGCCCCGGTTGACCTTGTTACAAAATATAGATTCGGGCTAGGTTAGATTGATCTTTGTCTATTTTTTCGCCCTGGATGATACTATATTCTACCGTAAGCATCATAGTAATTAACATAATTATCAAACGAATTTTTGTTACGTCAAAGAGTATGTTTAAAAACACATTTTTGTACAAAGGACAAACTCCAAAATGAATCGCTTGAGTATCAAAACACTTTGACATCGTTTCTTAATCGGATTAAAACCACGAGATTTTACTGTCCGCAACTGCAAGAATATCGCAGATTCAGCTGGTTTACTTTATAAATTATTTTCACTTGATCAAATTTGTTCAATTTATTGAAAGTAAATCAGTACTAGAAGATATAATCGGTTTAATGATCGAAATATTTAAGTAAAACAAAGTTTTTGAACCAGAAATATAACGATAGCTAATATAGGTTAATTAATATTTAGCAAGAGCATAGTTCATTAATATACTTGTCTTACAATTCTTAGAAATTTAAGCTTCATATTGTGCTCTCGAACAAAATCCGTAATATTCAGCGTCAACATTAAGCTAAGCCCAATTTTTAGGTTTCTGAGAATATAACAAATCAGTTTTCAATATGACTAACAGCGCCTTTAGATTAGGTTTGTATCTGAGACCACCAAACCATGCGATCTTCGGCCAAACCCAATCTTCTATTCAATCTGATGCATACAACTGTATCATTAATTGATCGTTGGTGATTAGCTAATTTTACTTAATATTTTAAACATTTTGACCAATTTGAAGATCAGAGGCGAAACATTTTTCGTGTAAGAATACAATTGAGTAAGCTTAAGCTTTAGACTATTTTTTGCTACGATTTAGGCTTTTTGTAATGCGCTTATACTACTGTTACGACCCTGTTATTGGCCGACATTTTTGTTTCAGTGCCAGTTCGAACCAGTTTAGTTTCATCTGTACGTCGCTGGTTTAGATCTTCAAATCCTAGTAGACTTGAGAGAAAATACAGTTTGAATAAATTTACTTGTGGAAGCTTCTGAGTTGAGTGTTCTTGGCTTGTTTTGAGTAAAAATATGTTTTCTGAAAAATAGTTCAAAATCCGCTTAAAATGCCATAAGGGCATACTTAAAAATCGCTAAAAATTGAAATGAATGTTGTTTCCGCCGTCGCATTTCAAAACGCGAATTGTGACTGCAAATGGAGTTTGTTAATTTTTAATAAAGATTGTCAAACTTTCTAATGACCCTCGAAGGAATTAAACGTCATTCGTCAATTAAACTTTGTGATATTTTAAAACTCCTACATATTGTTTGAAGGTTTTAAAATGCCCATATTTTCAAATTTACGCAATTTAATTGTGTAAAGTTGTAATCAAATCAAGAAGACCGCGGGCTTGCAGCCAAGGCGGGGGGTCAGAGGGGGCTGGACCCCGTCTTTGAAAAATTTTGCGTTCCCTAGAAAAATTTCAACCTTGCTTATAACACATTCATGACACAAGAAAAATATACGTTTAATTCAACGGATGGCTGCTATGCCGGATATATCAGTAACGAAGGGTGGCGGATGGTGGGTTAAGTATAAATCACAGTCCGTAACCGAATAACAGGGGGTACCCTCTAGCGAGGCTAAATAAATATCAGTCTCTCCTCTTATTCGGGTCCCTACAGAACTCGGTCTGTACGGTCCCTGTTCGAAGGTTTGCCCAAAATTAAGTACCACGCCTTGAATCAAAGCATGCTATCACTACGCCATGCGGTCGATTGCAACAACTTCATATTCCGGTATATGTGCACTAATCTATACTTTTTTATATTTGAATGCGACTTACCAAAGTTGAGTATTCTAAGCCATTTAAAAATTTTAAATTTCGCGATATAGATTTCTTATCAGATACTACAGTTCGAATTTTAGCGTTCATATTCTTATAACGTATGTATATCGACATTCCCCCTTTAAAAAGTATGATTCGGCCTACAGACGAGTAATCAGAGTGGAACCAAAACGTACCATTGGGTGCTTCAGGAATTTTGACAAATATATTTCTAAGTACCAGCTTGAACAAATAAGCGTCATAAATAAATATTTTCAAGATGCCTACTTCATCGATCCTTCAATTTTAGGTTTGACCATGTTTAGGCAAAAAACGCCAATATTTTCTGATATTAATGCCGTTGTAGTTGCATACTCTTGTCTAAAGGGTCATTTAGTGACTGTTGAAATAACCAATTTTTAGTTGGCAGACAGCGCTTTCAACACTAATTTCAATATTAAAATTTGAACTTTGTTTTCAACCAATCATCCATACGGATTGCAATCGGTGAATCTTTGCAGTTTATATCCTTGTTGTCGTTGGAGACCTCATAATCCACACTGGATTCAAGGGACGTCTTCACAAAGATTTCTCCGTTATCAAAGAGTGGGGCAGTGGGGCAGCCGGGCTCAGCCCCCACCCCTGCAAAAATTTTGGCTACCCAGCAAGTGTTCAACCTTGCTTCTAGCTCATTGAAAACCCATGAATGCCTCTCTTGAAAAAATTTTAGCCCCCCCTTGGAAGGTGTGCTGGCTACACGCCTGTACCAGTTTCCTGCACCAATCGAAATCGATCTGGTTTTGGTTTGGTTTCAACTGAACCGTTTCTTGCATATTAACCAGTTTATCACGGCATTTTTTACCGGATCAAAGCCTCTGGTAAAAACACCATCTGGGGAAACCACGCATTTTGTGCCAGGTTCGGCAAACTTTATTCAGTACTAAAAATCCAACTTTATCCGTGAGCATAGCTACGAATTTAGCTTAAAGATGTGCACATTAGTCATGATATTTATAGTTTGTATGTAAATTAATTATTTTCAGCAAACACATATTAATAAAATATTAAAACAATTTCAGCTAATGACACCTTTCGACTCTTGGTAATTTTGACACCATAGGCTGCGCTCTTAAACTTGTTTATGCTAAGCTGGTAAGCGTATTAATTTTGAGATGTTACAGCTAATTAATATGTAAATTACATCTTAATTAATAACTGAAAAGAGTGAAAAATTCACGTTTATATCACAATAAACAAAATGCTAATTTCAGTACCTAAGTTTCTGTCTTCTTAAGCTAACGACGAAGTGTTGTTTATACCTCAAATGAGGTGATATTTTCACTAAATAAGCGGCGGTCAAAGGGTTTAAAATTTTATGTTTTTGTAAATTTTAATAATCATTTATTATCGATAATTTGAAATGTTCAAGAAGTTTTATCCGCTCTATAGAAAGACTAATTCATTAATAATCTTCTACAAGTTCAGATATACTGTAGTGACCCGAATAAGAGAGAGACTAATATTTACTTGGCTTTTCCAGATGGAAATCCCTGTTACTCAGTTACGGACTGTTATTTATTTATAAATACTGTAGTGACCCGAATATGAGTGGGGAGCTAATATTTATTCGGTCTCTCTGGAGGGTACCCCTGTTATTCGGTTACGGACTGTTATTTATTTTTATCCTATACATCTGCTACCCATTGTTTCTGATATATGTCCGGTTTTTGAAATTATCCGTTGAATTAAAAGTTTAGTTGTCTGACCCATGTTACTTTCAGGGGCGTGACCCTGTTTTTCTGTTTTCCCAGCGCAAAATTACAGTTGTCTCGTTTTCCGTTTGCCCAAAACAGGCCTGTTCCATTGTCAAGTTTTCCCAGCGAAAATTTGCAGCTGTCCTGTTTTCCCATTTGACCGAAACAACCCTGTTCCGTCTTACCGTATCCTAGCAAAAAATTGCAGCTGTCAAGTTTTTCATTTGCCTGAAGCAAGCATGTCCCATTTTTCCGTTTTCCTAGTGAAAATTTGCAGCTGTCCGATTTTCCCATCTGCCCGTCCGATTTTCCCATCTGCCCGTAACGCTGTCGACATGAGTATATAAATTTGCCCCGAGTACACTCCTGTGTCTTGCTTCTGCAAAACCGGACACTCCTAAAAGTAACATTACCATTTATCTTTTATTGGAGTGCGCGAATGGATATAATCCAATATGGTTAAGTAGGATCTAAACCCGTATTCTCGAATGTGTGTATCACCCTATTATTAGTGATAAGTCTGGTGATTTTTGAACCAGAGAATGGCGAGGTTTTGAAATTTAGTACATTTGTTGCATTCGATTTACTTTACTTCTGTGCACAGTTTGAGATGCGGAATTGCAGCAATTCGTTAATTTAAAAAGCTATTGCTAATTGGTGATAGGTGCTATATGCAATTGAGAATATGGCCGCTACTTGTCAGTTACTTAACGATGACATTTATGCATAATTGAACTCAAGTAAAGTTCAGTATTAAATTTGATTTTGGAAAGTATCAAAATACATAGTAGTGTCTTCATTTTTTCGGGTTACTACAGTAATTCAAAACCAGCAAACAACAGTTTACACGGTATCTTAAACAAATTTTGACAAAAATTTTCTTAATTATTTATTATGTGACAAAAATGACAAATTTTAGTCTCAAATTAATTTCAAGTGGTACGTTGTCAGATAAGCTGAAGGTATTTAAATGCTATGAGCCATACTCTCAGATTTCTGCATACCACCTATCACCGCTGAATAATAGTTTTTGAAACAGTGGATATTTTCTGAAAATCCAGAATAAGAATGTGGAAGATTAGAGTTTATTAACCGAAATTAATTTCAAGTTTACTAAACGCAATTTTAAGCCCACGCGCCCGTGTGACGCCTTTATAAATCATCCTTGACTACCTTTGATATACGCTGGAAACTTCAATAAGTTGATTAATCAACTCAACGAGAACTTTAGTTATTTTAGGTTATTTCTAAATGAAATCCCCTCGTTGAATTGATTAATTAACTCAGAATGCGTTGAATCAACTCAAAATTTTAAGTTCTGGAACCGTGTAGCGTGCGAATGGTAAGGGTTAATCCTTGTCGATTTGCTATTTCAAGTAGCTTATAATAATTAGCAAGAAATTTCAACTCATTTTCGGTCATAAACAGCTTATTTAAAACTTAATTTCGGCTGTAAATATTTAATGAAAACAGCGAATTAAGGTCGTCAAAATCCGGTTGTTATTAATATCACGACTTTGTAGCCCAGTGATTATATTTTTAATCTCGTTCTGAAAAGCTGATAGAACAACGACAAACACCGAACAGCTCAATCTAAATGTGCAACGTCAGTTCAGCTTCAGAATATTTTGTTTCACTAATATTTCTGTATATAAAAAGCGATACTTAGAAATCTGAAATTGTTTTCAGCGCACTGCAAATTTCAGTGAGTTGATTTTAACTGAGAATAAGTTGAATCACTCAGTCTGAGTTAGGACTATCAGAACTTATAATTTTGAGTCTGATTAACTTTCCCGGAATGAAATCAAATGAGAGTGAAAATCAACTCAACTCAGCGTGAGTTAATGCTTATTGTTATTAACTCAGAAATAACTAACTCGTCAGAGATGATTATTCAACTCATTGGAATTTACAGTGTAGGCTTAGGCTGATGAAATCTGAAATTGTATTCATCGCAATAATTAATTATAATTAATTTGCAGGTAATTGACATCTTTGTGTAAAAAGCGTAAGATTAGTTTATTAGAGGGTACGGTTATGCGAAATGGAGGGGCTTAAACAGAGTATTTCCCGTAAAGTTACTGGTGGTATAACAAAATTAGCAATTATTCTCATTTTTAGCCGTTATTGTAGCTTACAATAATTGATTGCAAATTTTACCCGTTGGATAAAAACTAAATGCTGACTTTAAGTATAAATATCACAAAATTTTTGCAATTATTCTTAAATATTATCAAATTTTGCATAAAAACATTTTACAACACTTTAAACCGCTTAATTCTATACTTTTAAACTTATTTCGGGTCCAAATTTAGAATTTTTAGCCGAAACTTTAGATGACCCGAGGGTAGAATTTAGCCTAAAATCTTAAACAAAAACGTTAAAATTAATAGTCAATTTGTTTTAGCTTGTTTTCAAGCAATTTCTTCGAAGAAATATTGAAAAAGCCAATGTTATCTAAGTAACATTTTTCATTATTAAATACTGTAAAACATGCCAAGAACAGTGTTAGAGAAACAGCGTAGCGAGTAACAATTTATTTTTTACTCATACGAGTTAGACAACAATTGCTAGAGCAAATAGCCTTGTAAAACAACTATTAAGTGATTGGATAAACGGTTTATACGAATACTTTCTAAACACTTTTAATCTATGTTGATTTAAGCTTAACATAATCCAGTAGTATTAAACTAACTTTCTAGATTAACTAAGCTAACAGGTAGGTTTACGCTTAAACTAATTTAGAATCTTACATTTTTCCAGCTTAAGCTAAACTTAACGAACACTTAGATACACGTCATTTCAGCGCTGCACTTGTTACTTAAACTAAAAATAAGTTTACTTAAACCTGTATTAAACTTAAAAACATGTTAGTTTAAGTAAAACTTAAAATTCCAGTTTAGTTAGCTCGTCCAGCCATTTAAGTTTTACTCAAACAAATATTCAAGTTTAATTAAGCTATATTTAAAGTTTAAGTTTTCAGAGAGTTTGAAACTTTGTGAATTAGTTAGATGCAAATTTAAGGATGTGTGAATATTTCCTAAAATTTTTAAACTTGCTATCTTCGCCAATCACTGATTAAAATTTATTTCTACTTTACTTAGTATGCGGCGCTGTGCGGCAGCGAGCGGCGCTGAACAATATTAAAAATAGCGTCGATCAAACATAGGGCTCTCTCTTATAGACTATCGGAACTAAACACTGTTAAGTTTACACTTAAGGATTAAAGTTACACTTCTGTACAGGTTTACCTTGAGACTTAGGATTAGGCTTAGGTTTAGGCTTAGAAATGTCACCAGTAACATTCCTGCAAGTTCAATCCGTTCTGGATTAGCTTCAAGTGTGCACATTAGCTGGATACGCAAGGTTGACAACTAAGAAACAAAAATTTAAGTTTGTTTGACAATTTCAAATTTATTTCAGTGAATGAAATGGCACAAGTACTTATGTACCGTAAACTGCGGTAAACTGCATTTGAGTCTCTTTGAAGTGCTCTTAGTCACGCGATTTTTTAAATGGCGGCAATATTATATATTTAAATATTTGTGGATGTTGGGCCCATGTAAAGATGAGGGGCGGAACGTTTTTCTGTAGGACTGCGAAAGAGTAAGCTAAAGCTTTAGACTAATTTTTTTGCTTGGCTTAGGCTTAGGCTTAGGCTTTGGAATATGCTTATAATACAGCGCCGCCCATGTTCTTTACATTGGCCGATGTTTGTGAACAATTTATTGCACAAACCGATTATGTATCTGCAGGACCAGAGCCAAACGGGTTTGTGAGCGCTAAGCTTAAAATACTACGGTTTCAAACAAAACCTATTTCTTATGCTGACAAATTAATTTATACCAATGTCTGTATTCTCAAATGTGCATAGCACCTTATCATCAGTTAGTGGCAGGTCTTGTAGTAATAACATTCCAATTCTGCAAATAATGAGCTTTTTGAAAATCTATCGCTAACTGGTGATAGGTGCTATACGCATTTGAGAATGTTGCACTTGTATGCAGCTTCACGTACTAAAGTGACTCGAATAGGAGGGGGGACTGATATTTATTTGGCCTCTCCAGAGGGTACCCCCCCTTGTTATTCGGTTACGGACTGTTATTTATTGTTAACCCACGCTCCGCCACCCTTCGTTACTGATATATATCCAGTATTGCAACTATCCGTTGAATTAAACGGTTTTTACTTTGCATTAATAGCTTGAGAGATAATGCAGGGTTATACTTAGTAATGCACTTTCAAAATTTAAGTACGCTTTCAAGGTTCGAACCCTACTTTTTTAGTCCTGGAGTCATTTATACACTACAATTGGAATAATTGACATTTATGGACTCTATTTAGAGTTTAGGGACTCTATCCACTTACGGACTGTTATTAGGGATACGGATTCTGGGTGCATACAGCCTAGGGGCAGACCACGCGAGGGCGCCTGCAAACGACCCCCCCTCGCTATTTCACGTTGCAAAATTAGGCTTTTAAAATTGCAAAATGTTTGCAAATTCAACGCTATGTGCAATTCGAAATATTGAAATTTATATTTGCTTAAAACACACTTTAATATTTAAAAGAGATAACATTTCAAAGCATTTAAAAAGGATCCGTTTCCACCGGAAATCCCTGGATCCGCTGATGGGCCGGTTATTTGGAAAATCTATTCCAGCATAGAGACTAAACCGCAGGGAACCAGAGGCTACGAAGGTTGGTCAGGACATTTCAATCTTTATATGTCACTTCCTACACTCTTGAAAATACGTTGTTTTTAACCCTTTCGCGTGTAGACCCATACCATAATCAACTCAACTTGTCGCAAACCATATTAAGTATGTGAAAAATCTTCATAAGACGTGAGAATCCCTTGCAATTGAGCGTTGTACCTGAGCGGTAAAGATAAACGCCTATTCGATTCCGATCTTGAAACAAGTTCCTTTACAAAATAGAAAATATTCATGTGAGAAATGGTTGATGTAAGTTTAAGTTTGATGTTTGTTTTTTACTTTCCAAAAACAACTTGATTTGGCGCGGTGCCTTCAGTTCAAATGAACGCTGTAAATTACAATGAGTTGATTAAGCAATGCCGCTTGCGAGTTGGTTATTTCTGAATTAGTATCAGTAAACCTTAATTCACTGTGAGTTGAGCTTATTCTCACTCTGAGTTGAATTGACTCTGGGTCAGTTGAACTCAGAATAAATTGAATTACCTCAAAATTCTGAGTTCTGATAATCCTAACTCAGACTGATTCAACTTATTCTGAGTTAAAATCAACTCACTGAAATTTACAGTGAGGGCTTTTCAGACCATTAATCCTAAACAGTGTTTTGAAGCAAAAATGTACTGTATTTATTGTGCATGGAATAACAAATTACCGTTTGTGAACCAGGTATATTGCCAATAGCTACTATGTTTATCGTACGTTCTGTAATTGAATCGGGTCCGTAGCTACAGAGAGGGGCCAGGGGGGGGCTAAGCACACACCAGGAAGAATTTTGCCCCTTCTAAGAAACTTTCAACCCTGCTTGTAAGCCTTCATAAACCCTGTTCCCCCAAAAAATTTTCAACCTTGCTTGCAAGTCTTCGAAAACCCGCCCCCTAGGTAATTTGCACCCTTGTTTGTAAGTCACCGAAAACCTTTGTATATCCCTCCTGACAAATGTTTAGCCCCCGCTTTTAAGGTGATCTGGCAACGACACTGATTGAAATACTGTTTTTATTTTATCATTTCTCACATTCTCTTAAGCATGGCACAATTCCTAGAAATGTCTGTTAAAAACACACGAAATTTCAAAATAGAAAATAATGTTGTTTTGGTATAAATCTGACGAATTAATTCAAACTTTAAGTTGACACTGAAAAATTAGATACTGAAACTTTTAAGCAGGGCGTTTTGAAATTACACAATACGTGAGTATGATAGGCCGGAGAGTACCGTTAAATGGTCCCTTGTCTCGAGCAGGCTCGTGCCAGTTGGGGAAGTCAGGAGACCGGAGCCATCGTAGGAGAATGTTGCCTTCACATAGAAAAGTTTCAACTCCGCTTGTAAGTCATCGCAAACCCTTGTATGTACCTCTGGCCCATGTAAAGATCAAGGGCGGAACGTTTTTCTGTGGGACAAAAAAAGAGTACGCTTAAGCTTTAGACTAATTGTTTTGCTTGGCTTAGGCTTAGGCTTAGGCTTAGGCTTAGGAATAATCTTATTATTACGCTTAGGCTTAGGCTTAGGCTTAGTCTTAGGAATATGCTTATAATACTGTTCCGCCTCTGTTCTTTACATTGCCTCATGAAAATGCTTAGCCTGTTCTATCCAGGTTTAATTGGTTATTTTGCGTGACAAAAAACAACAAAAATGTTGCAACTGAAAATAAAGTATTGATAATGTTTATTATTCGAAAAGGAAGTATGTGTCTTTGTCTGACAGCAATCGTTTGGCATTGGCAATTGTGCCCCTCCCTATATGCATCTCTTCAAACGCCGGCTTGATATCGGCCGTAGACTTTTAAACACAGGTCCTTTTTCCTCGTCCTGGTCATATCTGGTTTGCTACTGTAATGACCCGAATAAGAGGGGTGTTGATATTTATTTGGCCTCTACGCAAGGTGAGCCTTCACTGTAAATTTCAGTGAGTTGATTTAAACGCAGAATAAGTTGAATCACTCAGTCCGAGTTGGGACCATCAGAACTCACAATTTTGAGTGGATTCAATTCATTTTGAGCTAATTAATCAACTCGCCTAGAGCCACGCGTAAAAATTGTTTACATAAATTTTTACATATGTTAATCTATTGCAAAACCGGAAGAATTGCGAGTTTTGACCCGGAACTAAAATTTATCTGTAGTAAACTTCCTTTGCGCAAAGCTTTAAATAGCAAAAACAAGTTGACTATTAATTTTAAAGTTTTTGTTTAAGATATTAGCTAAAATTCGACCCTCGAGTCGTCTGAAATTTCGCTAAAATATTCTAAATTTGGACCCGAAATAAGCTTTAAAGCATGGAATTAAGAGGCTTAAAGTGTTGTAAAATGTTTGATGCAAAATTTGCTAATATTTGAGAATATTTGCAAAAATTTAGTGACTTTTAAACTTTGTGCAGGATTTCATTTCATTGGCAGAGGTGGCAAACTTTATCCAAAAATAAAATATGCAATCAAGCATAGTAAGCTACAATCACCCCATGTTGACTTTTAATTCTAAACACAACAGTTTCTACTATAAATTCAAAATTTACACCGAATACTTTTAAATTAAATATATTCCATGTTTTAAGCATACTTATTGAAGCTAAAATTGATATCACTTTTAGTCAAAATGACTCGTTCAACTGCTCTATACTAAGAATCGAAACAAGAGTCAGGCCCGTAACCTTTGGGGCATGGCGGATCAGCCTCCCCCTGAAATAGTTTTGGGCCCCATAGAAAATTTTTTAACTTTGCATGTAAGTCATCGAAAACCCTTGTATGTCTCTGCTGGAAAATTTTTAGCCCCCACTGACAACGTGAGCTTGCTACGGGCCTGAAGCGAGTAACGTTCCGAGTAAAGTTCCGGGTCGGCGCCGGAAAATAATCACTAAAATATTGAATTATATCATAAAGTAGCATTGTTTACGATCCATCATTAAGGCAGTGTCTTTACCGGACAAATATTTAATATCCCAATTTGAGGGGTAACCTCTGTTTCGATTCCCAGTGCACCCCCTGTTGATAGCAAGGTGTTGCGAGCACTCTGACCTCCAATTCTCGGTAAGCGAATATACCTTGAAAACAAGTCAACGCCTACCGAATAAAAGATATTTTTCATTTCAAAATAAATGACCAAAATTAACAAAGTTTCAGTAAATTTGCATTTTTATAACGTTTTGAAAGCTCAGTTTGAATATTTGGTTTCGAATATAAAAGCTTTTAACTGACGATAAATACTGGCAAAATTTGTGGAATTTAGCTCAAATTTCATTGAATTTAACTTGGATTTTGAGTTGTATTTTTGTTGAAATTTCATAACTTTTGCAGTTTAAAGTTAGCCGATGTTTTATTTCCAAAAATGATCCTTGTTTGTGTTTTAAGTTATTTCTACAATACTTTACTCGTAGAAATGTTTTCTGTACATTTGACAACTAAAGATTGGTCAAGAAAGGTTAATACTTGAAAAATACTTTTTTTATTACGGAACTTTTGTTGAAAAATAAAATTTAAGACTTAAAATGACTTTAAAAATAATTTAATACTCGAGAATTTTCATATTACACTGAAAATTCCTCAGTTAGGACTATCAGAGCTCAGAATTGTGAGTTGGGTCAACTCAATCTCAGTTAACAGATAAACTCATCCGGAATGAAATCAACTGTGAGTGAAAATCAACTCAACTTAGAGGGAGTTAATGCTTATTGTTGTTAACTTAGAAATAACTAACTCGCTAGCTGAGTTGATTATTTAACTCGTTGGAACTTACAGTGTACACCATTTAGATTAGAATATACGTTTTGTAAATACATATTATAAGATACATTTTACACTGTAAATTTTAATGAGTTGATTAACCAATTCAGAGAACAGATCATTCATTTCTGGTTATTTCTGAGTTAATTGCTGTAAACATTGGATCATTCTGAGCCCGGTTTATTTCCGAGTAAGATGATTATTTAACTCACAATAAATTCAATCAATTTACAATTCTGAGTTCCTATAACTTCGACTCAGTGACTCAACTCATACTAAAATTAAGTATACTTAAGCGTTACGTTGTATTTCACATGCCAACGTTTTTCTGCTGAACAACATTTTGGACATTTTTGTTATTTTCAAATCAGTCGTTAAATTAAAAATTTAGTAAAAAAATATTAATTTCTCTCAAAAATTTACTGTCTGTCTTGTTTTTCAATTTGAACAAATCATTTCAAATTCGAAAATAATTTTTTTGTCGTTCGCTTAGAATTCTTACAACCTAAAAATCTTGTCATGTACATTACCAGTTAAATTAAGCCAGCATATGGATATTTTATATTTACTTCGCAGTGGAGCAAAAATTTTCTGGGGGGGGGGATGCTTGTAAGCCAGCATCACCCCTCTGGCAACTATACACAACATTTTTTTGTTTCAAAATTTAATTTCATTTTCCGTTAACTCTTTCTAATTTTAACTCTTGCTTTAAAGTACGCATATAAGCTGATACTGTCAACAGTTTTAGTGAAATGTGTCAATCAAAAAGTCTTTAATAAGTTTTCTATTAGAAAACAGCAAACTAATTTAAAATATCGCTTATTTCACTGTAAATTACAATGAGTCGATTAGTCAATTCAGCTTGCGAGTTGGTTATTTCTGAATTAATAACTGTAAACATTAACTCACTCGGACTTGAGTTGATTCTCACTCTGAGTTGAGTGACTCTGGCTGAGTTGAGTAATTACCTCAGATTGAATTGAATCAACTCTATATTCTAAGTTCTGAAAGTCCTAACTCAGACTGAGTGATTCAACTCGTTCTGAGTTAAAATCAACTCACTGAAATTTACAGTGTCCACAACGTACAGCCAGGACAGACAAACGAAATACTAAGGTTTAAGTTTAATAAGCATCGGGCAATATTCTCAATTGCGTATAGCACCTATAACCAGTATCACCAGTATTAACAAGGAACCATATTCCCAAATGCTTATAACACCTATCACCAGCCAGGGATAAAGTTTTCAAACAGACGAACTGCTACAATTGCAGATTTCAATATTGGCACAGAAGTAAGACACATCAAAAGCAAAAATGTGCATAATTCTGAACCTAAAATCATACACAGGTTCAGCGGTTTCAAAATTTATCAAAATAACTGGTGATAGGTGCTATACACATTTGAGAATACAGGCCACGACCTCAAACAAGCGAATTCTGAGAATTGCAAAAGCTGAAATTACTTTGAGTCTCACTGACGTTCTTCAAAGTTTACTTCACATATTCAAAGGCGTTGGTGAGGGTGTCAGAAATTCATTCTTTCGAAATTTTGTACAGGTATTTTATACACTTTTTCAATTAACAACACACCACTAACGACCCCCTTTTGAGCTTTTGAGTTTTTTATACACCGTAACCCCCTTTGTTGGAAAATCTTGGCTACGGTCATGGACCAATTGCAATGCGGCAACAATTGTTGCATGTGGATGTGGATCGGTGTTAGCAAAGCATAGATTGATATACTTATGGACATACAGGCATTGTAAAATTGGAGTTTCTGCGGCGTAAGGTCGGTGGATACGGAAAGTTCGTTTCCCACTTTTTACCACTGCTACTTTTCGCTCCCCACATTTGTTCCCACCCACCACGACCCAGTGTCTCCGTTTCTCGCAACCCACCCCCACTTTTCGCCACCCACTACGGTTCACCCGTCCCGGCCCCCACCCACATTTTACCCCCACCTTTCTCTTTGGCCTATGTAGAGATTAGGGGCGTAACGTGTTTGAGCGGGACTAGAAAAGAATAAGCTTACGCTTTAGACTATTTTTGGCTTGGCTTAGGCTTAGGCTTAGGCGTCGGCTTAGGAATATGCTTATTTTTACGCTTTGGCTTAGGCTAGACTTAGACATAGGTTTAGGTATATGCTTATATTACTGTTCCGCCGCCGTTCTTTACATTGGCTCATTCTTTTAAGATCCGCCGCTATGTTTTTTCTTCAAAAGTTTCTCAAAGGCCGCCGAATATTTGTATGATCCAATTGTGTTGGCACAAAAATAAAACAGTTTTAACGTTTCATCCTTCAATATGTGTTTTCCGTTTCCGTAATATTTTGCTTCTTACCGATATCCGGTTCCGGAATTTTTACTATCCGTTTACACTCTGGTCTACACAATAACTGAAAGAACTTGTTGTTGTAATGGTTCAACACTTTTGACTCGAGTGCAAACGGATCGACGTTCGATTCCCTGGCTTGGCCTTTCAACAAAACTCCTATGAGGAGTCTTCACTGTACAGTTCTGCCACTTCACACATTTGAGAATACGGGCAAATTACTGAAGCGAAATAACGTATAGTTAAACCAGGCTAATCCGTTCCCGAAATGACATCCAAACTACGATCCTGTTTGTGTCTGGCAATTTATTAATATCAGGCAAAAAAATTGAAACCAGAATATTGTCACAAAAACAACTGGGTTGTTGGAAAATTTAGGCTATAATCATTAACCAGTTATACCGTGCCTGTGATAAACAGGCATACGCGTTAGAGGAACCTGAGATAAAGCAGATTATTCTAAACCTGACAAATGGGTCATTTTTTCTTTTCATCCAAAAATTTTGGGGGTTAGATATCCCCAGTAATGATTGTTTTATATACGCCTCTGGGTACAGGGTAAAGATCAATTTTGGTGGGGTGTTATTGCCTGAATATGGTGTAAGCTTTATATGGCCAATGTATAGGACAGCGCCGGAACAGTAGTATAAGCATATTCCTAAGCGTAAATCTTTGACTAAGCCTAATGGTAACAATGAGCCTATACCTAAGCCAAAGCCTAAACAAAAAAATTAGTCTAAAGCTTAAGCTTACTCTATTACAGTCCCGCCGGAAAACGTTCCGGCCTTGTTCTATGCATAGGCTGCTTTATATTAATGTCTTAAATTACGTGCGTTTGTAACATTAATAATTTGTTTATGGACAGCCATGATAGCAATTTAAATGTATACTTCAGGGTTGTATCGTGGTACCCCGAACTAAAATTCGGTACATTTAGTCACGGGTTTAAATTTTAGATTACAAGTACAACGAATGTATACAGTGGGAGAATCAACTGAAATGTCGCCTGAAAATTTGTTTGAAACAGTTTTTTAAAAACATTTTACAGGCTGTAAGTTTTAGGTAATTTTCTCGGTGTTCGCTTTTAAAAACGTTTACAAGCCGCCTATAAGCGGCGTAGTAGAAAAATTTGATGAATGATAAAAACTTTTTTAGTTATTTCTGAATTCTGATTGTTGACAAAAATAGTTTAGCTTTTATTTTAAGCTAAAAATTTCAAAACCAACTCAGGGTGCCGCTATGCTTTTGATGACGTCCGACGCCGTCCATCACCGTACCACTGCGTACGTTTACTGCATAGAACAGCATATGAAGCATTAAACATAACTTTTTTCACGTGCGGTGCTGGCCCTGTCGGACGGCGCCTCTAAACAAATATGGCGATTTCCCTTAACGTCATTTTTTTGATATTTGGTCCATTTGCCCCCACATATGGTGGCCGGGATCGCAACCAGCGGATTGTCAAAACCAAGAGTGGATAATCGCTATTTGACAAGAGTGTGCAACTGAGTACATTCTGCGTTGAAACGAATGCACCCGGCACGCGTTGCGTTTTTGCCCAACCCCATTTATTTAGATGGGGGTACAACCGGTGCAGACCATGGCACTTTATGTATGCGGCATCAAACATGCTTCCGTTATAGTTTAATTTAGATCATGTGATAGCGACCCCCCTCTAAACAAGGGGCGGTCGGCCAAAAACGCAACACCCGGTGGTACATTTTGCGCCATGCAGAACTCAAGGCATGCGCACTCCTGTCATTATGCAGTCTTGGCAAAACAAACCGCTGGTGCAATGCTGCTATTTTTTCTGGGTATCGCAGTCCGTGGTACCCCAGGGACGGATAGGAATTTTATTAATAATCATTTATTTTGCTGGCTATTTTTGGTACATTTCAACCTGTATCGGTTGGTATTGAAATTAGCATTCAGTAGAATTAATTTGCTTCTTATACAAAATGGTATATATAGTTCTCAGAAAAGCTATTTTATAACAATATTAACATAGGGCGTTAATTTTATGTCAAGGGGGAAGTTTCTTAACCCCTTTTCTCAAAGAGTTGTCTATGGGTAACTCAGCGCAACGTTAAATAACATATATCGCACAGTGTTTAAGAATTGCAACACGTTCCGTCTCCAGATGAAATAGAAAATATTCATGTGATAAAGGGTTGAGCTCCCCCAATAATTTTCTATCGTTTACTCAGTGTAAGAATGAACATATTCCTACGTCTAAGCCTAAGCCGAAAACTAGGCTAAATCTTTAAACCGGACTCATGTGCAAATCTTTTGAATCTCAACTGGCATTCAAAAATACAACGTTAGCCAGTTTTGTGTTAAAGTAGGTTCAAATAGTGCAAATATTAATCTTTTGCCTGACTAAATCACCCCCGAATTCGAGGATTGCTAGGGGATAGGAGACGACGGCATTTAGAGTGGACAGGGAAAAATTGTCGTAACTTCTAACTCTTTCTCGGCGCTAAAGTCGTTCTCACGGGTGCACTGTGGATCCGTTCCCCCCACAATATGGCTACCGCCCCCCAAAATGGACTCGGTCTAAATGTAAACAATCTTGAATTGCAATTGTAGGATGCCCTAAAATCATTCGGTGCCCTCCCGAAATCAAATTTTCAGCGAACGTCACTGTTCGGCACTGAAAGTAAAAATATTAATTTCTGGATCAGTAAGGGAGGGCGCTATTTGCCTGCGAGTCGAAATTAAAACCTTTAACTCCATTCTACAGTTGTATTAGGTTCAGGCTAGGAAGAGCGCGTTGTTCATGATTTATTTTTTGCCTAATAAAAGAATTAATGAGGTGTGAAACGGTATGTTGATTATATATAAAGGCTTCGTTTACGTGCTTAAATTTAAAAAGAAAGTCTTAGCTTAAAGGCTTTATATACACAATTGTCTGCGATTGTTAAAATATATTTTTTTTCGTACATTTTTGTTTCTGCCGTCAGACTCATAATTGCACTGGTTCATATCTGGGGCTCGTAGCCAAGGGGGACAGAGGAGGGCACGGAACCGCCTGAACAATGTTGTTCTTCCGTAGCAGTGGCACATCAAGAAGAAGGCGATGGGGTTCCTTTGGCCCCATAAAGTTTAAAACCAAAATTTTGTATTAAGATTTCATGCTAAAATCGAGTTTAATGCTAAAATTGTGTTTGGGTTGTTGCTTGCCTCCGTCGCCAACTTGGTGATCTTACAGCCCCCCCTTCCTACCCTGAAAAGGTTCAACCTCATTTGTGAGCCATCTGGGATGCTTGCATGCCCCTGGCAAAAAAGTGTTTAGCACCCCCATGAGCTGTCTACGGGGTCTGTTTACATGTCTAACACAGTTTAAATATGCAAGCATACTCTTAGACGAAAAGCCAAACGAAAAAGAAACTGGCACAGTATGTGCTCCGCTAATCGCTGTTTTTAGGCAAAAAAAAATCAATTTTTAGTCATTTTTAAACGCTTCGTCCAGTGAAATTTAAACACTTTTGTGGTTTCGAGTTTAAAATTAAAAACTTGCGTCCAGAATTTTAGCTGGCTAAAGTCCAAAGTATATTTGAACAGTTAGCATATGTTAATACATGGGTCTTGCCTGTGTAATTGCATAGAGACTGGGGCCATTAAAAACCAGAATGCCCAAAACCTTATACACATGTGCAAGTTTTGCTGCGAGAACTTGCAGCTGCAACTTGCACTTGCAAGTTTTGTCCAAAATCCCGTTCGAAAAACTTGGAGCTGCAAAAATTGATTAAAAATCAAAGTTACAAATTTAGTTCACATGTGTGAAAAAATATGCGAGTTCAATGAATTTATTACATCCGCCTTCTCATTGGCTGATAAAAAAATGCAAGTTCTACGTGCAATTTGCAGCTGCAAGATCTCGCAGCAAAAACTTGCACGTGTGAATAGGGCTTAAGGTTTAGGCTCACGTTTATTTTTAACGCTTAGACTAAGGCTTCAGCGCACACTTGGGATTATAGATTTTGACTTTAGGTTGAAAAAAACGACTTTCTTAAGCCTAAGCATTTGCCTAAATCTAAGCCTTAATTAAAATAGTGGGCAGAAAAGTGCACAAAAGCCTTATCGTTTTGTACAGACAATGCAACAGTATGTTAGTATCATTTTGCAGCGAAGAGTCATGATTTCAGCTCAATGAACGTTTTTCTCAGTTCAGATTAAACAACAGCTGGACAGCTGAGACAAAGACCACAGAATAAGCGACGGCGGGCAACCTCAAGCCATTTGTAAAATTTGCCCAAAAATCTGTGCTATAGAAGTAATGGCTCATGTAAAGATCAGGGGCGGAACGTTTTTCTGTGGGACTAGAAAAGAGTGCGTTTAAGATTTAGACTAATTTTTTTGATTGGCTTAGGCTTAGGCTTAGGTTTAGGCTTAAGAATATGCGCATTCTTACGCTTAGGCTTAGGCTTAGGCTTAGGCGTAGGAATATGCTGATTCTTACGCTTAGGCTTACGCTTAGGCTTAGGAATATTCTTATAATACTGTTCTGCCCCTGTTCTTTACATTGACCGAAGTAAAACTGTTAGTATTTGACAACCACTGGCGTAGCCACGATTTCATTTTGTGACAAATCTATAGCATTTTTTAAATTTTAGCAATAAAAAGTTTAAATCGTAGGCGTTTGTAACGCTAATCTGCTCGTACAAGACGCTGGCTAGTCTGTTCACAGTCACATTTTTGGAAGAATTTTAAATTTTTCACGTCGTTTCAGATACACGAAATTTAATTAGCAAAATACACGGAATATTTTAAATTTTAAATCAAATTTGCTTAAATTAATGCTTATCTAAAAATATGGCGATGAACAGCGCAATGATTTTTGCGTAATTTATCACTCACTGACGCAAAAATCATGTGCCACCGTAAAGGCTACAACGATTTTTGGGGCCTTTAGTTAGAGGGGGACCACGGAAAACTTAGCCGCACACTTTTCAGAAATTTAGCCCCCGCTCGAAAATTTTTAACACTGCTTGTAAATACTGTCAAATCGCCACCTACGTCTCCCTGAATTTTTGACCCTTTCTACTGGCAACAGAGCGGGCCCGTAGCCATGGAGGGCAGTGGGGGCTCACCCCCCCCCCCCCCAAAACCCCCCCTTTCGCTCCCCCCCCCCCCCCCCCCTTTTTTGTGCTAAATTTACATAAATTTGCATATGAAGTAGTATTGCGAAGATATAATATGCAGGTTAACAAGGTTTGCGGGGGTTTTTTCATGGAAGTTAGTTGTTTTCAAGAATTAAGAATTGTTGGCAAATAAACCAGATTTTTGTTTACATGGTCCTTCGGATATTACTCTGCCAGTGCAACTTTTGGTGTATGGTCAAACAGCGTTTACAGTGGAAATAACAAACAGATTCGGTAAGCACATCATTTCATTGGAATACTTATTGAATACATGGTTTCAGGAGACATTTACAAACAATCGGTGCCAGGTTTTAGCGCTGATTGTTTAAACTACAACTACAACAACCTCAATTTTGGGAATCTGTAGAACAGTAGTGAGGTGCAAAATTTGAGAGTGATATAAAGGTAACGTTTGTTTATTTTCTATTAGTATCTGATATCCGATGTCTACTGACCAGGAATTATTGCGAGCAAAGCGCCAAAGAAATGCGCTAATATCAAACGTTAAAAAAGAGTTGGCAAAGGCGCAACTTTTTTCACAACAAGCTAAAGATCTAGACTTACAAGGCATTGCAGTATGCTCAAACAAAATAAAGTACTACCGCAATCGTATTTCGAAACTAAACGATGAAATTTTATTGTCAATTGAGGATGATCAAGAGGGTGAAATAGAAAGCAAGCAAGCAGCAGACTTGGATGATATAATGCTTGAAGCTATTTCAACCCTTAGTACCCAGGAGCATTTGTTTCCGGAATCGAATCCTACAGAGACGCGCAAACAGGCTACATTGGAAACATCTGTAAATGAATCAAAAGTACTATACGCAAAACTACCGAAACTGGAAATGAAAAAATTCGGTGGGGATCCTTTAAGGTGGACTGAATTTTGGGATAGTTTTGTGACCACCATACATCAAAATGAACAACTAGCCAATGTAGATAAATTTAAGTATCTAAGAAGTTTCCTAGAAAGTGATGCGCTGCGTTTAATCGATGGTTATCGCCTTACAAATGCAAACTATACAGAAGCTGTTGAAGCGTTACGCGAACGTTTCGGCAATCCCCAATTAGCAATTTTCGCACATTTAGAGTCTATGCTTGCAATTCCTACGGCGACGCATGACATTAGACAATTACAAAAAACCTTTGACGAATGCGAGAGCCACATACGAAGCTTAGTGGCGTTAGGTTTACAAGAGAAAACTTTTGGGCAGGTATTCACACCTATAATTCTGGCAAAATTACCAACATTTGCAAAAATGGAACTTCACAGGAAAAATGGATCAAGCCCTTGGGAGTTGTCTAACCTTCGAGAATGGCTGAAAGAGGAAATTAGAGCTCGCGAATACAGTCAAAGAGTATTCGGTAATCAGACAGGCGCGTCCAAAGAGCAGGAAATAGGAAAACGTCAGTCCGGACATGTAGTTCGTCTAAATAAAACTACGGGAGGAACTACATCGGCATTAGTAGCTAGTTATACAACGGCAAATCCCCGTTGCAGTTTTTGTAGTGGGACACATTACGCAGATCAGTGTGATAGATATTCAGATTCAAGTAGTCGTAAGCAGCAGGCTATTAAGTCTAAAAGATGTTTCAAGTGTCTAAGCAACAAACATTTGGCAAAAGTATGCCAGAGCAAACGATCATGTGCACACTGTCACAAGTTCGGTCACCACAGAAGCCTGTGTACAGTAAAATTTTCCGCAGAGTCAACCAACCGGTCCAATAATCCAGAAGCAACTTCTGTTCTAACGGTCGAAACTAATAGTAAAACTTCGCAAGTCGCCAATCAGTTAATTGCTTACGGAGAAACAGCTATTTTACAAACAGCCGTAGCAACATTGAACGGCAAAAACGGGCAGCCTGTTTACGCCCGCATTCTTTTTGATACTGGATGCTCTCGTTCTTTTATTACAAGCAGGCTTAGTGAAAAAATCGTAGTTAGTCGCAAACCTAATGAGACAGTCGCAATTGCTGGATTTGCGGATGCCACACGTAGAACAGTTGATTACAAGTCTGTAAAGTTTGGAATTAGGCGGCCCGATGGAACTCAGCAGTTAATAACAGCGAACGTCACACCTGTAATTTCTTGTGAAATCGAAAAGGTACCGCTTGACGAACATTCTCGGTGTGTTATGACCAAATTGCCACTGGCTGAACCACTTACTTCAAAACCCGAAATGGTTGAAATTGAAATTTTAGTTGGCACTGATTACTATTACGATTTTACTGGTCCAGAGCAAATAAAATTGTCAAGTGGAGTTGTTTTGTTATCGTCTACACTGGGTTATATAGTAACGGGAAAAGTTCTGTCTAAAAACAAGTAGAATCATGTTCATTCAGTTCTTTTCTTATCACAAACCAATTCTACCTCCGAGTCAACGATCGATATTGAACGGTTCTGGAGTCTGGAAGACATAGGAATTAAACCATGCAAAGTTTCAACAGATGATGATGAAGCACTTAAGGTATTCAACAGCACGATTATATATCAGAACGGCCGGTATTACGTAGAATGGCCGTGGAAACAAAATGTGCCTGAATTACCAGATAATTATCAACTTGCTTTCGGTCGTCTCAAAACGTTAGTAAAACGAATAGCCCAGAAATCAGATGTGTTGCAAAAATACAGTGAAACAATTCTTGATCAGTTACGCAACGGTATAATTGAAGAAGCAACGAATCCGGCAGAACCCGGGAAAGTTCATTATATTCCGCACCACTACGTGTTGTCTCCAGCAAAGACTACAACCAAATTGCGAATAGTTTATGATGCATCGGCCAAAATGAATAAAACGTTACCCAGTCTCAACGAAAGTTTGTTACGAGGGCCAATTATTCTTGATGATTTGTGTGGTCTTATAATAAGATTCCGCCTGCATCCAATAGCGGTCATAAGCGATATAGAAAAGGCATTTCTGCAGGTTGGTTTAAAAACATGTTCACGAGATGTTACGCGATTTCTTTGGCTCAAAACCATCAATAAGCCGGTTTGTTTAACTAACTTAGTCACGTATCGGTTTTGTCGAGTTTCTTTTGGAGTGATATCGAGCCCTTTTCTACTAGCAGCTACAATACAGTATCATATTGAACACTCGAAAATAGACGTCGTTAACAATATTGCAGGAAATATTTACGTTGATAACATTATAACAGGAGCATCGACTATAGGAAAGGCTACCACATTTTATGTTAACGCAAAAGAATTGTTTCGCAAAGCAAATATGAACCTTAGAGAGTGGTTTACCAATAGTACCTGCCTTCGGAATGAATTTGCAGAAAAAGGCCGTGGAAAAGAAACTAAAACGAAGGTACTAGGTCTCAGTTGGGACACAGAAAATGACACACTTTCAACAGGCATTTCAATTACTCCAGTCACAACAGCCGTAACTAAACGTTTGGCGTTAAGCACTCTTGCCAAAGTATATGATCCGTGCGGATACTTTGCAGCAGTTACGGTTACAGGCAAAATACTGATTCAAAAATTATGGAAACAGAATTACAGCTGGGATTCCACTCTTTCACCAGAATTGTACAAAGAATGGTGTAATTGCACTGCAGAAGTTAAGCGCATTTCGGAATTTTCCATTCCTCGCTGCTATTTTGCTGCACCAACAAACGAAAATGCAACTTTCAGCCTTCATTCTTTTAGCGATTCATCAGCAAAAGCATTTGGTGCATGTGTTTACCTTAACCGACAACAAAATGGTATGACAGAATCACAGTTGGTGTTTGCTAAATCACGGGTCGCTCCATTAAAAGAACTTTCCATTCCTCGTTTGGAACTAATGGGTGTCCTAATTTCAGTCCGCCTAATTGCATTTGTGGTCAACCAGCTGCGCATTAAAATAATCGACAAGGTAGCGTGGACGGATTCGCAGTGTGTATTGCACTGGTTGAAAAAATCGTCAGTTCAACCCAAATTTGTTCACAACCGCGTGTCTGAGATTAAATCTTACGAAGGAATCACCTTTCGATATGTACCAACACAAGACAATCCAGCAGATTTAATTTCTCGAGGATGCACTTACCAAGATTTGATGGTTAATCCACAATGGTGGCATGGTCCAAGTTGGTTAATTGACCGTGATCAGTGGCCAGCAAACGAGTTATCGCAAAGTAGCGAAGACGGTTTATCCAAAACTGAAGAAAAAACATTAGCAGTTGTTACGAAGTCCGTTAATGTCTTAGATGAATTTATGGACATTACAAAATTTTCAACGTTATTACGTCTATTACGAGTGACCGCTTGGGTCCTTCGCTTCGTCAACAATTTATTACATAGGGTGTCTCGAATGAATTCAAATTTAGAAGCGCTCACTTCGTATGAATTAGCTGAAGCTCTGAAACTGTGGGAAAACGGGCGCAAGACGGTCACTTTGCATCACTGCAAGTATCCATTGCTACCGGAAAACGAGACACCTTAGTTCGGCAGTTAAGCTTATACCTTGATGATGATGGATTGATTCGATGCCGAGGTCGTCTTGGAAACAGTGAGTTACCTGAAGACGCTAAAATTCCTATATTGTTACCTAAACATGCCTATTTTACGAAACTGATAGTCATGGACACCCACGTTCGAGCGTTTCATGCAGGTGTTACTCATACTCTCGCACTGACAAGACAAAAATATTGGATAATTCACGGTCGCAGTAGAGTCAAATCAATCTTAGCGGAGTGCAGAGTATGCCGTCAATTGAAAGGTGGGCCATTCAAGTATCCAACTCCTCCCCAATTACCATCATTTCGCGTTGAAAGTACTCGGGCATTTGACTGCATTGGTATTGATTATATGGGACCACTGTTCATAAAAGTTACAACAGGTTCCAATCAGAAAGTTTGGATTTGTCTCTTTACGTGCGCGGCCGTACGTGCTGTTCATCTGGAAATAGCTGCTGATCTAACAGCGTGCCAATTTTTAATGTGTCTGCGCAGGTTTATGTCATTTTATGGAAAACCTACATTGATTGTATCAGACAACGGAAAACAGTTGCAGGCTACAGAGCAGTTTATTAGACAGGTTTTCGAATCGGTACAAGTACGCAACTTCGCTGCATGTGAAGGTATAACGTGGAAATTCATAACTGAGTTATCTCCCTGGATGAGGGGATTTTTTGAAAGAATGGTAGGTTGTGTTAAACGAGCTCTAAAAGCTTCATTGGACAAACGTTGTGTCTCACTTATCGAGCTTCAGACTGTGGCGACCGAAGTTTGTTCGGTTGTTAACATTCGTCCGCTCACGTACTTAGGAACCGAAGTGGAAAACGCACCGCTTACACCTGCACATTTTATACGAGGTCCCCGTTTGGGGGTTGCTTCGTTTGCCAAAGATTTAGGGAACGTTCAAGTGAAATCTGCTACTCATCAGTCATTAGTTCTAACGTTCAAACGCATGCAAGCCGTTCTCAGTTTATTTTGGAACACTTGGCGAAATCAGTATTTGTTGAGTCTGAGAAATAACTTTTGTTTCAGCAATCGCGGTAGCAGTGAGTTACATCCTGAAATTGGATCAGTAGTGGTCGTTAAGGACAATTTACCACGTGGGCAGTGGAAGATGGGGAAAATAGTGTGTCTCTATCCGAGTATAGATAATAAAGTTCGTTCAGCAGCCGTCAGGATGGCAAACGGTCGTGTGTTGAAACGATCGTTACAGCAATTATTCCCTATTGAGGTTCCTGTTAACAACGAAAGCCAACCTTCAGTAGTACACGCTGACGAACAAGACAGTTTGTCGCAAGGATCCGTTGAGTACTAGTGTCGATACCTTTAGACAGTATAATTTCGTAGTATATATTTTCAGTTAATTATTTTGTTTTGTTATAGTTGCCGGTATGTCGCATCGTCAATTTATCAATGCTCAGTCTCCGTTGTCCCGTTTTTACCGGTTTCAATCACTACAATTTGGCAAAACAACTGTAACGTCTATTGAAATGATGTACTGGTATCTTATGCTTTTACAGCATGATGAAAAGGACATCAGCAAAAAATTGCTGCTAAGTTCAGTTTGTCAAAATAATCCGTCGGAGATTAGCGCTTTTCTAAAACAGGATGGATTTCAGCTTTCGCCAGAATGGGTGTTTCGCGCAGATGATGTGTACTTAGACATTTTGATTAATCTTATGAAACATAATAACAACATGTGTCGTGCTGTTTTTTAGAGATTCTGGCTTCTGTAAGCAATCCAAAGTTGATACAGTTTGTTAATTGTCAAGCTAGATCAGAGTTTGTCTGGTCATGTGGTCTTCGATGCGGTCCAGCAACTCAGCGAGAAAAATATCCTGGGTTCAATCTTTACGGTGAAATGCTTACAAAACTTGCCGTTTTGCATATCGAACGGCGAAAGGTGCCGCGGTTTGGTGTTAAGCAACTGCAAAAGAAGAAGGATCAAATGTCCTCAAGTTATACGCAGACAGTATTAGTGCTCTCAGACAGTCAGTGTATACATTTGCAATCGATTTATGGTGGAGTTGTAGTTTGTATTTCGGGGGAAAGTTTTGTGATTTAGCCGACGAAATTTCAATCAGAGGCTTACACTTATCTAGATTCGCTGTGGTCGTGGTAAATTGTGGAGTAAACGATGCGCAAAGGGCTCAGCAATCATGGAATGATTCATGGGAAAAATTGGCGCGACATTTGAATTATGTTTCTGAAACTTTTCCTGATATCAAATTATTAGTCAGCTGCTCAATTCCCCACCCTGCAGTACCAAATGCTAAAAACCACACTGAGTGGGTTCAAATGCAACTTAACAATTCAAAAGTATTGTGTCTTAATTGGTTTTCGTATCCGAATAGTCCATTTGGAGAGGGAACTACTTCTACATATAATTCAAACCTATTTGACAAAGACGGGTTTCATCTTAATCACTCCGGCTTTCGTGAAATGTGGTTGGCATGGGTCAATTGTGTGCCCGAGTTGAAGAATGTTAGTTATGAATTGTCAAAAAACCACTTAGCGGTTAAACGAAATTGCTTTGGGAAACTGAAACATGATTAGCAACGGTTTAGCTTTCAGTTGGGAGTGTGCTAAATTTACATAAATTTGCATATGAAGTAGTATTGCGAAGATATAATATGCAGGTTAACAAGGTTTGCGGGGGTTTTTTCATGGAAGTTAGTTGTTTTCAAGAATTAAGAATTGTTGGCAAATAAACCAGATTTTTGTTTAATCCGGGGGGGGGGGGGGGGGGCGGGGGGGTGGGGGCAGGGGGGGGGGTTTTCGCTTTAATTTTTTTCGTTAAGGATATCAAACAATGGGTAGTTACCACTTGCTTGTTCAGCGAACGAAGACAATGCCTCGAATATCATATGATATTGAAGGACAAAAGGTAACCTATACATGATATTAGCAGACAAATACGAATATTTGAATACGATATGGGGTCTATAAGCAGACAAAATCTGACCCAATAGTCTAACCAGCGATTTTATGGATATCGTGAATATCTTAGTTTTCATTCAACAGATTGTTTTGTGACAGAATTGTTTAGTTTTATGTAATTATATTTTATTGCACCGAAATAAACAACAAATTTGAACGTTTAAATCTCCCTTACAATCCTCAATATTTTCACGACTCTTTCATCAAATGTGTTTTTTCTTTTGGATCCTGGTCAAATACACCGTTTAACTAAGGTTATTTAGCGCGTCCTGCTCGATTAAGCCACGGTTCAACCCGATTTCGCGGGGTATACTATGAGCAACGATATCGCGACAATTTGTCTTCTGGCAATTCCTCGCCTGACAACACGTCGCCCGACAACTTGTAATCCGAAATTTGATCTGACTCGACAATTCGTTGCCCAAGGCGACGAATTGTCCAGTCGAATTATTTTCGGATTACAAGTTGTCAGGCGACGATTTGTCAACCGATGAATTGCCGTGATACTCTGCTATACACATTTGAGAATACGAGAATAGTATTTCGAATGAAATATATAAATATTCATGTGAAAGGGTTAATGGAAAAGTTTTCAACTGTCTTTAACGTATAAGTTGCGAAACAAGCATATCAGCCGTTTGAGGTAGCCGCCGCAGCATATCATGTGCTTCTGAGCAAATAACGTTATTTCGGCGAATAGTTTGTGTTTTGACACATTTTATGCTGTTTACAAGCTTCATTGCTTGCCAAACAAAATTAATATTGCTAAATTATATATTAACCATGAAAATTAATTAAATACACATTATATAACCTGAGCCATATACAAGGCAACAGATAAAAGGGATATATTTGCTGTCAAAATTTCAGGAGACACAAAACCCTACTTTGAACGGATTTTAGAATTTAACCGGTGAATTCTTAACCTCAAATGGTTTTAAAAATTGTACCCAGCCGAATTGAAAGCCTGGCTACGCCACTGCTTATATTATCGCAGCCATTCGAGCCAGAATAATCGGTGAGGGAGTCGTTTCGTTTCTGTGGCGATCCTCAAAATTTAGTCAAAAAATAGGAAAAAAATTTGAAAATTTTTTCTGACGTCATTTTTAACCTATTAAATTGCTCAAATTGCGTTTGAGTTCTCGTTGGCGATTATTTGTTTCGCCATTATATATGGTTCACCCACGTATTTGGTTCCACTTGTTTTTTGAATCAGCTGCTGTGCCGCTGGACATATATACAAACGAAACGTCATATATTTTATATTACAATTTTCGTTTGCCACCCCTAGGAAAAGTAATAAAAATTCCTTGGGGGATAGGATCTGAGTTTGGAAAGGTACAACTTAGTGGCAGGTTTTTTACCTTTAAGTAGCAGAAGTTTCTTTCTAACGTCTGTTTAATCGGTTTATCTGTTCTCTTTAGAAATTTCGGCGAAGATATGTTGTCTCTAACCTTTATCTTGCGGACGCCCTGTAGTAGTCTATATTTCCAGCTGGGTTCATTGATAATATGTCAACTGAAATATTCAAGTTAAAATTGATCACAGGACTCTAAGAAACGTCCCAGGTGATACTTTCACCCACAGCAAACAAGCGAAGACTAAGCGATGGTTTCAAAGAGAGTTTTGCTTTAAACAGAAAGTGTTTAGCAGAGTTGATTGAGGATGCGAATTATATGCTAAAAAATATTTCTTGCAGGGTCTCGTATACAAAGAAAAAATACGGGACTAATTTTAAAATTGATGAAGACTAGAAAATAGGTATTTTTGGAAGCTTTTGAGCAGCTTTTTTTGTTTTTGAGTCCAAAAAATTTGTCACTCGATTCGCTCGTTCAAAAACAACTTTTATACAAAGTTGCAACTTCACAAAACGGAATCTTCATTCCTTAGGGTTGCGCCAATACACATTCAAGTTTTCTCCAAAATCCCGTTTGAAAAACTTGCAGCTGTAAATAATTCATTAAAAATCAAAGCTAGGAATTTAGTTCGCATATGTGAATAACCATGCAAGGTCAATGAAAGTATTGTAACCGCTTTCTCATTGGCTGATAAAAAAAATGCAAGTTCTGCATGCAATTTGCAGCTGCGAGTTGTTGCAGCAAAAACATGCACGTGTGAATAGGGCTTAGGTAAAAATTTTCTGATTCGATCTGAATCTGAATCGATCCTTAGTCGAATTGATTTTTTTGCACTTTTACACTCGTTTTTAATGGCTTGAGCGGAAACTTAATTATATTTTAAGATAATTTTATGAATAAAATACTCTTTTTTTGATGTCGTCTGTGTCTTTTGATTATATCCGGCTGTGTTTTTTACTTTTATTCATTCAATTTATTTTATCACAAATTACAACATCTGGTCAATCTCTCATTTCATAAAGCAGCAAAGAACATTTTGTGCCTGGACGATACAAACCTAACCTCTCTAAAGCGCCAGCGCCAGTGACGGGGGTAAACTGCTGGCGCCTGGATAACCCCACCAATCCATCATGCGAAACAATGTTAAGCTGTCGGCACAAATCATTCACGTTAAGTATCGGGTTACTCGTGCATATTAGGATGCTGGTTCTCATCGTTCGTGAGTTTTCTTCAGCCGTTATATCTCACCCCTCCGCGTATATGCCCTTTGTCCTTAAATCAGCTCTTGTGCCTTGTACAGATGCCTCGTTTGCTTTTTGTGAACTGCTGTAATTATTACAGATCCGAAAGCATCAGATGCATCGTTTACAATAAATTAAGCCCTATTAACACGTTCAAGTTTTTACTGCAAGAACTTGCCGGTGAAAATTGCACGCTGAACCTGCATTTTTTCATCAGCCAATGAGATTGCGGCTGCAATAAAAATTCAGTGAAATTGCACTGTTATTAACACATATATGTACTAAATTCCTAACTATGCTTTTTAAGGTTTATTTGCACCTGCAAAATTTTCGAACGGGATTTTAGACAAAACTTGCAACTGCAATTTTCAGCTGCAAATTCTCGCAGCAAAAACTTGCACGTGTGAACACGGCTTAATACTGAACTTTTGTACACTCCCCCGATATTTATAGTTAAGGCGTATTCTTCGGCTCACGATTAGGCTAATGCTTAGGTTTAGGTAAACATTTTCCTAATAAGCCTTCGCCTAAAACCTCTAAAGCTAAAACCGAAGAAAGCTTGAGTTTACGGTGGAAGCGCGTGACGAAAAGTGTCCCACAGACTTATCATAACGGGGTTTCGAGGCACTTGTTTGACCTAATTATATCCTGGTTCTCGTTTCTATATTGGCATTATTAAAAATACCAGCAAATTAATGCTTAGGCAATACGAGCCGGTTTGGTGTACACACGCTAGTGTAATTAGCGTTATTTTTGGTTGTTTTGACTTTTAAAATAGAACAACTTTATAACACGTAAAATATTTAATATTTAAGTTTAAAATTAGTGTCAAATACAGTATACACGATTTGTACCCGTTTGCGGGTTGAATTTTGTGTATATAATTTTGCGGCAGAAAAATAACCCCGAAAACAACAACAACAACAAGATGTTTTGAAAATATGCAAAACGCAAAATATTCCTCAAAGATATTTTCGGCCGCAAAATTGTCGAATATTCGCAAAACAGAAAGATTACCTGATCTGATACACTCTTCTCCCACATATTACTGAGGTAATATCTGGTGAGAGGACAACGTTAGACGGTCGAGTTTGCCTGTCTTCAGGCTATGAGCCTAAATTTTGATACTTTAGATGGGTCCAAAAATGTAAATGCTACGACAAAATTAGACGGCCGAGTTTGCCTGTCTTCAGGCTATGAGCCTAAATTTTGATATTGCACACTTTAGATGGGTCCAAAAATGTAAATGCTACTAAGTCCGTTTAAAATTTCAATTTTAATTTAAGCTAAAATATTTAATCAAATCGCAGATCTGCTATTAAACTTCAACTAAAACATCGCTAGTTTGTTTTCAGCCCAATCAGATTGATTTAAAAATTACTAGACAATATATTATTGATTTCTGCTCAAAAGTGCTATTTTAAACCAGAATGCAGATGTAGAGGATTTCTTAGCTATAGGAATTGCTAAATGTCTCGATAATCGGCGGCTACTCGATGATGGGCGGCGACTCGATGATCAAGATTTCAAAATTTCACAAGATGAAAGGTTTTAAGGAGTTGAGAACACATGAACCGAAATCGAAAAAAAAACGTATGAAAATAGTCTTACGACGTTTGATATTAGTATAAGAATGTGCTCTTTTACCGTTTATTTGCAGTTTAACTATTAATATTAAAACAACAAGTATATATATTGATAATCAGGCTTTAGACAAGAGTATGCAACTGCGGTATATTCTGGTTTAAACAAAGTATCCAGCGCACATTGTGCTTCGGTGTTGTCCGTTCGGTTTGGCGAATGTGAGGCTATGAATCTTAGACAACCATTTTTTAAGCCTGAATTTTGTCGTTTTTTTATTTCAAATTGAACAATTGCCACATCTCTGCACTGAATACTAAGTGATTACCAATAATTTACAATTATCTATGAAAAATACAAAAAACACAATTTTTCTAACGTCCAATGCTACTTACCGGAAACCGATATCCGGCTACATCCTGTTAAGTGATATATTCTATTGAGCGCAATCGCAATTAAAGCGGATGTTTCATAAATGGGCCAATGTATAGCTGGTCCGTTACAGTGGTGTAAGCATATTCCTAAGCCTAAGCGTAAGAATGAGAATATGCCTAAGGCTAAGCCTAAGCCTAAGCGTAAGAATGGGCTTATACCTAAACCTAAGCCTAGGCATAAAATTGTTCAAAACTTAAGCTTACTCTATTGCAATGCTGCAGAAACATGTTCCGCCCCGGATCTATGCATGGATCAATAAATGAATAATAAACCAAGAGTCGATGATAACTTCCTAGAGACCAGATACTATGCTGATTACTTATTATTTTGCGTTGCAAAATGTGCTATTCGACGCAATGCGGTGTTCGACTTACAGCACATTTTTCCATTCGATTTTACCCTTCCGCTTATACCAAAGTCAAAATCAGTACAAACTGGTAATAGATGCTACACACATTTGAGATTACGTCGACAGGTGTCATATGACACAGTAATCAACGTTATACCTGACTTTCACAAAATTGTTTCTGTTAAACATTCCCACAGTTTGACGTAGGATTTCTGATTAATCTCATGATTTTTCGTTATGGATAAAACCACATGACCAGCCCGGGTTAACGCTTTGACAACACAAATATTATCAAGCTAAATTTGTTTTTCGTTACCTTCACATAGCGAAGCGTTGAATTTTGATTGGCTGGAGCCGGATCTGACAAAACAACTTCTGAAATATCGTTGGTTCCTTAATATCGAATTTGCTATTCGTTACCGGATGTTCAATTATTGGATGTCTGTAGTGAAAAATATTCGTACGGATTCGGCTTAAAGCTGCGCCCCCTTTGTATCCTTATTAGGATATCCCTGACTTTAAAGAATTTTGTTATATTTTTTTAAACGAAAGGGTTAACGATTGTTCTGTAAATGACACTGTTGTGTTGCTAGAATTAAGCATTTTGAAGGCACGTCCTAGACATATGGTGCTCTAAGAGCCGATGTCATAGTATCTATGCCTAAACATATAAACGTGATAGGATTTGACTGATTTTGGCTCACGTGATTCTACAGATGCGGTTTGCAACTAAAATGTTTAAAATCGCAACAACTTTCTGGGTCAAATATATTTTTTTAACTTTTGTTGTTATCGAAGTTGCACGTGGCAAATAGTAAAACCTTTCAATAACTCTTTCTCGCATGAATATTTTCTATTTTATCTGTATTTTGAATTTATATGTTTGGATTTTACTCGACTGACAAAGCGTTTACTATCACTGTTCGCCTATGAGAGTTTTTGACGCGCAAGCTTATAAATATTGGTAATTAAAATTTTTTATTAACCCTTTCTCGCATGAATATTTTCGATTTTATTCGATTTCAAAATTTCAACCTAGGACTCGAACGATAAATACAGTCAAATACGAAGTGGCTGGCATCGCCGCTCGACTATAAAATCACAAGCCTCAGGCGATTGTTATGCGATGTGAAATTTAAGCATTGAGATTTGATAAGTTGAGACAAAACCCATAATTGCCAGCGTGTGTTTATAATGATTTTGTATTGAAATTATACTTTCTCACCATTTCATACCAGTGAATAAAAGTTATAATGTAACGAAATTGCATTATAAAATTAATAGGTTTTCAAACTGACGAATTTGACAAAGTTGAACATTTTAAAATACATTAGCATCGATATTTTGCTTCCCGTTTTAAATTTGTGGTCAAATATTTTTTTGACCAGTTAACGTTTAATAGGACGCGAGGCCAAAAAATACCATTGCGTATTGAAGGAATTTGTGACCCATGCTACTTTTAGGGCCGTCCCGGTTTCTGGTGGGTCTGTAAAAAAGTAGGCTTACATTCTAGACAATTTTTTGCTTATGCTTAGGCATAGGCTTAGGAATACGCTTTTGCAACGCTTAGGCTTAGGCTTACGAATATCCTTTTGCAACGGTTAGGCTTAAGCTTAGGCTTAAGAATACGCTTAATCTACTGTTACGTCACATTGGCCGAATTTGCTATATTTTCTTTAAATTTGAAATATTTCACTCTGTGTTTAGTGTTTTTAAGTTTGTTTTGAACAACTCACAGCGATCTCGTGGAAGCCGAACTGTATTTTGACAACTATTTATCATCCTAAGTAACCACGGGCAGATGTTTGATACAAAAACACAAAATATTTACTCGTTCGTTGATATAACGAGAGCAAAAAATATGGCTTCCGGAAAATATTAGACCAAATTTGAACGTAGGACTTTGAAAATTGGCAAAATATGCTTGATTTCAGACGACACAGCCACAAGATTGAACGTTGTACCACAGACGAAAATGCGTCACAATGCAAATGACCATTAAAATACATGGCATTGGTATAAATATATATATCAGCCGACTTCTATGGAAAGACGAGAAAAATGCCTGTTTACAGGCTTTACAGCAATTTTTATGCAATGCTTACTGCAACAAAATTGCTCGTTCGCTGCGTTGGCAGACATCAAAAGATGTTAGCCAATTCCTACATGAATATGTTGGTTTTCAACTGAAATCCAAGTTCTAAAGTAAAATTCAAACCCTGAACTCTTTGATATGAGGTTAACTTTTTCTCATTTGAATATTTTTAAGTATTTTTAAGCCCAGGTTAGAACACTGCACTTTAGGATGTCAAGCGTTGCTTGACGCTTAAACTTCGTGGTGTTTTAACGTTTTGTGGAAATATTGACCATGTATACGTGCAATAATTGTTAAACACTGCGCATTATGTGTTAGTTCGTGTAAGTATGAAGGTAGATATATGAGCTATTTGCCCTAGTTGGCAATTGAAACGTCCCAGAGGGCAATTGCTGTTTGGGAGGCCAAACAGCTGCTGGAATACAAACTGTGATTGGTTGCTTAGGTTTAGTTTAACTATGGTCGAGTAATTGCCTTACACAATAACTATTTGGCTTCACCGTATTTATAAATTGTGAATTGAACAAGGTTTATAGTACTTATAAATTATACAAATGATGGTGTGTAAGCGTGTGTCGTAATGTTTAATTTTATACATATTTATATGGGCAATGCAGTATTTGTTTTAATTAGCCAATCAAATTACGCCTCTGTAATCTTTTATCCTATATAAACCTTGTATAATTTTTAGGTTGTAAATATTTTGAAGTCAAATAATTTCTGTGTAAGTCAGTTTTCTCGAAAATAGTCATACTTGAACAACCAATCAAAATTAGTCTGCATTCCAGTTGTTGTTTGGGGTTTCTCGAACAGAAATTGAAGTCTGGCACGTCCCAATTGCTAACTGGGGCAAATAGCTGTTTAAGGCATGACATATATATTCCACGTGACAAGATTTATCTTTTAGGGAAATATGTGATCACTAGCGGATCCAGAGGGAGAGCGGGAGGGAGGGGGGCGTACGCCTCCCGTCAGAAATTTTGTGTTAAAATGGCGAAACCCTTACCCTACAATTTTCCTCCTCAAAAATTTTTCTAATAACAAACACAATATTTCCCACAGAATTGTTTGTGAAAAATGATGAAGTCCCTACCTTACAATTTTTGCGTTTTATAACATTTGCCAGCCCGTCTCCCCCCGGCAAAATGTTTTGCATCCGCTACTGTATGTGATTCAAGTTTGAAAAATATTAACGCTACACTGAAAAACGTTTCATATTCCTCAAATTCATTGTTTCGTATAATTTTTTCGTAATCGAGTACTTAAAACTTTTGCCTACACAAACTTAAAAGTTATTAAACATTAATTATTTAAGATTAATTATTAAACGATGTGTTCGAAATGTAAAAGTCAAAATTATTTTGCGGGCGTCGTCTAAAAGCCAAACCTTGAAAACACTTACCATCGCTAGCTAAGTAGCTTTTCGCTAAAATCAAAAATTTTATGTTAATTAATTTGAGTAATTCGTCGAATCGTAAACGTATTTTGAAGCAGTTGGCGTTGATTTTGAGTAGTTTTTAATCTAAAAAATGTTAATTTAAAGAGTCAACACGAGAAATTTATGCTTACACGGATGTGTACAACGTTCAACAAGATTTTGCAGCCGTCTGGTGCATAAAATTTATTTTATATAAACAGAACTTAAACAACGAACATTGATTTACAAGCCGGTACTGCTAAATACTGGATATTTATTTTCGCCACTCGACAATAAAAGTTTGGCACTTTATCATAAAATGAAAACATGTTTCTGTTTAAAATTTGGTGTGTTCTTTCAACATTAGGCATTTTGGCCAATGTTTAGAACAGGGTCATAAAACTGGTATAAGCATATTCCTAAGCCTAAGCCTTAGCAAAATAATTAGTCTGAAGCTTAAAACTTACTCTAATGAAGTCCCATAGAGAAACTGTCGCGTCTTTGATATATACATACATACATACACACACACATATATATATATTTAAATATATAATATATAATATATATATCAGGGTGCAACCGGAATTATAAAATACAGGGAACGGAAACAGGAAGTTAAAAAAATCACCGGAACCGGAGCCGGAACCGGACATAACTTTAATTCTAAGCATTCTCAACTGCCAACTGGATGGGTTTAAAGTTAACTTTTTGTCTGATTTTCAAAAATTTTCCATATTGTCATACGAGTACCAAATAAATGTTGTACATGGTATACTATTTAAGATATTTTAGAATATATTTGAACTTTAATTCATAACTGTTCACAGCAAACATATTAAGTTTTGCTTGCGTTTTCTCTAATACATATTCTGGTTACTGGCTACCGGTTTCAATCGTCATCCAACTATCATCAAATACAACAACGCTAAGGCATCCGGCTAGCAACAGTAATTAGAACACCACCAACAGTTGCAGCCTCAACAACAACAACAACAACAACAACAACAACAACAACAACAGCAACAACAACAACAACAACAACAACAACAACAACAACAACAACAACAACAACAACAACAACAACAACAACAACAACAACAACAACAACAACAACAACAACAACAACAAGCACTAATTATCAACAAACAACCACCAAACCAATTATTTCCAAATACTTCTCATCATAATGAATAAATACGCTTCGCCAAAACTAGCTAATTCGACTGGCTTCGAAAAACTGCCGCCAAACAGTACCGCCATCTTGATCGCTAGCAATGTTAGCATTGAATCTGTACGTTTTACCAGCGACAACAACTTCGACGACAAAGATTTATCATTTCGTACAGCAATATTTGGTCTTGCAATTGCAATTGTTTGCAGTGTTGGTATGTTAGGCAATTCAGTTACCATTGCAATATTTAGTCGACGCTCAATGCGCAACCCTATCAATACAATATTGATAAGTTTGGCAGTTATTGATTTTGTTGTTGTTGCACTAAGTACTGCACTATTTGCAGTGCCTGCACTAAATACGTATCTAAGATGGCGTATATTTAATCGTTTCCTGCCTTATGCGTTTGTTTATATTTATCCAATTTGTATGGCTGCCCGATCCGCGAGCGTTTGGACATTTGTACTCATTACCATAGAACGATATACGGTAGTTTGTCATCCGTTTCGAGATCGCATGATTGCAACTTGCAGGCAAGCATCGCTTGCAGTTGCAATTATTATGTCGACTGCACTGGCGTACAATTTTGTACGATTTTGGGAGTTTCGGTTAGTGTTTTCCTACCCACCTAACCATCGGCATGGTACGGTAGGCTCTAATTGGCCCGGTGACGTTGCTATCAATATTCCGAAATGCGTCGATCCAATCATTTGTGGCAGGAATAACAGCTTCATCGACTATCATAACAGCGGCAATAACACCGTTAGTAACAATGATAATAATTACAGTATTATAAACAGTTACAACAACAATGATAACATTATCATTAATGCGACGATTATAAACAATAGCAACACTGAAAACAGTTTCGTCGACAACATCACCAACAACAATAATAATAACAACAACAACAACTTCAAAAATGACATCGTAAAAAGAAACAACCACAGCATCGAAAACCAATCTATGAACGGATCATCGCATCCGCAATCGCTTGTTTCTTCACAGCACGAGGCAATTGACGCACAAAAGCAACGACAACACCAGCAACCACAAGATCAACAGCAACTGCAATATTTTAAACAACAACAACAACAACAACAACACTACAAACAACGGAAAAAACCGTTGCATCAGCAGCAACAACAAGAGGAGCAACAGTCACAACAACTTCAACTTCAACTCCAACCTCAACCTCAACCTCCACAACAACAACAACAACAACAACAACAAGAAATAATAATCGGTTTAGATTTTCTACTTCGTCGTCAATACAACTACCAACTCTTGTATCATTCAGCGCTTTACTTATTAACACATTTCGCTGGTCCATTCTGCGTAATCATTGCATTTAACGCATGCATCGTGCGTGAAATTGCACGTGCACGCAAATCGCAGTGTGCACTTAGCAGTCAACAACGACGCGAAAATCGCACAACAGTAATGATGTTTGTGTTAATTGCAACTTTTGTTGCGTCGAATACACTTCCGTACATTTTAAACTTTATCGAAGCCGTTGACCCAGCTTATTATGAGGCAAATCTTACTACAATAGATTGCGTTATGGACATCAGTAATATGTTGGTAATCCTTAATTCGTCAACCAATGTTGCGATATATTACGCGTTTTCTCAGCGATTTAGACTTGAACTCTTACACTGTTTACGGACTCAGTGTTGTTGTTGTGACGAATCGCTGAAAAGACCGATGCTGAGTGGACGAGGTGGTCCTTATCGATACGGCCGCGTCCAAACGGCCGGCGCCGGGATGGGTGGGGTCACTGCGAATGGACATGGGTCCAACGGCAGGTCGGACTATTATCGCGTGGATTCGATTGAAGTTAATACGTCGTATTTGAAACGAGTAAGTGAGAATAGGGCATATGGAACAGTGAGCAGATCAAGATTTATCCCTACTAATGGTCTCAATGGGTAACTTTAGATGAAACGCTGTGACACCTGTTTAGTACAATGCTGGATTCTGTTGAACGGCGTTTTTAACTCGGAAAAATGTACCACGCAATTTATTAAGTCAGTATATTCTGTGTACAAAAGAATGTATCCAACAGCGTTAAATTTTTGGCCAAACCCCTTATACGGAAGGGGGGTCGTGGTTAAAACCACGAAATTGAAGAATATGCTAATTAAATGCATGGTAGAAAATGGTCCGCTTACATTCTAGACCTTATTATCATTTTGTCTTGTGTTTTGTGCATTGGGTATCTAATTTAGACCCCCTAAAATGAGGGGTTATGGGTAAAATACCACCACTTTGATGTATTCAGTGTTACCCAAGCGGGGGCAGGGGGGCTCATCCCCTACTGGAAAATTTTGGACCCCCTAGAAAGTTTTCAACCTTGCTTGTAACCCGTTATAAACCCTTGAATGCCCCTCCTGAAAATTTTTTAGCCCCCCCTAGCAAGGTGAACTGGCTACAGGCCTGATTTTAAGACGTTGCCCACTTTTGCCTACAGAGTCATAATTGGTTCTTGGTGCTATGCACATTTGAGAATATATCTTCACACTTTTATTGTTATTTACTGGAGATAATTTTTTTCGTTCGCTATTTTCAGCTTCTCGGTCTACACGAGCAATCATCTCACCCCGCAAGCCGGCGTACATCAGTATTCTACGCAGTAAACACTGGAGTCGGAGCAATTCAGCCGTATCCGATGAACTCAGACCGACCCTTAGTCCATCTTACCCGCCCCTCGCCAGCGGCTGTCGTCAGCTCTTCGTTGAACTCGAAAGTTTCGCCGGATTCAACTCAACTAAAGCACCCAAGCATTCGACGAACCGCTACGGCGTTAATTAAGGTTCATTCACCTTCGAATCGAAATTCAATCCAAGCGTTAGATTTATGCGTTAGATCTAGTGTAAACTGCGATGGCTTCAGTAAACAATTTCGGTCAACAGGACTGTCTTCGGAGCAGGCTGTGAATCACACGGGAGCAGGAGATTTGCGGAGAACTTCAGCGATATTTTGCGGACGACCACGATTGGGAGCACGACGTGGAACGCTTGGAACACTTTCACTTGATGAAATGGATTCGAACGATCACGAGCTGGAAACGGTTCAGTTGGTTTGTGGCTGTTCCGAGTTTGGATTGCGACGTCAGTTGGGAAATGGAAATGTTATGGTTTAAGTGAACAACTGTGCTCCGAATTTTAGTCGGAGTCGACTTATAACGGACTTTAAGATTCAATATTCCAATACCTACGAATTTGTGTTTTTTGTTGAATTTTCGGCCCATGTATTGAACTGGACGGGTTCGTTTTCCGGCGAGGCTGTAATAGAGTCAGTTGAAGCTTTAGACTTAGTTTTTTTGCTTAGGCTTAAGAATAAACTCATTCTTACGTTTAGGTTTAGGTTTAGGTTTAGGAATATGCTTATACTACTGTTCTGATCCTGAGGGAGGTTATACATTTTGTAAGGACTGAGTCAACGTAACTCCCTCTAGCAATAATCTTAATGTGGAGTCGGTGTGAGCAAGTGCGAGCAGGTGAACCATGTGTGTCTATTCTATAATTCTCCAATAGCAGAGAGGTTGCGGTATCCCGACCCTGAAAAACCCGTGTAAATTTTTCGCATGTCTCGCATAAAATTTGGCCCCAACCGGAATATCACACCCGTAGCCAAGACGGGCCAGGGGGGTCAGGCCGCCTGGAAAATTTTAGCCCCCCTAGAAGATTTTCAACCTTGTTTGTGTGTCGTTGAAAACCTTTAAATGCCCCTAAATTTAATAGCCCCCCCTAGCAAGGTGAGGTGGCTACGCACCTGCGGAATATGCTAAACGTGTTAGATAGCTACGAATTTGCTGTGTACGGATCCGATGTAATTTTACTTGAAATAATTTTGCAATAAAAATGTGCAGCTGAAAAGTTTTTACAATAAAATATTCGGTAGCGAATTCAGTATTTCTTAAATTGGACACAATTTTCATGGAAATTTTTCTGCCAAACCCGTATATTTGAACCATATTTCAAGCCAATGTATAGAACAAAGCTGTAGCAGTAGTATTAGCATGCTTAAACTTTTTTGCAGTCTTGCAAAAAAGAACGCTTCGCCCCTGATGTTTACATGGATCACATTTCAAAATATACCCAAATTAATCGTTGAATCCACCATTATACTGAATATATACATGTTTTCTATAAATTTGTACGTATATTAATAAAATTATATATTTGACTGAAACCGTGAAAATAAATACATTACTTAATCCAAGGTATTTGTAGTAACCTTAACCCTTTCGCTCATAGAGTATACTATGAGCAACTAAATACAATAGTATACGAGTAATATAGACACTGTGAGCAGTGTTTAACAATTGTACCATATATGCGCAGTGTAAAATCTCCAAAAGACTTGAGAGCCTACTCGGGCTCCAGCGTCAAGCTCCTATAGCTCAGTGGTCATCGTAAAGGCCTCCTACCCGTGAGACTGGGAATCGAATCTTACTGTCCGTCCGGTAGGATCCAAGGACATCAGACCTTTCTACGAAGCAGCTAGAAAAGCGGGCTAGAGCAGAGATCGAACTCTCAGCCTATGAATCCTTAAGCGAGCGCTCTACCACTGCGCCACGAAGCCCGTCTCTCCAACTGCATTTTTCGTCGACTATATGTGTCGACTGTACAACACAATGCGCAATGCATTTATTGCATATGCACCAGGACAAGCATGTCTCACATGCTTTCATGCCCTTATTTTTAACAAGGTCGTCCCTTGACCGTCCATCCTATTTTCGACTGCATACCGTGTTGATAGCGCGGCAGTTTTACCATTGCGCTCACGGCGTAGCCCCCATGTCAGTCTAGGTAGGAACCAAGGACATCAGACCTTTCTACCAAGCAGCTGGAACAGCGGGCTAGAGCGGAGATCGAACTCTCAGCCTATGGATCCTTAAGCGAGCACTCTACAACTTGTAAGCATGTGCAACATGCTTGTCCGTTATGTGCACATGCAATATAGTGCAGTGCACTGTATGTATGCTAGCTGGCAGCATACGGTCGACAAATATAGTCGACGAAAAATGTAGTTGGACAGGCGGGCTGCGTGGCGCAGTGATAGGGTGCTCGCTTAAGGATCCATAGGCTGAGAGTTCCATCCCCGCTCTAGCCCGCATTTCCAGCTAAATTACATCTCATATGAAATTGAAAATATTCATGTGAGAAAGGGTTAAATCCTGATATTTAATTCGACTTTACCGAACAATAGCTTAACTGGTTTTGTCCTTTATGTTAAAATATTATCATTTTGTTAATTCGTGTGTATGGGTTGCGCTATACTTGACGTCCGGCGCCGTCCGTCACTGTGCGTCACCCCGTACGGCACCATCCGTCACCATACGCGATCGTACGTGAGTTCGTCCGGTGCCGCTGATCAAAAGTATAGCGCAACCCTAAATTTATTAATTTAACCTTATCGGAAATTTACAAATTGAAGTATTTGAAACAGGCGATGGTATAAGCACAGAATCATTAAAAAATTTAGACGCAGTTTGTGTACGAATAGTAAAAATAACAGAAACGGATAGTGATCAATATCGAAAAAGCAAAACGTATATTGAAGTATATATAAATGTTTAAAAGTTGTTTGTATTTCCGCCATTGCAATTGACGAGAATTTACGGAAATTCACTTGATTTGATGAAAATTTTAAATAAAAAACTAGTCGACCCATGTATAGGACAGGGCCGGATCGTTTTTCGGAGGGGATATAATAGAGTCAGTTTAAGCTTTAGACTAATTTTTTGGGTTAGGCTTAGGAATTATCTCATTCATACGCTTAGGCTTAGGAATTATCTCATAACGCTTAGGCTTAGGCTTAGAAATTATCTCATCCATACGCTTAGGCTTAGGCTTACGCTTAGACTTAGGTTTAGGAATATGCTTATACTGCTGTTCCGGACCTGTTCTATACATGGGCGAATTGCACTCAAATTGTTCGATAAATAATACAGGCTTTTTACACTCACAAAATTTCTTAACATAAATCTATAAATGTACAAATTCTTTTGTAGATTGATCATGGGTATATACATTCCAAAAACTATCTTTATTACTGAGTTAAATCGGCGTCTAAAATACGTATGTGGAGCGTCCCAGTTTTAATAAATATAGATTATCGAAAGCGATAGTACGAACAGTGAAGAAAACAGTAAAAAAACCTTAAGCTTTTTCCAGAATTCCGTTTTCAAGCGTATAAAACTAAGCAAAAAAAATATTTTAAAAGTTCAACGTTCAGCAACTGTACGAGTCGTATTTTCAACTGTGTATAGCACCTACTGCCAATCTGTAGCAGTAAATTTTAAAATATTCAAATTAACAAAACTGGAGATCTAAAATTTCACATGGTAATTGTGCTAAATTTTAAACGTTACAATGAAACGATTTGTTCAAAATTAGCAAAATTTGTCACTAAAACTAATGATAGTTGCGGTACTTTTATTTGAAAATATATTTCAAATATTTTATACAGTAATTTCTAAAAACATATTTTGGGAAAATTTAATCTGTATCATTAATTGTAGGTCATGCGTTGAATTTCGAAATTTATCATATTGAATTTCGCTTGCAAATAATACTGATAAACCCAGCAATGTTTCATATCGCGTCTACAATGAATTATACTAAAAGTGGTTGAAATATCATCAAAGCGAGCTAGTGTTAGTTAGAAAAGACTTGTTTGTAAGCATTTCTTTTATAAATTGTAATTTAAAAGTTAAAGTTGAAACTTGGCTCAAATTTCGTATGTTGGGCGTTCAAGATTTAATTATTAGACCTTTAATCTTATCCAGTGTGTTTTGGTCTGTGTGACAGGGATTTGTCAACAATCATTTCGTGACGTTTTCAATGACGAATATGTTTATTAATTTTCACAGCAGCTCAAAATCATTTTATTTTCGGTAAAAATTCATGTTCAGCGAAACGATTCGTTTGCAGTTTGATATTCATTTCGGCTTTGGTACACTTTCTGCTACATTTAAGGCTTAGGATTGCAAAGGCTTGCATATGGGTTTAGTCGACCTTATGTTAATTATAGAGGCCTGCCCGCTGAAGACAGGAAGATGGTGCTATTTTAAGCCTGGAAGACTTTTACCTTTTAGTAGGCTCTTATACGAAAATGGACCGCGTTGATTTCAGCGTTCTCGAACATAATTAAAAGAATGTAATTTTCGGTATCTTCAAAACGGAACCGGACACTGATTTTTTACCTAACCGGAAACGGATATCCGGTTACGATGCTACGCGTATGCATCCACTTTTCTGGACACGTTCTATATACATTATCGCCTTCTATAATGTATCAAGTTGTAAGGATGTGCAATTTTTACATTTTCAGGTAAACCGTTTGCTATTAATAATTAACTCATCATAGCTCAATTTTTTGTCAGTCATGGCTCGCAACTGCAAACGAGTTTGCGCTGTAATTTTAGCAATTATTGCATTTGCAAGTGCAATTAATAGCATTGCAGCAAAAATTTCGTGCAAGGAAACGCAACTTAATACGTATGAAAATTGCTTGAAACAACTGCAATCAGATTGCATATACTCAGCATCGGAGCCGTGGGGACAATGCAGTCCTGCTGGTAAGGCGATTCAACACGGATATCATTGTCTTTGTTTGATTGGACGCAAAGAAAAGCAAAATGGGCAAAAAGGTATCTAAAACTATCATTTCAGAGGTCAGTGTTTACTTTAAAGGGCGTCCCTTGTTTCTACCGAACCTAAATATAGAGTAAGCTTAAGCTTTAGACTGTTTCATTGTGTGAACGTAGACTAAAGTTTTACGCTGAGATTGAGTTTCAGTCTAATCCTTCCGCTGAAGCGTAGGCTTAGGAATATGTGTAACTACTGTTTACGTTCTTCCACGTATTACATTGACCAGTTCAGAAATACAGCCAGACGTGGAATAGTAGAACTGATACTATACTAGGACAGTCCAGTGTTAATTTGATACCAGAACACTAATAATAAGCCTAAACCTAAATCTAAGCCTAAATTTCTAGTCTTCTCTGAATCGTAGAGGTCTAAATTTCTACACACTTTATCATTTAATTCTATAGAACCCGAGTAAGAATGGAATATGTAAAAGAAAATGCATTCATCAAAGGTTGTATATCTGGACAGTGTAAAGATATACAGCTGTAATCCTGAAATTTCTCGAAACATAAGAGAACACTAATAAATAAAGGCGGTGCAGGCCAAAACGCAACATGCGCTGGGTACAATTTTTGTACACAGAATGTACTCAGTTGCACACTCTTGTTAAAAGCAATCATCCACTCTTTGGTATTATGTAATGTTCAGTAGAGGTAAACCTCAATCTCGTACAAGTTTTATATGAGGTTCACGTTATAACCGGGGCAGGAGCATTACAGGGAAATTCAAATTTCAGATTCTAGCATAATATGATATTCAACGGGACAGTGTGGGTATGTTACCTCAAGTATGCAGACATTTGAAAAAACATACCGATATTCGCAGACAGTACGTCGAATGTCATATGATATTGAAAAGCAAAAGGTGAACTACACATGATAATAACAGACAAATACGACTTTTTGAATGGGGTCTATAAAGCAAACAAAATGTTGCCAATAGTCTAATAGGGACAAAACATATCCCAAGTTGCCCCGGTTATAATGTGAACCCCGCATTACTGTTTATGGTACAAGCTTTTACAGTCCATTTTAGAATAAAAATCAGCATTTATTGGCTGGGTTTCTAAAATTTTACCTAAGTATTTACATAAGTTAAGCACTTACTTTACTCGCCGATTTAAGTAAATACTTAATTTTTTGAGAATAACCAAATAAATGGCAATTGTAAAAACTGTCATAAGACGGAAACCATAGCTATTGCATTATTGCGCCTGTACCTTCAGACGATAATTTCAATAGACCAAGATTAGTATGGCAGAACTGATATTCTCTAACGCATCAAATATACAAATAATGACTTTAGTTTTACTTTAACTTACACTGTAAATTCCAGTGAGTTGATTAATCAATTCAGAGAGAATTAGTAATTTTTGGTCATTTCTGTGTTCGTTGCAGTACATATTAATTCGCTCTGAGCTGATTTAATTCAGTGTAAAAGTTGATTAATTTAATCAGAATGAGTGAAATCAATTCAGTTGGTAATAGGTTTTAACTCGCGATCGCTTGCGATTTTAAATCAAAAAATTTTGCACAGAAATAGGGTTAATGAAATCTGACAATTATGGTAAATTTTTAAGCTTTCCGTTCTGGTGATTTGAACGTTCCAAAACCTATTACCAGCTGGTGATACGTGTTACACACATTTGAGAATACGGTCAAAGGTCTAAACCGCCAGGTATTTTTGAACCGGTTCCATTGATAATTCGAATCAATACCGCTGCTGGCGACAAGACCGCCCCGTTATTGCGGTTTAGAAAACATTGCATGTTACGTTTTATGGGGATGGTCGCTTTAGTTTTAGGATACGATCCGCCGGTTGGGGCGAGCTTATTTAGCCGGGACGGACGGAAGGGGTCGGGAATATCCTGTTAGTTCGACGGACCCGTAAACTTCAAGCTCGCTAATACGAGCGTTTATTGACACAAAACGAGTAACACACGAGTCACAAACAAGTAATAAAACAAGTTTTGACTCGGAAGGTTAGCCTACGGACACGGATCAGTAGAGATACGTGGCCGGATCGAATAAAGTCCAATTAAACGTTCGAATTTGCGAGATTGAAGTTTACGGGTCCGTCGAACTAACAGGAGATTCCCAACCCCTTCCGTCCGTCTCGGTTTGAATAAGCTCGCCCGAGCCGGCGGGTCGCATCCTAAAACCAAGGCGACCTTCCCCATAAAACATAACATGGTGATCCCGATGCAACCTCCATGTTCCTACTATACGGTCTGCACAACCCCTGTTCATTAACTTTGGGCAAAAACTTCAAAAACAGGGATAGTGCACACCGTATAGTACCAACATCGCATACGAGCTGAAAAATATACAAAAGACAATTTTATATAAACATCGTAACGGTCATAAGGTCGATAGTTTACAAAGTACAAAAATTGCATTTGGCTTCTTGTTCGCTTCGCTTGCAATTTTTCGTCCACTATTACATATTGCGTGAACGCATGCAAATATTTCAGCCTCGTTTTTAATCGGTGTCGCCGCGCCGTTTGGCTACAAATCTGATATATTTTATTTATATTTCAGCCGGAAAAAAAGGATCACAATGAAGATGAAGCAATCATGTTTAATGTCTTTTGTATTCATGCGATCAAGTTTACAGGTGAAATATTATGTCTTTGAAATAAAATATACTAGTAATCCGTAGTTGCACACATGTGCACCTCTCTTAAAATATATACACCGGGGATCCCGGGATCCACCATCCGCAAACGAAAATACGCGTCCCAAATTAATGCCTCCTATTTTTAAAAATAACAACTGCATCCTGGAAAACTTTTTACAGAACCTACGGCTTTTTACTTTTTTGGTGTTTTTTTGTTATTTTTTTCTGAAAATATACGCATAAATCAAACATATTTTGTCGTTTATTGAATAATTAACTCAGAAAAAGTTTAATGAAAATAATAATTTTTAAAAAATTAATTAAAAAGAGTGAGTTATATATTTTTAGTTTAATATTTAATAAGGTATTGATGTAGTGGGGCGCGCTTATTGTCTCGACCAAAGACGCGTTTAACAACACAGGGAAGAAAACGCGACCATCTGTCGGTTCCTGCAGGAGGCCATTACACACACTGTAAATTCCAGTGAATCGATTAGAATTAGAGTTTCATTGGTCGTTGTGATGGCCCTCAAAATCCAGAATTTGGTGGGGTGAGTTGTTGGTTTATTTTGTGTTGTCGTTCGCGTTGTAAACATATTCGACCCGCCCAAAATATATTCCACCATCCCCTGCCGTGAAGAATTTTATAGGGGGCCCTTAGGGGGTGTGGGGCGGGCCACAAAACTAAAAGGTTTTTATTATGATGTACACTGTAAATTTCATTGAGTTGATTAGACACATTATGGAACGAATTAGTCGTTTCTGGTTGTTTCTAAGTTAATAACTGTAAACATTAACTCACTATGAGCCGATTTAATTCCAGATGAGTTGATTAACTTTATTACCAGTAAAATTTCGTAATTTGAAATTTCATGAGATGACAAATCGCTGACGTGACGCTGAGTCATTTGAGGTGCTAAACATTAGCGAGGTTACCCATGGCTGCAAAGATGCTGAGTCAATAGCGGGGTTGAACTGTTGTGACGTGACCCACGGCTGCAAGGGGTTGAGTCATTTACGACGCATGGGGGGTGGGATTCACCTACGGCAGTTGAAACAGCCTGCAACTTTCTTCAATGTTTCTACAATAATTCTATCCGTGTCCTAAATACGCTTTAACCCCCCCTGCAATCAGTTTTCACTTGTAAGACAACCATCATTAAGTGCCAAAACCTACGTGTACGCCACCGTTCAGTGGTATTCTGAGAAATTTGAACTGACGGGGGGCAGACCCTCTTAAACGATTAAAATATTGAGTTTTAACTTAAAATTGACAAATTCATAACGATTTTTCCATGATGCAATGGCTTCACTTGACAGAAATAAATATATGATTAAGGGCCGACCCCCCTTTCACTCTTGCTATCGGTACGCCCCTACGTGTAGAACAGGGCTGGATCGTTTTCTGGAGGAGCTATAATAGAGTCAGTTTAAGCTTTAGACTAATTTTTTGCTTAGACTTAGGAATAGGCTCAACCATACGCTTTAGGCTTAAGCTTAGGAATACGCTTATACTACTGTTCCGGCCCTGTTCTCTACGTCGTATTCTTTAGCTGTCAACCGCTCAAATTCACGCCTAGCTATGTATGCTTAATAGTTTTTCTAAACCTCAGTTAAAAATAAATATACCCCCTAGTACGGTAGTGAAACACCGGTTACTACGGCAACTTAGCCTAGTCACGCCGCCTAGAATGTTACATAGAGCGTTTGATATATATCAAAGCTTTTAAGGTCAACGAGTCACAGGTCTTAAAGCGTTTTAAGATGTTTATCATTTTTAAAACGAGTAAAAAGTAAACGAAACAAAATTATTTTCTTTGTTGTGGTTTTTTGGTTGTATTTAATTATTTTTATTATTTTCTTGTAATTATAAAAGCTCAGGACTGGTGATTTTTGAATGTGTCAAGTGTGTACGGTCACTGTAGTCGATGATAGGTTTAAAGCCAGGAGCTGTAGAAGTGATTAAGAAATTGAGAATCGGACTCACCGATACGGATTTCAAGTATAGGGATTTGAATAGTAACCTATCCATCAAAATGTAAGCATTCGAAATCTAACTATAAATCCATCGGCACATGTGAAGATCAGGGGCGGAACGTTTTTCTATGGGACTAGAATAGAGCAAACTTAAGGTTTAGACTATTTTTTTGCTTTGCTTTGGCTGAGGAATATGCTCATTCTTTACGCTTAGGTTTAGGAATATGTTTATAATACTGTCTGAATTGCTCATAGTCAACTCTATGTGAGAAGAGGTTAATTACAGTAGAAAACCTTGATTGCTTAAGCAGCATATATCTGTTGGCAGTGCCGAAACAGGCAGGGGCGGGGGCTCCCCCCAAATTCCATCGTGGGCGCCCCACCCCAAACTCGCGAGAGAAGCGATGCCAGACGCATTTTAAAACTTAAGCGGTTTTTGTTTCAACCGGTTAGGGAGCGGGTCCTTTTAGGGTGCCCCCCAAATGGGGGCTATTGGCGGTGGCTGCACCGGCCCCTTTCTGTTGGTTTTACACGATTGAGGTTTGTAATTGCAAGATATCCACATCCAAGATTTAGAATGGAATCTGATCCCAGGATGGTTTAGTCGCAAAATGCAGGCTGTTTGTAATTGTTTAAGCATTTGAATATTTTCTATTTCATCTGTGATCTAATTTCACCGTATAGTTTTTATCCAATAACTCTCGGATAAAAGGAACGCTTTACCATCACCACTGTACTATAAAATGGCGTTTTGACCGTTGACTTCCACGGTGCTGTCACTGGTTGGGAATATTTCTAATTGTGTATTTACAAAAAAAGAAACTTTTGGCTTCAAAATTACCGCCGCAAGGTTTCAAATCATTTTTATCAACAACCATCTGGCATTGAAGCACCAAAATAAAAGTTGGTAAAAATTGTCCCGTATTTTTTGGTTCGTCGACAAAATCATCAACCTGTATTTTTTTGTTGCGTTTACCAAAACCCGATATATGCATTTTAATTTATGTATATATAATTAAATATATATATAAATAAATATATATATATAAATATATATATAAATAAATATATAAATAAATAAATATATATAAATAAATATATAAATAAATATATATAAATAAATATATATTTATAAATATATATACATAAATATATATATACATAAATATATATACATAAATATATATATACATATACTTATATATATGGGCATTTATGCATAGATATTGATATATTTATTTACTTATAATATATACATTATGTATTTTGTTGCTTTTATAATTACATAAATGATTTGTTAGAAGCCGAATTGTGGATTTTGATGTATAAATTGTCAATGGGTTTTTGGAAAGACGCTTGCACGAGTGCAATTTTGACACTGTTTTTGAGACAAAAATTGTCTTTAGCGGAACCGTAGAACTGATGATGATACCGTTTGATTTACTTCATACAAAAGTAGTTATAACCCCTCGACAAGGAGGGGGGTGTTACTACTACTCATAGTGGTTTAGGATAGTAAGCAAAATGAAAAGTGGGTATGATTTTGATTGGTTTGGTTGAGAAAAGATCGAGACTTTGCGTTATTATTTTATTATGGATTTTTGTCACTCATTCGCATTTTCGAAAATGGGTTCATCAAAAGCGGGGGTCAGGGGCGTTTTAACCCCCCCCGCTCCCTCGTAACAGGATGAGCTGGCTACGAGCCTGAGAAGGATGCTTTAGGAAAATAATTAGCCAAGTAACGGGGTTTAATATACTCAATTTTGTTCGTAAGAAAATCAGGTTAGAATTTAAGAGTACTGGAGCATGCAATGCGAGCGTCGAGACCTGGGCACCCAACAGAAGGTCAAAATGATAAATTCTGTTCGTCAAATTTAAAGCTCAAATTGTGTTTGACTTCTCGCTCGTTTCGCTCGCCAACTTTTTTCACTATTATATATAATTAGTACACATAGTTGCACACATATCCAACTGGACTAACGCTTCTCCGACCGTAGGCTAAATTGTTGCCTGGGCTCCTGATATTTAAGTGAACAAAATAAAATATATAAAACATCCGAAACAATAGGTATCTCAATGCATACAAACTTAATTTGCATACGTAAACAAAAATCTGTTGGAATGCTGCCCAAAATACGTATGTGGGGTGTTCCAGCTTTAATATACAGATGTCCGTCTTTCCCAGACAGAATTTGTCGCTATATCATCCCGCTGTAAAACAATACAGACACATTGTGAAAAAGTGTAAACATTAAACAAACAGAAATAAATGTTAAAAAAGAAACAAAATATGAAATAATCAAATTGTTCCAAAACGAACACCCAGTTACTGTAGAAAGCCTAAAAATACTCAAAAGTTTTCACCACCGAAATTGCCGAAGCCACCGTCAAAGTTTCCGCTCGATCACCATAGGCCGATCTGCTGCTGGTATTTCAGGCAGACGTCCAGGTGTATCCTGGTTGAAACCAAAAAGATTGAAAAAATTTAATTTAGTCAGAAAGAAAACCGAAACAAGAAATAGACAGAAAAAACGGCCAAAGCAAAGAACAGGGGTGGAACAGTATTAGACGTATATTCCTAAGCCTAAGCCTAAGCGTAATAATGAGCATATTCCTAAGCCTAAGCCTAAGCCTAAACTAAGCGTAAGAATGAGCATATTGCTAAGTCTAAGCGTAAGCTTAATCCTAAGCCAAGCAAAAAATTAGTCTAAAAAGCCTAAGCTTACTTAGTCCCACGCAAAAACGTTCCGTCTCTGATCATTTACATGAGCCAATAAACCAAAGACCAATCATAGCTCAGATGAGGCAGCAGATACACAACTTTGACACCCTTTACCAAACCAAGACAACATTTCATTCCACAAGCGAATATCGAAATATTTGGGCAAATGACCGTTGCGAGCAAAAAAAAGTTCTGCCATGTCCCCACCCAGATGGTTTGTTTAAAAGGCCTTAGCGTTACTATATTTCCGTTTCTTGAACAATTCCACAAACGGTACATGTCAGCCGTATCCTTAGAAGTTGTAGACACCCATGTTAACGAGTGTTGTTTTCAGTTTAAAGTAGGAAATAAAAGACAAAAATATATATTTTTTCCGTCAGTAACAGTTGATGTCAAATTGGTTATAAACTTTGTATTTCTTTATTTTTAAATCTGTTTTTATGGCAGCGCTTTTATGTGTAGTTTTTTTGTTGCATTTACACTGGAGTTCCTCAAAATAACCCACCCCACTTCACGTCAGTGGTAGAGTTAAAAACAGCGGGTACAGAGAAATATTATAGTCGTAAAATAAATGGTTTAAGACTAAATGTTTTGTGTAAAACGTTTTTTCTTACAATAGGATTAGATAAAGATATTTGGTAAAGCGGCTCTTGCTAAGGTTTACAACAGGGCTGTCACAGTAGTATACGCATACTAATCGTAAGCCTAATGCGGGGTTCACGTTATAACCGGGGCAGCTTGGGACACGTTTTGTCCCTATTAGACTGCTGGGTAACATTTTGTCTGCTTGTAGACCCCCATATCGTATTCAAAAATTCGTATTTGTCTGCTATCATCTGTAGGTCATCTTTTGTTCTTCAATATCATATGATATTTGAGATATTGTCTGCGAATATCATATGATATATTGTCAAATGTCCTGTTGAATATCATATAATACTAGAATGTGAAATTTGAATTTTTTAATTACGAACCTATGGTTGTAAACGATCTTGTGTCGGATACGTTTAGCAGGCGTGTATTTAGTATTTAAAGCACATCTGTGCCTCTGACGTTCGACTTTTCATTCATTTATCAGCACCCAAAGATTACACTGCCCCACTGAATATATGATATTCGTTGAAATTTTGGAACATCATATGATATTCGAATAAATGTCCCACAGTATCACGTGACCTACCGTCCCTTGTACACATTGATCATTTGAGAGCGGTGGTTTGTAAGCTAATGTCATACGATATTCGAGTTTTGTCTGTTGACCCGATATAAGAGCCCGAATTTTAACGTTGGCGTCGAATCAACATAGGACAAAACGTGTCCCGCCTGCCCCGGTTATAACGTGAATCCCGCATAAGGGTTGCGTTATACCTGACGGTCGGCGCCGTTAGTCAACCATACGGCGCCGTCCGTCACTGTGCGTCACCCATACTGCAACGTCCGTCGCCGTCTGTACATAAGTTATCGTACGTGAATTATTTGCGTACGATACCGCATTGTGACGGACGGCGCCGGACGTCAACAAAAGTATAGCGCAACCCTAAGTCTAAGCAAAAAGATTTGTCTAAACATTAACTTTACTCTATTGCAGGCTCACAGAAAAACGTTCCGCCAAGTGATGTTTACACGGGCCCCGGCCCTTGCACACTTTCCAACCACAGTGAAATTCAACGCTTAGGCATAAGCAAAGGCTATGACCTGGGCATGGATATGCAATTGCTAAAGCTTAATCCTGAGCCCAAACCTAAACGTAAACAAGGGATAAAGCATGCAAAACCCTGCTCATGTATAGAACAGGGCCGGAACAGTAGTTTAAGCATATTCCTAAATTCCTAAGCGTAAGCCTAAGCCTAAGCGTAAGGATGCGCCAATTCTAAAGCTTAAGCCGAAGCGTAAGCAAAAAAGTTAGTCTTAATTTTAAACTGACTCTATTACAGTCCCGCCGGAAAACGATCCGGTCTTCCTGTTCTATGCATGGGTCCAAAACCCATTATAAAGTGGTAAGTTATCTACTATCAACTTTAGCAGTATAAGCTAATTTTTTATTTCACGGTGTTCCGATCAGAACGATCCTATGTTGATATTTTTGCATATTTGAGCTTCAAATGACATCTCGAAAGAAAGCCATTTTCGTCAAAAAGTTAAACTATTCATATATCATTCGATGCAGCTTGATCAGCTTAGTAGCGGAATGATAAATTTACCAAATCCGATACGCGGTATTTATACGAGTTGTCATCAAATAACAGTTTCGTTGCTCTGCCAATCAGCTGCGAAAGAAGTTCAATTTCTTATGCTGGATGACTCGTGGTAGTCTCAGTGTCGGTTCAACATACTAGTGACAGCTCTCAAAAAATGCCTTGTAGGGAGGGCACGTCCTTGACGTGATCTAACCCACCGGTATTTCCATTAACCAAGGGCTCGAGTCTCGGATTAAAATACCAACGGCGCAGGAACGATCACGAAGGTATGGGAACAACATGAATCCTAAGGGATTGCTAGGCACAACGTCAACCCTCATAACAACTCACACGATTTTTACTCATCATAAGGGGACACATCCTCGGATCTCTTACACTAGGGTTTATTGAAATATATATTGAATTTTATACCAGGACTCCGACACCATCCTGTGTCTAAAAACCACGAAAATTTTCGAAAATTAAAAAATTCCTAAAATAGCGAAATACTATTTGTCTTAAGCATTTATATAAATTTCAAACGGTTATGTTGAAAAGCTGTTACTCAAACCTCGATAATTATAACCGTGTCGACCCCTCTGATCTTATTAGGCAACAAATTATTACCCATTTTACTCATGCAGAATTAAAATATACCAGTAGCACTACTTGCACCCATATACAACTATTGCTTACTTGTGCTGGAACGGTGCCCAAAATACGTATATAGAGCGTTTCAGCTTTAACCCTTTCTCACATGAGTACTTTCAATTTCAAACGAGACATGATTTCAAGGTAAGATTCGAACCCCAGTCTCACGGCTGGCAGGCATTTACGATGACCGCTGAGCTATAGGAGCTTGACGCTGGAGCCCGAGGGGGCTCTCACGTCTTGTGGAGATTTTGCTCTGCACATATGTTATAAATGTTAAACACTGCTCACAGTGTATGTATTGCTCGTACATTATTGTATTTAGTTGCTCACAGTGTATTCTATGAGTGAGAGGGTTAATATACAGATTGCTGTGTTAACATATTGTCATTTAATATTTTATTGCAGTCCTTAATTTTGAAACATGAGCTACGCGAAAAATAAAAAGTTCCATTTTGAAACTTGGGTCACTATTGAAATGACCGCTTAAGTGCCACGTTAATCTCCCGTACTCAGAGCGATTAAACTCATTTATTGTGCTCTGAAATACGGTTGATAAGCTTAGTATAATTTTCGTGGGTACCTTTCGATATAGTCATATACTTACTGAAATTACCTGGTTTAAGTTATTTTAATGTAGAAGCAGTTAGGCAATAGCCATTGGGGTATATTCAAGCGATAGGATGATTACCTCCATGTTTAAAACTGATATAAATGTGGAACGCTTGTTATGAAGTACATGACAACTGGCTGCCACGGGTCAGTACGTAGATGGGGGTAACAGGAGGCTCAAGCCACCCACCTAGAAAAGTTTATTACACTGTAAATTTCAGTGAGTTGATTTTAATACAGAATGAGTTGAATCACTCAGTCTGCGTTAGGACTTTCAGAACTCAGAAATTTCAGTTGATTCAATTCATTCTGAATTAATTAATCAACTCACCCTGAGTCAACTCAACTCAGAATGAGAATTAACGCAACTCATAGTGAACTAATGCATGTTTACTGATATTACTTCATAAATAACCAACTCGCTAGCTGAATTGATTAATCAACTCATTGGAATTTGCAGCGTACCTTGCAAGTCACCAGACTCCCTTGTATGCTCTTACTGAATACTTTAGGCCCCCTACTTTCAGCAAAGTTACCTGGCTCAAGTGCAAGCATTACCAATAGTTTGGTATAAGTAAAAACTTGCAACACACTTATAAAAATATTTTTTGTAAAAAGATCTATTTTTTAGCTTTAGTACACTGTCAATTCTAATGAGTTGATTAATCAATTCAGAGAGAATTAGAGTTATTTCTGGCTATTTCTGAGTTGATAACAGTAGATATTAAATCACTCTGAGTTGATTTAATTCCCTGTTGATGTTGACAAACTAACTCAAGATGAGTTGAATCAATTCAGATTTCTGAGTTGTGAAAGACGTAATTCAAAACTCAGACCTCTGAGTGGATTCAACTCATTTTGAGTTAAAATCAACTCACGGGAATTTACAGTTAAACGCTTCTAAAGGAAACCTTTTTGTATGTACACCAATTGTATTTCCTGACAGGAATGTCGAGGTAAACTCGCATACCAATATCTCTGCCGTGTTTTGCCGTACTGTACTAGCTAAGTAATTAATGATGCAATATTTTTCACTAAATCCATATTTTAGCTAACGAAAATACTCTCTGTAAATGAAAAACACTTTCTGTTCCCCCATGAGTGTTTTTCCAAGTCTTTACAACTAACCACCCCCTTGAAAACATATATTTTATGACCATTTAAGAAATAAAATACCCAGTAAACAGTTCCAAAAATATTTGCATCTGCCTGGGTGAAACTATTTGCATCTGCCTGGATGATTCCTCAGGTTTCGTTTCCTACTTCTGCCTTCCCCCAGGTTTGCTCGCTCTAAGCAGCCTAAGGACAAAAATCTTTTCTTTTCTCGCCTGATAATTGCTTCCGCACTTTTGGCCGCTGCAAAATTCGTCGGGTTTTCGGTCTTTTTGTATATTTTGCGTTTTTACGCCGCTAACTAAACAGTAAAGAAATATTGATTTCCTGTCATGTTTTGTACTTTTGTACTCGTTTTTCAATAATTCATCGTTGTAAGTCGAACGCGAACGTAACGGGGGGATACTACAGATATATCCCCACGATATTTTTTGGTGAGACAACAAAAAATACTTTTACTGGCTTTAGAATATCGAGCAAGGTTACAGAGAACTAAGATGATTTGGGTTTAGTGTTAATCCTGGCTACGACTCTTGTAGCTCCAGGGTAGAAGGTTGGTGGTTCAACGTTTTCCTTAGACCTGAAGTTGTCACTAGGATGCATTTATGCCTTGAAATGGATATATAGTGTTCCCTGTGAAAATTATTGCAATTAAATATTGCAACTTTGCAGTTATTAACGGTACAACGCTGCCAGCATCATGAATCGTTTCGAACCAGAACAGCAGGCAGGGGACAATATTAAGGCAGTGACCTTGCGGGCCCGTAGCCAGCTTACCTTACTACACACAAAAAAGTATTGCTGAATTTGTGCAGAAAAGTATTCTCTGTGGCAAATCTGAAAAGTTTTTCTGATATTTAAGACAATTTTTCGAAAAATAACTGGGAAACGATTATTTTCAAACTTTTTTCAAAACTTTTCTGAAATCTTTTCTGTTATAATAGAAATACTTTTCAAGTGCACCTTGCTAATTATATTTCTTAAATGGAAGAAATTTTTTCTTAAATATCAGAAATATTATTATGAGTGTAGGGGGGCTGAAAATTTTTCAGGAGGGGCATTGAATTCTTTTCAATGACTTACAAGCAAGGTTGAAAACTTTCTAGGATGATTGAGTCCCCCCAGCCCCCCTTGGCTACGGGTCCGGACCCTGGTGATGTGTCCCTTTTATGGCCAGACAAGAAGAAGCCCTTTGAACAGAATTTGGAATAGCCTTCTAGATCCTAGAGACCCAAAAAAGTTTCTAATTCAACGTCCAGAGTAAACATACGTGCACAAAGTGTCAATATCCAGAACACAGAAGCGTTTATGGCTTCAGTATCCAGGATGCCAAAAATGCTTCAGTGTCCATGACATTACCCCCTCAAAAGTCACCTGGTTTACGCATGTTATTGTGGAAGTTGCATTATACATGCATGAATTAATAAGCAGGCGGACTGAAATGTTGCGTGCGCCACTGAATAGATGAATAGTATCCTGTTGAGCATAGGTTTATTTTTATGACCCCAATACCACAAGTCATATAACTATTTATTACCAGAGTGTGAACGGATAGTAAAAATAACGGAAACAAAAACGGAAAACGGATATTGAAGTACATAAGTTTCAAAAATGTTTTATCTTTCTGCCAACGCAATTGATTCGTACAAAAATTCAGTGGTCGTTCATAGATTTTAAAGAAAAAATGGCGAACGCATTAAAATTTTTAAGATAATAAATAAATTACTTAATTCTTATTTCATTTCGAACAATTGCAGCATATTTATAACAAAGAATGCGAAATATATACGTGATTTATAACAAATTTTGAACGTAAAAATAACATAATTTGTGTTATTTCTATAACGGAAACGGAAACGCAAACGGACACTGATTTTTACAGCAAACGTAAGCGGAAACGGATATCCGGTTTACCCTGTTCATTACCTGTACGTGATCTTGCATATTTAAATTTTTGCATCGAGAACTTGCAACTGCAATTTACAACTGCAAGTTTTGTTTGAAAATCTATTAAAAAACTTGCAGCTGCAAGTTGTCGCTGCAAGTCCTGGCTGTGACGCAGCTGTAAAAACTTGCATGTGCGAATGAAGCTTAAGCCTAAACATTAGCCCTAGGGCCATATTCTCAAACGTAAATAGCATCCATCACCAGTTAGCGATAGGTTTTCAAACTGACGAATATCTGCAATTGCAAGTGTCAAAATTAGTATAGAAGTAGGGCACATCAAACGCGAACAATGTGCTCAATGTTGAGCCTAATAATTCGCTTGTTCGAAAGTTACAAGACCTATCACCAACTGGTCATAGATGCTACAAATATTTAAGAATACGGACCCTAAAGTTGGGAATAAAATTCAAAAATTGTTTTTGCCTTCAAATTCAAATTTTAGCGAGAAAATTTTTGATTTGTTTGCAGAAGGTGAATTTTCAGGCGTGAAATACGGTCAAATTTTTCCGACTCTCCAAGAATTCCTTGGTGTCTGTCCGCTGTATTGTGTCCTTTTTGGAGTTTTTGCACAATTCTTCGCTCAAGTTGGCGCTTTGGCTTAGGTTTAGGAAAGGCTTAAATGTCTAAGAGTTTACATAAACCTCGGCCTTAGCCTAAACCTGAACCGTAATTTTCATTCGAAACGCGTTCATCGAATGTTAGTGACCATTGATTTCAATTTAACCCGTGGCCTGTAGCCGAAACAAATTTTTAGCCTTTAAAAGATGAACAAACTTATTCTAAATCCTATTAAAAAGACTTAATCCTTTCACTCTAGAAAGTTTCAAATCGAAATATCCCTTCTATTGCTTATACACTCGTAGATTTGATATCCTGATTTCGTTTAACTTCCTGAGACAACCTAAACTACTGAACGAACCGTTCAATGTCATTTTGTTCGAGTACGCGAGTCATTCACTTGAACACAGACCCGTGTGGTGAAACCGTCTCTGTGCGTCATACGAAACACTACATCACCAGCTCGAGCCATGGGCGCAGCGAGGCTTTTGACTCAGAGGCACCCGAACGAACCAATTTTGTAAATACAGTTTGGGTGTAAAATCAATTTTTTTCTCAGCTAAAATACATTTTTAAAATAATTTTTTCGAACCCATTTAATGGTTCGACCCCGTTCATGGGCCCTGTATCAGATGCCTAAACGTCAAACCCTGAGTTAGATTAGCTCCGTTGCCGAAATTAGTAGGGGGGCAGTCCCAATAGCGATAATGTATCGTACCCAAACATTTCAAGACAAACCTGAACCAAGGACACTGTTATAGGTTTTAGATTAAGGTTAAAAAATAGTTGTCTCGCTTAATACATTCGCTGGCATAAAACGTCGAAATACCAGCAGTTTATACTCTCCCGAAATAAAATCTTGACTGTGGTCCACGTGGTTGAAATGGGCCAAAAATTTAAATGCTACTTTAAAACCGGCACCGGAAGTTCGATCAATCTTTTTTATACTCCGTGGGCCAGTGAACCCATTAAAAACTGAACAATGTACTACGTGAACGTATCGAAAACAGAGGTGCGCAGGGTGGAAGCCTGACGGACACCTATATCCCAGTCTGACCAATCATTTCTGTCCGGTATTAACGACACTGTTTCATTAAACCGATTGTTAATTATTTGTTAATCCTATTTTCAGAACAAATAATTTCGTTGTATTTGATTCGCTGCCCACCTCCACCAATCAAAAATTCCTTGGTCCACATTACTGATAAAAGTTAAACCAATGATATTTCTTCGAAATAGAGTATTAATATACCTCAAAAATTATTACCCTGTACGTTGTTAAATCGGAAACTCGCAAAACGTGGCCCTCTAAAATAATGCCTTCCTCTAAAACCTGTAGGTTCCATTTATTGAACCGGTACAGGGTCCTGGTTATATTTTAAAAATCAACTTTTAAGCTGGCTTTAGGTTACGAAAATTAGTGCCTTTTGACCTTTGATTTTAACGTTTTAGGAACTGTACGCTTGCAACCATTTTATAATTATAGTTTTACAATTGGTATATTATTTTTTGAATTTAATATATATTATATATATTTTATATATATTTTTGTATAATATTTATGTATATTTCTGTATATATGTATATATATTTATATATATGAATAAGTATATGTTTCTATACACTGTAAACCAGCATTTTAAAAAGTAGTTTCAGGGGAGTGGAAAAATTTCATTTCGCCAAGGGTTTAGCGTCATCTAAACACATTTTCGCAGTTTTGGCACTGGGGGGTTTAAAGACACGGTTTCAGTTTGCAACATAAGAAGCCCCCATCGAACTTTGCATAAACTGTAGCTTCTTTCTTGCCGAAACCCTGGCTACGTCCATGTCAATAGACGCAATCATTTTGTGAAAAAGCGAGAAATTTTAGTACCGAAGTTGCCCAAGCCGGCATCAAACGTTTGACCAATGTTACATTTAAAGGCGCAACAGTGGATTAAGCGTATTCCTAAGCCTAAGTGTAAGCTAAAACTTGTAATCTAGAATCTAAACCAACTCTTTTGTAGACCCACCAGAAACATCTACGCTCCTTAAAGTAACATGGGTCAAACGTTCCTTAGGGTCGAAATGTTAATGGTCAAAATTGAATTTGCAACCCGTGGCGGTCGAGACCTGCCGGACAGCGCCACAAGTTAAAACATTGTTTGTTTACAAAATTGTTATGCGGTGCAATTTGGCAATTAACCTGTGTTGTTGTAGAATGTTGAACTACGCCGACCAACGTCGAGTGGCACTAAAATAGTTAAAAAGTCGCTATCAGTAAAAAAATATCAACTTAAACTTGAAGCAATGGTCTTCCCCTGACCAACTCTTAAAGGTATACCCCTGGTCTACTCAGGCCGGTTGCCAGCTCACCTTGTCATTAAGGTGGGGCTATAAATTATTCAGGAGGTCCATACATGGATTTTCGTTGACCTACCAGCAAGGTTGAAAATTTTCGACGGAGATCACAATTTGTCCAGGTGGGGCTGAGTCCGCCTTCTTCCCCTTAATTGGGTACGGGCACGCGTGTAGTGGGTTTAGTGGTTTAGGCAATGTATTTTCCAATTAAATCCTATTGTATATACTTAATTTTAATATATACCAGTTTTGTCTAAACACAGTAGCAACCAGATATTGGTTTGCTATACAGTCTTTATAATGCATTATGATAAATTATCAAACAAATATAATTGTAGCATACCCTTGGCTGAATTTTTTGGACCAATTAAAATTAGATAGTAACTAAGCAGGCTCGCAACCAGCACACCTTGCTAGAGGGGGCTATAAATTCTTCTGGAGTGACATTCAAGGGTTTTCAATGAATTACAAGCAAGTTTGAAAATTTTTTAGAAGGGCCAAAATTGTTACAGTAGGGCTGAGTCGTCGGCCCCCAATTGGCTGTGGTCCCGAACTCAAGATACAATTCAGCGGCCAGTATGAGCCCGTTTCTAGAAAAGTATTAACCAAGTTTGAAAGTATTCTATAATGTGGTGTCAAATCCAATTGTACAAATTCTAAATTGTTTTTGCAGTGGCGTAGGCTTAGGCTTAGACTTAGGAATATGTTTATAATACTGTTCCGCCCCTGTTCTTTACATCGGCCAAACTTTCGACATTTTATAACAGTATGTTGTTTTTGCAGAACTTAAAATTGGTACAGACCGCTGTAATTATAGAACTTTGTGGTTGGTATTTTGGTGTCAATTTTGCAATTCCGCTATTATCAGAGGGCGCAAGAGCTTTTCTATTGGCCATGGATACTTTTTGTAATATAGAATGCTTTCAATGCATCGACCACATTTTCGGCCAAATGTTGAAAGTATCCGTAGAGAGGGATACCTCGATTCGCACCCCCCACCCGGTTATATAGCAACCAAAATTTCGATCGCTTTCACATCAACTGAGCAATGACGCCGTCTTGAGCCAATTAGTTTCGGCAATGAGAATATTTTCAATTTCGTCTAGAGATCATGGTCTGTATTTTCAAGCGTGTGTAGCATCTATCACCAGTTGCTGATAGGTCTTGTAACTTTCGAACCAGTGAATGCTGAAGCTTAAAATTGAGCACATGTTTTGCATACGATATACTCTATTGCTGAACCAATTTTGAGATCAACAGCTGTATATAATAGTGAGTTTGAAAACTTATTACTAACTGATGATAGTTGCTATACACTTTTAAGAATATGGGCCCATATTTTAATAAGCGAGATTTGAACCCAGGATTCCATGGCTGAAAGCGTGTACCACCTTTGCGTGATTATAAGAGTTTGACCTTCGAGTCCGAGCAGCTGTATATAATATGTTTTTAGGTGACGTACAGTGCAAAAAATGGTGAGTCAAACTGACTCTCTACGAAATAGACTCTACGGACTACACAAACTGAGTCAAATTTGACTCACTGAGGCGCATGTTTGACTTTGGCGGAGTTGAATTTGACTCAGTTTGTGTAGTTCCGTGGAACCTATTTCAGAGAAAGAGTCAATTTGATCCACCATTTTTTGGCAAAGACAAACCAAACAGGAGTCTTCACTGTACGAATCGATAGCCAATTAGTACAATTAACTTTGACAGGAGGGAACATACAAAGAAAATATATTTGTAATAAAACACATAAACCTACTGATGTATAAACAATCAAAAAAATCAATTGCGATCATGTCATTAATTTTATAAACGGGCTCGTAGCCAGAGGAATCCGTTCGGTTCAGCTGTCTCTCTGGAAGAATTTTGGCTTTTTCTAGAAAATTCCCAACCATACTTGTGATTTGTAAGTCATCGAAAATCCTTGTATGTCCTTGCTAAAAAGTTTTAGCCGTTCCACAAACAAGTTAAGCTGGCTACACGCTTGCTATTAACTGCAAGTACTGTATTGAACCGAATAAGACGGGGAACTGATATTTTTTGGCCTCTCCAGAGGGTACCCCCCTTGTTATTCGGTTACGGACTGTTATTTATTTTTAAGCCACGCTCCGCCACCCTTCGTTACTGATATATATCCGGTACTGCCGCTATCCGTTGAATTAAACGTTTCTTTTCGTGTCAATAGCTTCAACGATCATGCAAGGTTATACTTAGGAATGTACATTCAAAATTTAAGCGCGCCTTACAAATTCGAACTGAATTTTATTTGGTCCTGGAGTCATTTATGCACTACAGTTAGGAATAACTGACCTTCACGGACTCAAATTAGGATTTAGCGACGCTATCCGCTTACGGACTCTTATTAGGGATACGGACTCCTATTGATTGGGGACTCAAAATCGGGACCCCCCTCTTATTACCCCACACCTTGTTATTCGGGCCACTACAGTATTAGTATAATGATAGAAAGCCTTACTTTTATTTTACTTTTGCCGATCTGCTAATACAAACAGAATGGATAAAAACAACTTCGAAACCAAAAATTGTTAATAGAGAATGCAGAAAAAATTAAAAATGGGACATGAAAAAATTAAAAATTTTCAGAATATTAAAATTCTTTAAATACACCGGCTAATAGTATCTCCGGTATAGACGAACCAGTTACCAGGTGGGACACAGTCCCTCTGAACCCCGTCCCCCCCGCCGACAATACGAAATAATTTTACAGTTTATTAGCAGAATGTTTACAGATTTGAAATGTATCAGGATTAATTATTGTAAATCGTCCTATATTGAAATGACAATTTCTGCGCCATAATTAAAAAAGTTTACCCACCGCAATCAAAGTCGGGGGTCGATCGCGCACCCTACGATTGCTGTCCAATGAGAAACAATTCTCAGAATTTACGATTAATTAATTTTCTAATTAATTGGCTAAAACATTATTAAATAACTTAGCTAATTTTACTGTTTGATTCATTATGTTGGTATGTCTGTTTTGCGATACTTTTATTGTAGTTTTGAGTGATTGCAAATATTAAAGCTAACAAATCAATATTCAGTAAATAAGTCGGTAAATATGACATGTTTGAGCCCCGAGTAGCTGATGTACAGTGCCGTAGCCAGCTGACCTTGCTAAAGGGGCGACAGATGTTTCAGGAGGGGCATTAAACGATTTTACTTGCAAGCAAAGTTGAAAATTGTCGGGGGGGGATTTTAGCAGGGGAGGGGTTGAGCCCACCCTGGCCCCACCTTGGCTAAAGGCCCGTAGATGTAGGATTTTTGTTTGGTGCACCAAGAGTGCATAATGACCACTTTTAAGAACAGTGTGCAACTGGGTACATTCTGTTTACAAAACATAGCCAGCGCAGATTGCGTTTTTGGCCGACCCCCGTACATAATTTACGTGGGTCAGGATTAGCGATTTTTAGCAATTTCACACGTTGAAATATGCGAATTGTAAACTAAACTTCATTTACACTTTCAAAGACAATGCGAATTCTACGTTTCTAACGTCAACTGCTTCCGGTTTCACAAATAAGAGGATCGGCCAAAAATCTAACGTCCGGTGGCATTTTTTGTACCGCACAAAGTTGCAAGAATACTCTTGTAAGAGTGATCATCGACTCTTGCTGCACCTATTGAGAGTCGCTTTAATAACAAGAGTGGATCCAGGGTTTTTGCTGAGATTTTGCACTTGAATTGCGTGTGGCTTTTCGCTATATGCGGTTCCGTGCTTTTTTCACTACAATAAAACATATTAGGCATGCTTGTCCGTTATGTGTACTGTAGTGACTCGAATAAGAGGTGTGGGGTAATAAGAGGAGGGCCCCTATTTTGAGTACCAATCAATAGGAGACCGTATCCCTAGTAAGAGTCCCTGAAGCGGATAGAGTCTCTAAACCCTAATTAGGTCCATAAATGTCAATTATCCCTAATTGTAGCGCATAAACGTTTCCAGCACTAAATAATTTGAGCTCGAAACTTTAAAGCATACTTAAATTTTGAAAATACATTTCTAAGTATAACCTTGCGAAATCGCTCAAATCATTGACACAAGACAAATATACGTTTAATTCAACGGATAACTGCAGTACTGGATACATATCAGTAACGAAGGGTGGCGGAGAGTTGGTTAGAAATAAATATCAGTCCGCAACCGAATAACTGGGAGTACGGTTTGGAGAGTCCAAATAAAAATCAGTCCTTCCCTCTTATTCGGGTCACTACAGTACATGCAATATAGTGCAGTGCGCTTTATGTATGCTAGCTGACATCATACGGTCCAAATATATGGCAGATCGTTTGACAAATGGTCCGTAGGTCGCTAGTTGACATTACTAGGTTCAGCGCCGCATGCAAACATGAAAAATATTTTTGAAATCTTTGAAATTCATGTCTTTCCTTTATGAATATTTTCCATTTCATCAGTTGTGCAATTTAAATCTTGCATTCAAACCCGCCTGACTGACAAAAGTAGGCACGTTTATTATTACCGTTTTAATACCTTAAGAAACCCATGTATAGAACAGGGCCCGAACAGTGGCATAAGCATATTCCTAAGCCTAAGCCTAAGCCGAAGGATAAATGACGAGCGTATTCGTAAGCCTAAGCCTAAGCCTAAGCGTAAAGATGAGCATATTCGTAAGCTTAAGCCTAAGCCTAAGCACGATAGTGTCTAAAGCTTAAGCTGACTCTATTACAGCCCCGCAGGACAATGTTCCGACCCTGTTCTATACATGGGCCCCTTAACCGTTCACCGTTCAATCCCAAGGGGCATAAACGTCTCGTAAGTTCCTTCTGCCACATGTGTAAAATATTGTTAAACACTGTGCATTGTGTATTGATTTTGCGTCCGCACTGGCTTTGCAACGATATTCTATTGATAAAACCTATTTTAAAATGCATAACCTAAAATTTCAACCAATAACTGGTTAAGACTCTCTGTTTAGGCTCTTATCCTCCGGTTGTCGTACTTACTGTAGGAGTTGTTATGGCAATTTCAACCAAAATATGCTTTCAAGCTATTAAATACGATAATAACACAGTGCCAGACAGATATATATGTGTTAATTACACTGTGTTAACCTTATAGTTGTTGCTAAGTGTAGGTGGTCATCGATGAACCACAGTTGGGTTTAAAATTTAAATTGAAGCAATTCAAACATGCAGCTTTGCCCAATTTTATTGAAGTCCAATTTACAAATTATATCCTAAACAAGGGTTATAAGGAATGCGTTCTGGGACGGTGGAAGGTTTTTGTGTCTTATGTTTCGAATTGATCCATAAAGATTAGGGTTGCGCTATATTCGACGGGCGCCGTTGGACACTACCAAATACATTTTGGGCTGTTTTTTGGACACAGCGCGTGCCGGTGTGCACCGGCGTTTGAGGCAGTAAACTTTAACGGAACATTTAGGCTTTAGGTTCAAGCTTTAGGTTAACGCTGAGGTTTAGCGGACAGATTCTTGTAGGTTGGTCTGGTCAAGTATCAGTTTAGGCCCAAAAAATCTACGTTTGTGCGTTTGTAACATGAACTCGCTACCACTTTAGTGATTTTGGCCAATGTAAAGAACAGGGGCAGAACAGTATTATAAGCATATTCGCAAGCCTAAGCCTAAAGCCTAAGCCAAAGTCGAAGCCTAAGCCTAAACCTAAGCCTACACGTAAGAAGGAGCATATTTCTAAGCGTAAGCCTAAGCTTGATCCAAGCAAAGAAATTAGTCTAAAGCTTAAGCTTACTCTATTCTAGATTCGCAAAAAAACGTTCCGCGCCTGATCTTTACATGGGCCGTGCTTTTAAAATTAGCGATTCTTGCAGGATTTTTCAGTGGGGCGATAATACTTTTTGTGTTTCGAAATTTTGCAGTTTTTAAAGCGCGTTTGGCAAACATTTCCCGGTTTTAAACCTTAAAAACTGTGTCAAAGCCGTCAAACACGATATTTCTCAGCAATTAGATACGAGAACACAGGCCCATGTATAGAACAGGGCTGGATCGTTTTCCGGAGGGGCTATAAATAGAGTCAGTTTAAGCTCCAGACTAATTTTTTTGCTTAGGCTTAGGCTTAGGCTTAGAAATAATCTCATTCACACGCATAGGCTTAACCTTAGGCTTATTTTAAGCTGAGGAATATGCTTATACTACTGTTTCGGTCCTGTTCTACACATGGGCCAAAACAAACTGTGAGCTTCCGATGAGCAACTTGCGTTGCAAAATTTGTTTGTTCGATAGGAGGGGACAATCATGTACGTGTTGCTCCCCTCGAAAACGTCATCGGCTCCTTCTGTTTAACTGCTTAGCATTATTCAAGACATGAGCGGTTGCATAAATGGGGTGTTTTCGATTATCCCCCCAAGTTCAAATATGCAAAAATTTTCAAAACCCAACCATTTTTAGGCAAACGCCGGCTGTTGGGAGGGTAACCGAAATCACCCAATATTCGATGGCCATACAGTAACTCAATTGACCCAAGACTATCATAACTGAAAAACTTGTATACCGCAAAAACCTGGGTTCATTTTGAATTTATTCTTATCATAATTTTTTTTAAAGTTTGGCCGTTCCATATCAGGCCCACGAGAATTTAATGTGGGCCCGAAACCAGCTCAAACTTCGTGTTCATATCGCATTACGAAACCTCATGGCTCAACCAAAGAGGTCAAATTTGTATTCGTACAAACAGCGAAACGGCCGTCCAAATGGCGGGGTTGGAGGGGCCGCATATCCTTCCAGCCGTCAAATTGGCGTCACAAGGCAGACCGGATGTATCTTTCGTTACCGGTAGCTGAAAATGGTTTAATATACATGTTTAAGCGGCGAATACATTTATTATTTTCACTTGAATAAGTAAAATGTAATGTGTCCTTGACTCTGCTGTGTCCCTATTTTGTCGAAAATATCAGGCGGTTGGCCCATGCTACTTTAAGGGACGTCCAGGTTTCTGGTGGGTCTATAAATGAGTTACATGTTTTCGCTTGGGCTTACACTTAGGCTTAGGCTTAGGCTTACACTTAGGCATAGACTTAGGCTTAGGATACCATTTTTGTAACGCTTAGGCTTAGGCTTAGGAATACGCTTGATCCACTGTTACGCCCCTTAAAGTAGCATTGGCCAGGCGGTTTATAGAACGAAAGAAAATATTCGAAAGTCAATCATCGTCCAGCCGGTATCAGTGTTTTCAAAGCTGGGTCTTGTTTTGAACGCTAAGCTGACGAGATATGAGCCATTGATAAACTGGTATTCTGGCTTGAATTTATACTTTTTAAATTTTGGTTAAAATTTAAAAAAATACATTTAATTCAAAACGCTGTAGAAATTTTAAAAATGATTTTTGGTAACAGGCAACACTGTGGGCTGTTGCTTACGTAACACTCAGAGAACGACGCTCGTGCGCAAAGATCAAAGGCAAACAGTTTTTTCGCGGGACTGCAATAGAGTAAGCTTAAACTTAATGACTATTAATTTAAGGTAACATTCACCAATTCAGCTATGTTGCCGTACGTCGGCTGCCTTCATAGTTAAAAAACAATTAACCCTTAGGTTTTTGGTTTCGAGTTTAAAACGATTAGCATTCTCAACTGTGGTTAGCATCTGTCAACAGTTGATTGAAAATCTGTAGGCTTGCGCTTGCTGTCGCTTTTACAGTTTGAAAACCTATCACTAACTGGTAATAGATACTTAAATATATCCAAAATTAGGCAAATATTTTATAATCGGAAGGTCCATATTTAGGTTTCAACGGTTTATCACAACTCGGAATAAAATATATTTCGCACTTTAACAGGTCTGATATTACGGTGCTATTAGAATGAAATAAGCTGTGTGCGAATACTGTTATTTTCCTATTGATTTTCGATATAATCGGTCAATGTAAAGAACAGTGGTGGAACAGTAGTATGAGCATATTCCTAAGCCTAAGCGTAAGCCTAAACCTAAGCCTAAGCGTAAGAATGAGCTTACTCCTAAGCCTAAGCCTAAGCGTAAGAATGAGTTTACACCTAAGCCTAAGCCTAAGCGTAAGTCTAAAAATGAGTTTACCCCACAGCCTAAGCCTAAACCTAAGCCTAAGCTTAAGCCAAGCAAAAAAGCAGTCTAAAGCTTAAACTTACTCTATTTTAGTCCCACAGAAAAGCGTTGCGCCTCTGATCTTTACATGGGCCATCTTAGGTTTTGCGATAGATTGCGAGAATTTTGGCATTCTGACGCCACATTTTAGTCCGTTTTCCGTTTTCCTCACGGCTTCTGCTGTGCGGCCTTTTGTCAAACGAAGAACGAACGCTTGCTTTGCTGGCTGGTTTAAGCTTGCAACCTTATACGAAGAAAGCAAAGTCTAAATGGTATTTGATGATTCCAGGGTCGGTTTTAGCGTTTATTGTCACGAAAACAACCCTCAGGTCTCAGGCAAAAAGGCAAACCAAAAGAGCCGAACGAATGTCGGTTGTCCTGAACAAGCGCAGCCAAACGGCGCACAAGTGCAGGTTTTGTTGGTAGGTTTAGGTTGATCAGAAGCATATACACACCAGAGCGATGGGTAAATTTTGATTTTCGGAATCTACGGACTCAAAGGATTTGATAGAAATCATGACTAATGACATTGGTCGAATACATGGGCACGGCCGAAGCAACGACCCCGCATATCCCTCATTTGAGGGGGCCCCAAATAGGGTCCCCTCCCTAACAAGATTTCAACCAAAAAATTTGAAAATATTTTGGTCATCATAAGCGACCCTCACATTGAAATTTTGGGGGTACCACATCGGAATTTTTGGGGCAATCATCATAGACTGCTCAAGCACTGTACATGGGAACGGGTACAAAACATATGTATATGTCCTCCAGAAATAACTAGTCTTGCAGGGAAAGTATATATTTAAAAAGGTCCAGATTAATCTTCGGAATCTGAATGGCTCATAGAATTTCGGGCTCGCACCCATCCGAAATAAAACCCTGGTTACTGCCTTGACTTGGCCTCTGGTCGCGATGGGAGTCTAAAACTATGCAAATGACTGCATCCACTATCCCAGCGGCTGAACAGTCTTGAGTTTTTTGTGACTCAGCGAGCATAATACGTTAAGGTCTCAAATACGACGTCGGGTACATTTTACGAGCCATTCGCCCTAGCCAAGCCTGAGCCTGAATCTAGATCTAAACCTAAACGTAAAAAATTATCCAAATTCCTAACGGAAAGGTACATACATTTAATAAAGCACCCTCTTATTCTTTTACAGTTTAATTCATGCCCTACGTGTTAAGTTAAACCCGACAAAAACCCAATGTAGCGACGAAATTAAGAAATTAATTTTGGCAAAATTTTTGCAACTGGTTAACATTTGCCTGGCTCGTAAATGAAACCAAAGGTTTTTCGTCAAATGTTGAAAAACAATTAGATGTTTTTTATTAAAATATCAAATGGGTTCAGGTAATTTGGCTACAAAATCGGTAGAAATGTAGGCAAACAAACGTGGACGCCAACATGGATTCAGCTGTAGCAGAAACGGGCGGTCCTCGTTAAAGATAAGACAACAAGTGTTTGTTGCAGCGGTCTGCTGCCGGAGCATCTAAAAAGCCGGGGCCATTATGGACCATATAAAGATCAGGGACGAACCGTTTTTCCGCAGGACTGCAACAGAGTAAGCTTAATTTTTAAACTAATTTTTTGCTCAGGCTTAGACCTTGGTATATGTTTTAGCTTTACGCTTTGGCTTAGACGCTTTAAGACTTAGGTTTAGGTTCTCAAGCAGACCCTCGTTGTAAGCACGGGTCGGTAAGACAATGTTTTTTTGGCAAAAAAGTCATCAATTTGGACCAAACTCTTGCAGCAGGATCAACAAACATTTGAATAATTTCAGGTTAAAGATTTCATGTTTTTCGTAAACATTTCTACCAGAAACTTTGGTCAATTTTTAAAACAAAAATTTCCTAAATTAACGCTAAATCGACTAAATATTAATTCTTGTAAAAAACACCAAGGATTATCCCTAGGACAAGTGTTGACAGTAGTTATGAACAGAGAAATTTTCGTTTATATACAGCTGCATCTGTTACCATTGTAAGGTTTTACCTCTGGTACTCTCTAAAAGCTTAAACTAAACTTGATTTAAGCTTAAGCAAATCCACCAGTATTAAACTGACTTTCTGGATTAACTAAGCTATCAGGCAGGTTTACGCATAAACTCATTTAAAATCTTACATATTTTCAGTTTTAGCTAAACTTAATGAACACTTTAGACACACGGCTGCACTTGTAAATTAAACTAAAAATAAGTTTACTTAAACTCGTGTTAAATTTAAAAACACGTGAGTTTAAGCAAAACTTAAAATTCTAGTTTACTTAGTCTGTCCAGCCATTTAAGTTTTACTTAATCGATTTTCAAGTTTAGTAAAGCTATAAGTTAAATTTAAGTTTTTAGAGAGTAGTTGGAGCTAGGGGTCACCCCGCTTCTGTGTTTCTTCCTCTAAGACCCCTCCATCCGTTTGATAGCAAAGCTAAGAAAACGGCCGAAATGGCCTATAGTTTCTTTTCAATTTTCGCTAGTTTTTCAGACATTCGCATTTACTTTTTGCTAAAGTGTTGACACACTCATTGCTGTCTTGTATATGTCTGCCACGAATAGGTTTGAGACAGTTAAAAGCATAGACCAGGCCAGCGTGGGTAATACGCCAGAGGGGGGTGAACAGGGGCGTAGATATCCCCTTTTTAACTTTCTAAACGGACAGAAAAATGCCGTTTTATCGGCGAGATCTTAGAGGCCACAATATGTTGTCGCGCTACGTTATTTGATGTCAAATTGAAATCTTTGGCCGTATTCTCAAATGTGAATAGCATCTATCATCAGTTGGCGATCGGTTTTCAAACTGACAAATGTGTGCAATTTCGGATATCAAACTAAGTATAAAATATAAAAATAGGGCAAATCAAATGAGAGCCATGTGCTGAATTTTGAACCTAACCATCCGCTGGGTCAAAACTCACAACACTGTAAATTTCAATGAGTTGATTAATCAATTCATCTAGCGAGTTGGGTATTTCTGAATTAATATCAGTAAACATTAACTCACTCTGAGTTGAGTTGATTCTCATTCTGAGTTGGGTTGACTCTGGTTGAGTTGATTAATTAACTCAGAATGAATAATCAACTCAAAATTCTGAGTACGGATAGTCCTAATCCAGACTGAGTGATTCAACTCATTCTGAATTAAAATCAATTCACTGAAATTTAAAGTGAAGACTTATGACCAATTTGTGATAGGTGCTACACCTATTTAAGAATACCACCGACCATTGGTTACACCACTGGAACCTAGCATAGAGTTTAAACGGGGGGTTTCATGTCCTGAAAAAAATCAAAGCTTAATTTTGTCTGTCGTTTTATTTGATTGCTGGCTTTAAAATAACCCCAAAACTTTATAACCTCATTAGCTTGCAATACAAACTCAATCCAAAAACCAACGCCCAACAAAAACTTTTTTCTTCTTTCAACCACAAACTCTATTTTGCGCGGGATACCGCGGTTTGGTTTTTTTAGCGCCTAAATCAACTAGCTATGTCGGCTTCGCGGGGAAAACATAGCTAGCCTCGTCAATGTGGGCATATTTATTCAGTAACTTTGAAAAATAATGATTTATTCGTTTATAATAGCTTTTAGGTGAGCCAAATTGACGTTATGCAACTAAACTTTAATTGGTGTGGCGATCCCCGAAGCAAAAATCTGTCTCTGTCTGAAAAAGCCAAATAAACATTGATAACAGTTTACTTGAACAAGCCTGTAGTAGCAGATTGATTTTTTTAGTCAGAGGCGTTGCCAAGGTTTCGTTCCGGCGGGTATAACGTCATGTGAATGAGTTGTTTGACGAGTAGAATCCAGAATGATTCGAAAGTCACAAGACCTAACACCATAACTGGTAATATGTGCTACACGCATTTCAGAATACGGGCTTAGGCCCTTGGTCTTCGCTGCATTTTGACCATTGATCTCATCCGACGCCATTCGTCCACCATGCGGCGTTATACGCGAATTACCTTTTGGCGACGCAAGGCAGTTTGCGTACGATGCCGCACGGTGATGGACGGCGCCGTATGCCAAGTATAGCGCTATCCTTAAGCTTGTATCGGGTGCTTAGGGTGGCGTTATACATTGTCGTGGGGCGCCGTCCGTGTGGCTGGACGTCGTCAAAAGTATAACGCCACCCTTAGTGTTCAGTTCGCTGTCTATGCACGAGCCTGAATATTCATATTCGAGCTCAATACGATTTATACACTGTAAAAAATGGGGAGTCAAATTGACTCTCTTGGAAATAGGCTTTTCTTGACTACGCAAACTGAGTCAAATTCGACTCCGCAAGAGTCAAACGTTCAACATAGTGAGTCGAAATTGACTCTGGTGGAGTCGAATTTTACTCAGTTTGTGTAGTCCCGTAGCGCCTATGTCGGAGAGAGTCAATTTGACTTCCCATTTTTTGCAGTGTATACGGCTTTTCAAGAATAATATTACACATTTCACATCGTTTTTCATAAACCGTGTTTGTAAGCTAAAAAATCAGACTATTCGGTCATAAATGAAGCTGCTTAGAAGAGGGCTGATAAAGCTAAAGACTCTAAGAAAGTATCCTAAATTTTGAATATTGTCTAAGAAACGGATATAGTCACTATAACATCGACTCGCTATGCCGTACTTCAAAACAATACAGCAAACCTGAAATTTGAGCCTATACCTTAGCTATTTCTGGTTCGTCTGATGACAGGGGGCTCTCTGGAAAAAAATTACGGATGACCTAAAAATGTTTTGGCACCGGTTTACAAGTTATGTAAACGAATCACCATGTTCCAGCCTGAACCGTTAGGCACACTCTATTATGATGACTTGGATACGACCAATGACTCTCTCTGAAGTGTTGGGTGTGATATTAATGAAAAAAATTCACAAGCAAAGCGAACAAGAAGCCAATCACACAATTTTAGCTGTGATTCCTATTGGTTAAAAGCCATGCATGGCCTGGGTGGCCTCTTCTACGCCAGCCAATGGCTGCAGGCCTGTATCAAACGTCGGTTCGTATCCGGGTCAATTTGATAAGAAACAAAATGAATTGCGGGGATGTATGCTGTTAAAATAACAAGGTTACAAGCGTGGCTTAAATTTTTTCTACAGGGAGTGAGTTTTTCGAAAAGAATCTGAACCTTTTCCTCTGTATGGCCATTCGCCTTCTGGCTACGGGCCTGATGGCTAATGTTACTTTAAGAGACGTAAAGTTTTTTGATGGGTCCGTAAAAGAGTTGGTATACATTCTAGACTACAATTTTTTTCCTTAGGCTTAGGCTTAGGCGTAGGAATACGCTTAATCAACTGTTACGCCCCTAAAAATAACATTGGCCGGCCTGGTCCTACTTTGTGGTTGGTAATCGAGTCACAAAGAGACGTTGTGTTTTTAATTTTTCTTGCTTCTGCACCGAACATTTCCCACGAGGAATTTCGAGCCGTACAGTTGTCGGTGATTTGGATTGCAAAACCCAGTAAGCCAAAACGGTGTTTAGAAAAGCCGAATAGTATATTTGTCAACAGATTCTAAGTGATGGAAATTTTAGAATAATTTGAAATGAACAACAGAAACGAAACCGGTTGGGCGTTTACCCTCGTTACAGATATCTGACCGCAGTACCGTTCCACACATACAAAAATATTTAATGTTATTATAGATACTAACTGAGCATTTTTCCATTAATCCTTTCTCACATGAATATTTTCAATTTCATATGAGATAAACTTTCAAGGTAAGATTCGATCCCCAGCCTCTCGGATGGGAGGTGTTTACGATGACCACTGAGCTATAGGAGCTTGACGCTGGAGCCCGAGGGGGCTCTCACGTCTTGTGGAGATTTTGCTCTGCGCATATATGTTACAAATGTTAAACACTGCTCACAGTGTGTGTATTGCTCGTACATTATTGTATTTAGTGGCTCATAGTATACTCTATGAGTGAAAGGGTTAAACTATTTCAGGGTAGAAAACAATTTTGCCAAACTCTTACACTCAGAGTCAATGGCAGATTTGTGACATAGGGTGGATGGATGCGTTCTCTGCATGCCGTACCGTTGTGAAAATTTTGTATTGCAAAATGTTCATCTGAAGCTCATAGCGTATTTTTCAACCAAATAAATTGAAAAAATTATCTCTCGTTCGAACACTCGTCGAGTTCAAAAATAATTCGTGTTTTTTGCTCAATTTCTGGCCGACGCTGTACTCGTCGTCAGGGTACAACTGGACGTCAGTCTTCCGCTCAAAAAATCAACCAACGACTCCACCCTCCGGTAGAATTTTTGTCAGAGATTCCGCAAATTTCGGTAGTAAAATTTTGTATAGTTTTTACAACATTTATTTGTGTGGCTGGTTTTGTTTTAACTTTTGGTACAATTTTGATGAAAAAATTGCGTAGATTTCGTAAAAAAGTAAGCGTAAAACCAAAACATTTCACAGCACTTTACAGATATTTGGCTAAAATTAGCAAATTGAACATCATTTCAAATACCGTATATTTTTTGCTGTTCCGGTTTCACCTCCAGCTCCGACTTCCGCGAATTTTGTTGACCTCCGGTTCCCGGTATTTTTCAAATCTGGTTACACCCTGCTTTATCGTGTGAATTTTCAACAAACCGGTTCTCAATTTTGGTTTTAATTTCAACTTTCATATTTCAACGAAACGGTTTAGTTCTAAAGCTTGTAAAAGTGCCAGTTTTTTTGTGTCATCCATCAGAATATATTCATGTTTGTATATATTTATTGTTTTCGGTTCCGATTTGAGATTTAAATGAACCCGAATTGCTTGTTGCGTGATCACCCGGTAAGATCGAAGCTAAACTTTGCTTCATAGAATAGCAACAACGGTTTAAGTTTCGGTATTGCGTGACCATAATGGCCAACAAATATATAATTGCGTCAAATAAATAAATAAATATATATGCATAATATACATACATATATATACATACATACATACATATATATACATATATATATATATATATATATATATATATATATATATATATATATATATATATATATATATATATATATATATATATATATATATCATTACCTTCAGATGTAAAAAGATTGGGTTCGTTTGATATTGCGAGGTCTAATATTCTCAAATGTGTGTAGCAACTATCGGCAGTTTATCATAACTTTGAAACTACTGTTATACAAGCGGTATATCCTTGAAATTTGTGGGATAACGTTATACGGTGATGGGGCTCTATTGCCGTTTGGTATTTCTGGCTTGTATGCTAACGTAAAATCTCCATCTCGGGCTTCCGGGCCAAAAATGTGTGTGCCAGCGATCGCGAGTTGATAAAAGGTTAAAAGCCGCAGGCCTATTTTGTAAGGAACAATACATGTGATATACGCCGTTCAGGACTGTAGGCAGCGTGCCATGCTAAGGGGGGGGGCTATACATTTTCCAGCAGTCATATACAAGTGTTTTGTATGACTTACAAGCAAGGCTGAAATTTTTCTAAGGGGAGACGTCTTCCAGGGGACGGGACTCAGTCGCATCTGGCTCCGCTCTGGCTATGAGTCCGACGCCGTATTTGAAGTCGTGGAAGTGCGTTATAAGGAGATTTGAATAGTTGTTAGCTGTGTTTCCAAAATCCCAAATCTTATTTAAGTTCTTCAGTTGTGTTTATTAAGTAATGCGTATACTTAAGTCACGGACTTAAGCAAATACTTAACTTTTTTTTAGCAAAAACAAATAAATGACATTTTCGACCGATTTGCGATAAGTCAAAAATCATCATTTTGCGTTTAGGCTCAGCAAGCATCCTGACGCTGCGAACCTAACAAACCAAAGATTAGTAAAACGAAACGCTCAGTCTATTTAAATCAACATTTATTCAGCGACTTTAGTATTTACTTAACTTAAACACGCTTTTAGAAACGAAAAATTGGTTAAGTATTTGCTTAGCAAATATTTAGTATGAGGCTATACTTAAGTAGGTTTCACAACGTCTGCCATTGAGAATCTTTGACGCAAAGAAATTTACTCGTTCGGTCGTAAAAAATATCTAAGCTTACACCATTTCCGAAATGAAATTGTCACTATGTTCCTGTAGGAATTATCAAATGGCTATAGCATCTATCATTAGTTGCTGATAGGTTTTGTCTCTTTTGAACTTTAACCAATGAAATGCTTCGTAAATTAGCACAGTATTTGGATTTTAGCCAGTCGTACTATTGTACAGAATACCACGTTTGTACAGGTCACTTGTTTCAGAACCTGTCACTAATTGGAGATAGATGCTACACACATTTGAGAATACGGTCACTTGTCTGAACTATTAAAATAGGAATTGTCAAACGCACTGAAATGTACTTGTAAAACGCTGTGGTTTTGGTTGTTGTGCAACTTATTCTTGGGACACCTTGCTTTTCGGTTTGGTCGGTAGACTGCAATGATCCGTCAAATTGACTGTCTCCGAAATAGGCTCTACGAGACTACACCAACTGTGTCAAATTTGACTGCGAGAGAGTCCAATTCAACTCACTGAGTCGCACGTTTGACTCACGTGGAGTCTAATCTGATTCAGATTGCATAGTCATGTAAAGCCTGTTTCGGAGAGAGTCAATTTGACTCACTATTTTTTGCAGTGTATCTACTCAAGCTGTCCTTAAACTTTTTTAACCCCCTAACAAGTTAAGCTTGCTTCTGTCAGGGAATACTCGCTTTCGCCCTTGTAACTTTTTTCTTATCGTGAGCCTGTCTCAGAACGGAAAAGCGACCTTTTAAAAGCATGCCTTTAAATGGGCCCGTAGCCAAGGGGATGGCACAGGTGTTCAGCCCCCCCTGGAACAATTTTGCCCCCCGCCCCTAGAAAATTTTCAACCTTGTCTGTAAGTCATTGAAACCCCTTGAATGCCCCTACTGAACCATTTCTAGCCCCCTCCATAGCAAGGGGAGCTGGCTACTGGCCTGCGTGTATAAAATTTTAGGTAGAAAATGAATTTTAGTATATTTTTTATGTGAACTAAAGTTGTTTAGGCGGTTTTGACCGGATACTAATTATAGACGTTATGACTAACAAAACGTATTTCGGTTTTATCTGCGGGTAGTCTTTGAAGGCTTGTAAGCCGAAACACAATTTATGTCCGGGTTCAGGAATACAAAGGTTTGAGCCCAGGAACTTTATTAAAGTAGCTGTTATGACCAGCCGGACGCGTATGACGATACATGGAACCCGGCTCCGCTGTTTGATTTAATGGGGGCCACCAAAGTCATGCCCCCTGACAGGAATTAAGAGAAAAGTATTGCATTGTAATTTAGCTCTGAAAGCGCGGTTTGATAGCTTTCTGCTCGTTTCGCTCACGAACTTTTTTCACTGCTGCATCTGTCACACACAAGCCGAGTCCGAAATTTCTCGATCTGGCACTGTTTAACAGATTTATACGAGTACATTACATTGACTTGATTGTTTGAATGACTGTGACCATATTACCAGTGTTATATCATGATCTTTCACAAATAAATGCATTGGTGTACCCAGAAATCTAGATTGTGGGGATCAGCATCGAAAACCATTCACCCCACCTTTATTGCCAAGTTTATAGTGATTACTCAATAACGTAATGCTGTTGCCGAAACAAATTGGATGGGGGGGCAGCAACAGCGCCACGCCCCCTCGTCTCGATGCGAACGTGGTTGCTACGTTCTGTTCAAACCATTGGCCTGGTTTTGATAAAGCTTGTGCTTAACCTAAAGACTCCGAGCCTAAAGGTGCTGGTTTGGTAATATAATTATAAAACTTTATTTTTATAAAACAGATCAAATTTCGTTTAGTTTCCACTAAAATATCATTTGTATAAACGGGCTTTTTTGGTGGTCTTAACTTTGAATGCTGTAATAGGGGGTGCGGGTGGACAAGAATTAGCATTCGACCCCCTCTGTTAACAAAATATTGCAATAACCTTTTTAGCCTGATCTCAGTCTGCTTGGCTAGCGGCCCCTGGCTCGGAGGTGTCATAATGTAGCGCGGCCCTCTGAAAATAGGCAATGTGAAAAACTGGTATTTGGTTAAAGTTTACGAGATGGTGTGGCATACAAAACTTTGACCAGTTTTGGATTAAAAAAGAAACCTAAAAACTATTTTATAGGTTCGTTTCGGTATCATTACAGTTTATTTTTTAAATTTAACCAGAGAGCATACACACTGCAAAAATGGTGAGTCAAATTGCTCCTCCGAAATATGCTTTTCCGGACTACGCAAACTGAGTCAAATTCGACTCGTAAGCCTAAACCTAAACCTAATCCTTCGCCTATCTTCCTTAAAACTATGCTCAATTTAATGGCACATCCGTCGACATTTCAGTCCTTGGTATCCACATAGGGATATGGGAGCCGGTATCCGGATGATTGCTAAGGGCATACTCAGATTCTGTTCCAAACTAGTGTTTCGTTTTCCTGATGAAGGATATCTGCCTGGAGTACGATCCAGATATAAGACCTTTTAACTAAGCAGTTGAAAGAAGCAGGCATGTGTTGGATTTGAACTGTAAAGCCTACGGATCCTTAAACGAACGCTCTGCCACAATGACATACAGTCCGCGTGTGGACCTATACTTTCATAGTTAGCTATGTATCGACACGGATGCTGCCGATAAGCATAAATTGTGTTGCATTATACGGCATTACATATAGCGAATGAGCATTCGCCTACAAAAGGATTCTGAAAATATACACTATAAGACGTGGCTAGACCATTGTTTCCCCTGATAGCCCTCCTACTTCAAAAACCCTACTTGAAAAACTATCCCTGATAGCCCTCCTACTTTAAAAACTACCCCTGATAACCCTCCTGCTTGAAAAACTACCCCTGATAACCCTCCTACTTGAAAAACTACCTCTGATAGCCTTCCTACTTGAAAAACTACCCCTGATAACCCTCCTACTTGAAAAACTACCTCTGATAGCCTTCCTACTTGAAAAACTACCCCTGATAACCCTCCTACTTGAAAAACTACCTCTGATAGCCTTCCTACTTGAAAAACTACCCCTGATAACCCTCCTACTTGAAAAACTACCCCTGATAACCCTCCTACTTGAAAAACTACCTCTGATAGCCTTCATACTTGAAAAACTACCCCTGATAACCCTCCTACTTGAAAAACTACCCCTGATAACCCTCCTACTTGAAAAACTATCCCTGATAGCCCTCCTACTTCAAAAACTACAATGTAAATTCCAGTGAGTTGATTTTAACTCAGAACGAAATGAATCCACTCAGAGGTCCTGATCTGAATCAAGTATTTCAGAACTCAGAATTCTGAATTGCTAATCAACTCATCAAAAGTTACAGTGCAGGTGGGATATCTAAAACGTGTCAATTTTGTGATTGGGACAATTTTAAGGAAGAGATTTAGAGTTTATGGACTCTATCCGCTTACCGACTCTTATTAACGATACACGCTCCTGTTGATTATACGACTCAAAATGCGAGCTTCCGTTTATTACCTCCCTCCATCTTATTCGGGTAACTGGCAGTACGCCACCTTTCACCCCCCCTCTGGATTCCATAGTACCCACCAGTGGGATCCTGCTATTTTTAAAAAAGTTACTTTTAAATTTAGCCTAAAAACGCCGATAAAATATGACCAAAAAGGTATAATTTTGCCGAACTGTAATTTAGTTTTTTGGGTCTGTATTTGCTCCAAGTTTGTTATATTGCGTACCAATTGGACTCTTGGGACTACAAACACTGTACGATTGTATGAGCTTAAATCTAATTTTAACTCGAAGTCCATATGCAATGGCCGAGTCGGGATTGGATGAGGGTGATGTTATCCGTTGACGACGCTGCAGTATTTTAAATTTTGCAATGCAAATAGGTCACCTGAAGCTAACAATGTGTGTTCTGGCCAAATATAGTGAAACAGTCGGCTTGTTTGCATCTGGAATAATTTGAGTTACTCTTCGCGTTCGGCGCAACTGGTCAATTTTATTATATGAAATCATTCGCTACACAACGAACCTTAAAATTTATACAATGTCCAGCAATAAAAAAATTCGCTTCCACCAGATAATTCTGCATCCGCCATTGTTGATATAAGTATAGCTATCAAGCTCGTATCGAGTCCACAAACTTTAATACTAAGTCATTATTGACGTGTTCCGTTAACCTGGTATAACTTCACCTGTCCAGCCAATTTTTGTCATTTTCAATTTCAATGTCACGCTGACGTCATCAAAATTACGAAACTATAAAATTGTTTGGCACCCGCCATCAGGCTGCAATTGGTCTCGGGCTTGAATACCTTAACCAAATATGTTATACACGTTTTGCCTAAATTCTGAGGCGACGGCATTTTTTGGCAACACCAACCAAAAAGTTCTATTGTCATAAGTTGTGTTTAGGTTCAAAGAGAAGCTCGTGATAAGGGTTTCTGGTTCCTAGCTACAGTTCCGGTACTTTGATTCATTCAACTGGTTATTCAACTTATTTTCAATTCATTAATGTATACATAAATGTATTTTTTTAATATATATATAAGCTTTGTTTCCTTATGTACTACTTACGTTTAGATTTCAAAGCAATAATCGGGTATTTATGCATGAATAAATATGCGATTCAACCCAGGTTTACAAACCTGGTTTTTATAGGTTTTAAAGCTTAGAAGATTCCAGCTAAAGAACGGTCGTTTTTGAGGTACCTAACATTAATCAGGTTCTATCGTATTGTAAACTATTTGATAACTATTTGGTAGTATTTTCTTCGTAAATTCTAAACGTGTGGGTAGACCCGTAGCCAGCTCACCATGCTAGGGGGCTGAAAATTTTTAGGAGGGGCATTCAAGGGTTTTTAGTGACTGGCAAGCAAGGTTGAAAATTTTTTAGGGGGCAAATTTTTTCCCGGGGGGGCTGAGCCCCTTGGCTTCCCTTGGCTACGGGTCCGCGTGAAGGTCGCCGCAAGAGCGGACCCTTCATAGGAGCCATGGCTCTATAGTTGATTTGAAATCAGTTTCAGTTAATATAAATATATATGTTAACTGAGATAAATAAATTCTACAAGCAAATTGTATATTCATGTTTCATATGGTGTTGTCATTCAAAATTTGAAAATCTTAAAAAATACCCATGAGTCTAAAATCGTAGCAGTTTAAATCATTTATAATTTACGAATTATAAACTTATTGCTTATAATGAGAAAATTTCTATAAAATACCGATTTTGAGATATTTTATTTCCGCTGAAAATATATTTTTGAATTTATTTAAAAATAAAACTCAAAAATGGGGGCTCGCTCTGGCAATCACATCTTTCGTCAGAGACGAAAAGGGGTTAACAAAGATAGGCTGGGATGAATTTCTATGACGTATGGCACAAAAATGTTTCGTGGGAGAATTCGAGGCGAAATAAATACGAACACGTATTTTCAACACATATTTACATGTTAAAATAAATACATTTTTGAAGTCCGTTCCCACGGACTATGCCAAAAATCAGTCACTGAACACTGTAAAAATGGGGAGTCAAATTGACTCTCTCGGAAATAGGCTTTTCCTGCCTACACAAACTGAGTCAAATGTAACTCCACCAGAGTCAAATTCGACTCACCCAGCGATTCAATGAATCCAATTTGACTCTGGCTGATTCGAATTTTGACTCAGTTGTGTAGTCAGGAAAATCCTATTTCCGAGAGAGTCGATTTGACTCCCCATTTTTTACACTGTACCGTGAGTGTTGTGACAAACCAAAATGCCTTTTTAGAGAGTTTTGTTTGTCTTCGTGGTCTTCAAATGATCTGAGGTCACAAACATCACGCGAACAAAGTGGATCTTAACAGAGGTGGCGATCCGAAAAGGGGGTACAATTTTTTACATCTGCGTAAACATTATAACGTGGATGACCCAAAGTATATTTTTGAATGCAAGCTAACAGCTAATTGTAACATTACAGGTCTAAATTCACGTCTTGTTGCGATTCAGCTTTCTAGTTCTTGTATATGAGCACAATCAATATGTTCGTTAGGGCAGTAGCCTGATTTATACATCCTTATTTGCTGGGCCCAAGAATCCAGCAAGCAACTTATCGTAAATCGGTTCTTTAGAAATTTAGAAAAGTGATAAATCTGTTCAATTTCTCCATCCGATCCCATTTTACAGCTGATTTTAAAAATAATTATCGGTAATATTCGTAAAACCATATTTTAAGTAAAAAAAATTTAGGAAAAAAATTACTTAAATTATAATTTGCATTATTTTATGGGCCATTTTACTCAAAAATCAAACGTCTAAATTTAGTCTTTTTTTTGAAACATTTTGGATTACCAGCTGATTAATTTCAATATACTCCAAAGTCAAATACGCCATATAAGCGATTGGAGTAGATTTCTAAGAACAGGTCTGTCTACGCTTAGAGCCAAGTTGCTTTAAAAAGCTTCGCTTTTATGGAAAAAATTACTAACTAAAAACGAGCCATTTTTTACCGTTAACCATTAGTTTGACCGGAAACACCTTGAGGAATATGCGTTTTAGGTTAACTTTTACTGCTAACAATGGCCATGTTCTAACTGGGTAGTAGTGTTGGAGCTTATATTTGTACCGCAGTATTTCTAGTCCTTTATATCAGGTTATATTTTTTCGTATATATTATATGTAATTCTTTGAATATACGCCCATTTTCAATTAAGGACGTTAAGCCGAGGGCCGAGTCCATAAACGGGCCTCTGGTTCCACAACGATTCCGAAAAACAACCATTTCAGAAAATTAATCAGGCACAATACCGTATTGGCAATTGGGTCCATGTAAATATCAGCGGCGGAACGTATTTTACTGTGGGACTGCAATAGAGTTAGCTTCAGCTGTAGACTAATTTTTTGCTTAGGTTTACGTGCAAGCTCATTCTTCCACTTTGGCTTAGGTATAAGCTTAGGAATATCCATATGCTACTGGTAAGGCTGTGTTGTTTACATTCGCCAATTGGACCTCTACATAAACCAAAATTTCAGGGTTTTTTCGGTTATTCGCTCATCAGCCGGTATTTGCCGAAAAATGGTTCGATTTAGGTTTTCCAAAATTCAAATTTGGTTCGATTTAGGTTTTCAAAAATTCAAATTTGGGCCTTGAATGATCAGTGGAGGCCGAGAGAAACTCAAATATGCCGACAATTTTAAAATCCAACCCTTTTTGGGCAAACGCCGGCTGGGCGGCTGATAACTGAAAAGATCCAAATTTTCTTTACGACAGATTGTGCAAGTAACCTTGGAAGCCTACTCAAGGTTTTCGATGACTAAGTCGGTAAAAATTCATTCAGAACTGTATTCTCAAACAGCTGTAGCATCTATCATCAGTTAGCAATAGGTTTTCAAACACACCAACTACGGCGTTTGATATGAATGAAATTCGTCACAGCGCTGGAAAACGCTCGCCGCATGAAATATATGTCCCAATTTCAAAAGTTTGAATGAGTCAACTCAAACTTTGTTTTTTTAGACCTACGGCGACTCGAGCAAACTGTGATTCCATTGGCTCGCGGTATTAGATGAGGGTTTATAAGCGATCGGCTTATTAGATTAGCACGAAGTGAACGAAGAGTAGAAAATATCAGAAACGAATAGCGATCGAAATAACGGAACCGGAAAACAGATAATCAAGTGTGAAAGTTTCACCAATATTTTATCATTCTGTCACGACAACTGGAACATACACCAACGAAACCGCAAACAAATGCCCAATTTTACCGGAAACGGATACTCGGTTATTGACCTAAATAAGGTTTCAAAACCTGACAAATTAGGGTGTCAAAGATTTTGACTACGCGCTTACGAACCAAGTTAGATTAAGTAGTGTCTAGAGCCAAGTTTTGTTGTTATCAAATTTTGGCTGAAATTTAAAATTTTTCAATAAATTTTAGTATACTAAAATTTCAAACCAACATTAAAAGTTTGTACCGCTGAGCATTTTAACAAGTGTAAATCAGGGAAAAATTAGGAAACGAACAGACGCGGATCCAAAAGTTTTTTGACGGTGGAGACAGCCTGATAAAAGTTATGTAACGCAAAAATTGTTAAGTAGGGTGGGACCTTATCATTTTATCACCAAAAGTTTTTGAGGGCAAAAAATTGTAAAACAGGACAGACTTTACCATTTTATCACAACAAAATTCTGCAGAAAAAATTGTTGTTTTTTACAAAAAACTTTTCAGACGGAAAAATTGTAAGGCAGGAGGGACCTTACCATTTTAACACAAAAAATTTTTTGACAACGGGGTTGCACACCGCCTCGCCCTCTTTGGATCCGCTAATGAAAACGAATATTTTTAGGGACCTTACCATTTTAACACAAAAAATTTTTGACAAGGGGGTTGCACACCGCCTCGCCGTCTTTGGATCCGCTAATGAAAACGAATATTTGTTAATTCAACAAAATTGTCTTCAGAAAACGTTTCACTAATCAGTTTTGTGTTATTTTAAGTACCTGATTATATGCAAACGCTGGTTCCTAAAGCTTTACCGTATACACCGAAGATACCGGAGACTCCGCCCTACAAAATTTACATCCGTTCGCGAATCATTAAAGTGACCACAGGCCAATCAAATTTATCAAATCAATTTTCAGTCCCTCAAGCAAAAATTGTTAGTATGGCTTGCAAGAAAGTTTCTAAAGAAAAATCTTACTCAGGACCTACCACTTCTCTGCTTATGGACCAACTTTCCTATATAACCTTTTGGTGTCGCACCCTCAGTCAAACAGGACACCTGGGCCCTGGCTCAACCACTCACCTCCTTACTAATTTTGCCGGAAACATTTTACTCAGGACCCACCACTCGTGGACCAACTTCAACCTTTCAGTGCAGTACCCTCAGTCAAACAGACCCACTGGACCCTGGCTCAACCCGGTCCCCTCGTTACTATAATTTCGCCACATGGACAGATTTTGATCCGTTTGTGAAATGCATTCACATGTCCCATCTAAAATATATGATCGCACTAACAAGTAAGCTTGGCTAAAAATGGCCTCTGTTCTCATGAGAAAGTACCGTTTTTAAGCTGTTTGTTTACAGGTTTTTTTGTAATGGTAAACAACTTTGACAAAATGTGAGAAATTATAATTTTAGTAAATTATAATTTTAGGATCTATAGACGATTGTACTTTTTAGACGAGAAAAAAACACGAACCGATCTAAAAGGTTTTAGTCGCTCGCAGTCTAAACAATTGTCTCGGTTTCTACAGATGACGTCATTGGTTGAAATTTAACCCAACCAATAGACTGAAACTACCAAGGCCACTACAACGAATAGCGAGGAGGGTGACGTGTTTACAGACATGCCAACCCCCACCCTCGGAGCTGATAGTTTTTAGACAAAATTAAAAGAAAATGCTTGAATAGTTGATCAATTTCTTTTGGTTTTGAAATGTTTCTTTGAACGGAAGCTGATAATCATTTTCAACGGATTTTCAAATTTTCAACGTACATCGAACCGCTGACGCTAATTCATCTCAAAGCTGAACTGAATCGCGAGAAAATAAATATATTTATTGCAGTGTAAATTGAAGCTTTAATACATTGATATACTTTATATCCGGATATATTATGAATAAAATATTTAAATTGAAAAAATATACACTTTTAGTGCATTTAGAACGACCTACTAAATTGTAATGGTTAGAAAAATTTTTGATACTTGAAGCTCAGTCGCCAAATATTTGGTGAAGCCCAAGCCAAACCAGCAAGCAAATTGAAATCTGTTTTCAGTTGCAGTCATTTTTAACAATTCGCCTCTCAAGCGCGTGGTTTTCAACTGGAAGTGTTCTAAACAACCGAAAGTTTACAGCACTTTGAATTCCAAAGAATTAATTAATCAACTCAGACGGAAAGTTAGTTATTTCTGAGTTATAATAACAGCGAACGTTAACTCACCCTGAGTTGTGTTGATTATCACTCGGAGTTGAGTTGACTCTGGGTGAGTTGATTAATTAATTCAGAACGAAATGAATTTGCTCAACATTCTGAGTTCTGCTAGTCCTAACTCATACTGACTGGTTCAACTCATTCCGAGTTAAAATCAACTCACTGAAATTTACAGTGAGCAAACGCGGTGTTTTGTAAAAATTTGCACATGACGCGATCTGAAATTCGACTCAATTTATACAAAATTGACTAGTCCCAGTAGAATTGTTATATTTCTGTGGGTCCGACAAGCTGAGTCCATCCCTAGATTGAACCGATAAGCCATTATCGTTCCGTCTTAAAGTCAAGAAAAATCTTCGTCAGCGATACGACCGTTAAAAACTATATGTAATTTGAGTGAATCCGTTTTGTAACAGTTGCAAAACGAGTTAATGAATTTTAGGGTCATTTTAGTCATAGCTACACTGTAAACTCCAATGAGTTGATTAATCAATTCAGCTTACGAGTTGGTTATTTCTGAATTAATATCAGTAAACATTAGTTCACTCTGATTTGAGTTGAACTCTGAGCTGAGTTGACTCTGGGTGAGTTGATTAATTAACTCAGAAAGAATGGAATCAACTCAAAATTCTGAGTTCTGATAGTCTTAACTTAGACTGAGTGATTCAACTTATTCTGTGTTAAAATCAACTCACTGAAATTTACAATTTACCTTGTCTGAGCTTCTGATGAAGCTACCAATATATCTGCACGAACATCTGTATGAAATGACGTAACCTGTGATTGTCATGATTCGGAAGTTACAAGACCAATCCCCAGACTTACAATAACCGTTGTGAGTGTGAGAAATTTGGCTCCGTACCTCAAACCATAAACCAACGATAGCCAGCTGCGAAAATCGCAGTAGGTAAAAATCTGGCAAAGTATTTAGTGTTTAGGTTCTGATTGAGATACGCTTGAAATAGCATTAAGTCAAGCAATACTCGATATATTAGCTTGTAAACACGTTTGTCACACGTGACTGACTTTGTGTGAAAATCAGCTTAAACACAACAATTCCAGCAATAACAGGTCGATGGCGAAACGGGGGGGCAGGAGAATCAGCCCCTCTGACAAAGAGAAATTCTAATGAATACGTTTCAACGTCACTTGTAAGCTTTCTTAGTATCTTTGCAGGACCTACCTAAACAATTTAAGCCCCCACTAGCAAACTCAGCTGGTTATTGGCTTGGATAGAAACTGTTAGGTTCAGTGTTGGCCAAGTAATCAGTCGCGCCATTCGGGTTTGGTTGTTTTGCGTCCTGATTTATACCCACAGACAGGAAATAGGTTCAGTCGTTCGTGGGAAAACGTATTCCTCCCTCGAAATATTTTGACCCCCGTTTTTCAATTGTCATCAAAATTCCTTGTGCGGTCTGTTTGAAGTTGTCTGCTCACGTGCGTTTAAATGACGTCGATGGTTATGAAGCTGTAATGTTTTTTTGTTCACATTTTAGTAATTTTTGACGAAAATTGATTTGAAATTAAGGAATAATATTTAAAGAAATTTGAAAAAATTAAAATTTTGCATCGTTGGCTTCGTATGTTCACTGTATCTGACTTTCTGTCGTTACCATGAAAAATAATCAAACAGTTTTCACGGTTCCCGGAAGATTAAACGAAATAAGCTTGTATATTTTCAGCGGTCAGGAAACTACCAGTTCCGAGCGAGCGAGTCTTCGCGGTGTCGCGGGGCCAAACTTGGATTTAACTGAACGGAAGTTGAAAAGTTTTACAAAATTTGACAAAATTTTGTTGTCATTCAATATTCAACTGGACATTGTCTAACGATGATTTAATTCAAATGTGTAACCACTGCGGTTAGCTCTAGTAAGCATAGATCCTCGGGAATGGATCGTAAACGTTATGTCTGCGTGGATGTAAAAAATTGCCCAGTTTATCCAACTGTGGTTAGCAACAGATACACGTATATCTTGTTTGATTTGAGTATCGTTATTTATCATTTCCTAGAATGTTAGCAGTTTTGCGGCACCTTTGATACTGCTTACATTTCAATATCATTAAAATAGTTACAGGGTCTGCGGCCAAAAAGTTCCAGTGTCTACTTCCTCTACAATTCGCCTGACTTCGAAACCCGGATTATCTCCACAAGATGGGGGAACGGTGGAAAGGTGGGCCCGTCTTGCGGTAGGCTTAACACCTCTCTTGCGCCAGTGATGTGCTCGTTTATGGCAACAAGGTCATGTGATTTGATGAGAAATAAAGCTTGTATACTTATTTATATTTTGTTTTGATTTTAAGATATTTTATTTTTAGCAATTTATCCGAAAGATATAGATGTCTATCTGTTATATATATACATATATACACATATATACATATATATATACATATATATTATATATTATATATCCATATATTTTTATATATTGAAAAATTGTTTTTCAGGTGAAGTTTGAAATTTCAAAGAATTCTACGTGTTTTGTTGACTTTTAGACTTGTGTCCTTACTTGTCTATTTTATGCTGCCAGATTTCTAAACCGTGCGCCAATGTATCGAACAGGACCGTTACAGCAGTATAAGCATATTTCTAAGTCTACGCTAAGCCTAAGCCTAAGCCAAAAAATAACGTTTGCTTAAGAAAAAATTATTTTGCCAGGAACCGATCTTTGCATTTTTAATCGCTTGCTGTGTTTCTACCGTTGATGCCTGAACTGAAATTTAGAAATGGTTAAAAGTCTCGGATCATGTAAAGGTCAGGGGCGGAACGTTTTTCTGTGAAACTGCAATAGAGTAAGCTTAAGCTTTAGGCTGATTTTTTGCATGGCTTTTGGCTTTGGCTTAGGCTTAGGAATAAACTCATTCTTACGATTAGGTTTTGGCTTAGGCTTACGCTTAGGCTTAAGAATATGCTCATTCTTACGCTTAGGTTTAGGCTTAGGCTTAGGCTTAGGCTTAGGAATATGCTTATAATACTGTTCCGCCCTTTTCTTTACATTGGCCAAAATTTTTAAATGAAAAATTATTTTTAACCAAGCTACATATAACAAAAATCAACTAATTTAAATGCTAATAAGAACGTCTTTATTGTTGGAACATTATAACTTTCATACATTCTAAAACTGATCAATTTGAAGCAAAGTTTCACAAACTGAAATTAATTTTGAAAAATACAAAATTTACCAATCAACGGAAGAAAAGTTTTTTGAGAAAGTAACTTTGATTTTATGAAATATTCGATTTGACTCGTGTTAATTTTAAGTATCTGCTCGTTAACGTCAAAGACTATGTTTAAGCTAAAACATATGCCTAAGACGTGAATCTAAATCTTCTAATATTTAGTCTCGAGGCTTTTATGAACAATCGCTGGTGTTCAAATTACAAATGAACCGGTGAGTGTCATCTTAACTTGAGTTGAAATCAATTTGATTTGTCTTTGAATGGAATTTGATTCAAAACTGAGTTAAATCAGACTTCAATCATATAACCGAGTGAAATTCGACTGTCAAGCCTGTTTGAAACCCTGGAGTGAGGCTCTTAGAGTCGGAGTCCACGGTGAGTCTCTTAGAGCCCGACTCTGGGGAGAGACTCTTAGAGCCAGACTCCAGGGTGAGTGGGTTAGAGCGGACTTTTGGGGAGAGGCCCTTAGAGTCCGACTCCGGTGTGAGTGCCTTAGAGCCCGACTCCGTTGTGAGCCTCTTAGACCCCGACTCCAGGCTGAGTCTCTTAGAGCACGTTTCCGGGTGAGTTTCCTAGAGCCCGACTCTATGAAGAGCCTCTTAGCGCCTGACTCGAGGTTAGATTCTTAGAGCCCGATTTCGGGACAGGCTTTTAGAGCGCGACTTGAGGTTAGTTTCTTACAGCCCGACTCTGGACGGAGAGTCTTAGAGCCCGACTCCTAGGAGAGGCTCTTAAAGTTCGAATGGGTTAAAAGTCAACTCATCATATTTACTGCGCAGAGCACGTATACCGACCCCTAAAGCGTGCCTAAGTCGTAACCTTAAAATACGGTGGAAAGGTTGTAAAAAAGGTACGTTTTTTAACACAACCACTGACTTTTAACTGCGCAAACCCGCGTATTTTTAGCTATGTATTTATCCTGGTTTCCGACCCTGAAATAATTCTGATAACAGACAAATCTTAAACAAAATGTCAATATTTATTTTTTTAATATCAAATGTTTCCATGGATACTTGTAAACGCCAAAAATTTGGAATCCTGCTGAGTTATTGGAAAAATATACTTTATATACAAACGGTTGTTTAATAATTTACTTGAGCAAAGACTTTGAACTGCCCCTGGTAACCTGCAAACACAGTTGCAAATCGTATTTAATTAAATTTTGATGCGATTCTGATTATATCAGCCTACTTCAAGCCCAGTAGCCAGCTCACCTTGATCGATGGTGCTAAGAAATTTTCCGTACGGTCATACAACGGTCTTCAATAAACTTATAAGCAAGGTTGAAAATTTTCCAAAGAGGGCCAAAGGTTTTCCAGCGGTGGTAACGCCACCCTGATCCCCTTCTGCTACGGGTCAGGGCTATGTAACATTTTACGAACTGTGTGTAAAGTGCGGGAATTTCTAGTGTAAAGATCGTTAATCTTTAGGGTTTGCGCTATTGTGCCGGACCCCGACACGTGCCGTCGCACGCTGCTATGCGTTGCTAACGAAAATATAAGCCAAATCTATCCTGTGGCGTGTGGTGGCATCCGGTGGCGTGTGGTGGCATCCGGTGGCGTGTGGTGGCATCCGGTGGCGTGTGGTGGCATCCGGTGGCGTGTGGTGGCATCCGGTGGCGTGTGGTGGCATCCGGTGGCGTGTGGCGGCATCCGGTGGCGTGTGATTAATATAGCGCATGCCTAAAATCAAAAATTTCGAAACGTTTTTGAGTCGTGTGATTTCATGGCGTGCGCTTCCTAAATCTTAAGTCTACTCTATGAGATAAACGGTTAATAACTGGTCTGTAATGCATGTGATAGGCCACTAAAATCCTTACTAAAACAGTGATTACGCTGAACGTAGTATTCAGAGCCGATTAGTTAGCAAAAGAGATTAACCAAATATATTCAAGAATAGTTTCCGGAAAATATAAGTAGCATACTGCTATTTTTCATTTCATTTGACATTTATATTATTATTTGTGTTATAAAATATAAAACCTTTTTGATGAATTTCAGAATATAAGTATTCTTTGTTTACCGTCTACGGTAAATATTAGAAAAAAGCTGATAAAAATGTGGATGTAAATATTAAAATTTAAGTATATATTCGTCAAAAATAACCTCAAGGATACTATCCTACCATAGTCTATTCGTGGAGGTCGCGCCTATTGTACCATACAGCGGGTTATACCTGTTCCAAAAGTGAAATCGGACACATTTTCAATGATGACCCGAGACACGCAAATGTCGACGAACTCAGCCGCTGGGCCGATAAACGATGTGCCATACAACAACACGGGACGTGGACTGCAACCATTTCAAGATAATTCTAACGCCTGCGACCAAGATCGATCATTTACATTGGAAAATAGCGATTATGGTAGCTTGTTTTGCCACGAATCGGTCGAACAGCATCCATCAGTCCAAGCGCAACAACAACTGCTAACAGGTCATTTTCAGCGGCAGCAGCAGCACAAACCACAACACCAACAACAACCACAACAACAACAACGACGACTCGACGAAGTACAACCTCGAAATCAAAGTCTTTCATCGCCTGACAACTGTAGAACTACCCAAGTTGCAAATGAATTTCTTAAAGACACCAGCTGCGATCGATCCTGCGTGGATTCGACACAATCATCTGATTCACTGCAACCAATACAATCCACTAGGCCACAAGTGCAGTCGATCGTAAAGCGATCAACAATACGTGCACGATGCAAACGTACATCGCGTATGTATCAAGTGCTAGTGATGACTGTATTGGGTGTTGTTGCGTTACTGTCGTCGTCGACAACGTTACCTGGTGCAATTCGACGCAACGCAGGCAATAGGCAACTGCAATTTAGCGATTCAAATTCTAGAATTAAAACTGAAGAAATCATTCAAACTACCGGGGGAATTAGGTTGAAACGAGAAAATCACGGCACGGAAAAGTTCCAAAGGCTCTACTTCAAAGACAGCGATCGTAGAAAATACATGTCGAAGTCATTAGGCAGTAGTCAAAGTATTGCTGAGCCATTGTCTTCCGTTATAGAGGCCGACAACAATCGTAACTACAACTATGACGTCATCAAAAAGATCGACGAGCTGACTGGTGGTGGATTCGAACAACCAATCAGAATTGACAATGAAATTGATGATCGATATATGGATACGTGGAAACAACCCATCAAAATTGACGAAGAAAATGATGATCGATTTCGGGATGCGATTAACCAGCCAATCAGAATCGAAGAAGAAAATGATGATCGATCTTGGGATAACGACCATCCAATCGACGACAACTACGCAATTAACGAAGAATCGGTGTTGTTGGAAGATGGTCCATCTCATGATTACGAAACTAGATTGAGGGTGAAACGTCAATCTGGTAGCGATACAAGCGCAACCGAAAAACAAAATTGTACAAAGAAAAAGCGAAAACTGTTAAAAAACGAGACAACAAGCGAATTTCCAGAAGATTTATTCACATTAGAACAACGACGATATCAAGGGGCGGTTATACTACATTTTATTGGACTCATATATATGTTTGTCGCCCTAGCAATAGTTTGTGACGAATTTTTCGTTCCATCCCTAGAGGTGATAACTGAAAAGTTGGCAATTTCTGACGACGTAGCAGGGGCTACGTTTATGGCTGCAGGCGGGTCAGCTCCTGAGCTGTTTACTAGTTTGCTTGGTGTATTTGTCGCCCAATCAAACGTCGGCATTGGTACAATTGTTGGCTCGGCAACTTTCAATTTGCTATTTGTAATTGCGATGTGTACCCTCTTTTCAAAAGGGGTCCTCCAACTTACTTGGTGGCCAATGTTTCGCGATGTCACATTTTATATCGTCGATTTACTTCTTCTTGTCATCTTTTTTATGGATCAACAAATTGTTTGGTGGGAAGCGCTAATTCTATTAGCTATGTACGCTGCGTACGTTTTGGTTATGAAATTCAATGTTCGACTCGAACAATTTATTAAAACGCACATTTTGAGGCAAAAATCATCAAATGTGGCGACTTCAACTGCTGTAGATGCTGGCACTTCTACCGTTGGGGTCGGATCTCCTATGGCAACGACTGTGGTTCCGGTTGGCGTAGGAGGACCTACGAACGGAATGACACCGTTTGTAAGTTTGCAATTTTAGGACGGTATAGAACGGAGCCGGAAGGTCCAACGGTGTCGGTATAAATAATTTCGCCCCCCCCATGTCGAGTGTTGAGATATGCCTACTGCAAGACACTGAGACAGGAATATATTTTCAGTTAATTTTATTATATACTAAGCTATGTGATCGATGTGTTTGCTAATGCATTTTTGTTTCCAGGCCGTCAATGCAGGAGATAGAAACTCGCAAATGTGGACTCGGACAAAATCAGGCCGGAGGCGGCCTTCAACTCCAATGATTCACGGCGGGTCCATGTTTCGTAACGGCATCGTTCAACTCATGGTTCACACTTTGGATCCACTCAGCGAATGTAAGTCATGAACTGAGATGTGACCATTGGTCAAATTTGTGTAATTTGATTAAAAGTTTCTGAAATTTTACTTAAAGTATTTAAATTATTCACATTTGACACTAAAAATTAAAAACAACTTCGAATTGAATTACAATAGAATTGATGGGGCTGGTTTGGTGAAATTCAGATTGTGATAAGGTTAATCAGGTGCAGACACAACGTTCAAAATTCAATTTTATAGACGTGGGTTGCTTTTATGCATTGTTGTTGCACAATATATACCATGTGCACTGCAAAAAAAGGTGAGTCAAATTGACTCTCTCCGAGATAGGTTCGACGGGACTACACAAATTGAGTGAAATTCGAATCCGCCAGAGTCAAATTTGACTCGCTGAGTCGCACGTTTGACTCTGGTGGAGTCGCATTTGACTCAGTTTGCACACTCCTAGAGCCAATTTCGGAGAGAGTCAATTTGATTCATCATATTTTGCACTGTGAAGCGAAATATTTCAATTTTAACGCACTAAAAGTATTTTCAGAAAAATTATTTTCGCAAAAAAATATTAAAATAAAGTAAAATATCTGACCTGTTTATAATCAAACCTAATTTTCTATCAATTTACATTATTTTATCAAATGCGTGTAGCACCTATAACCAGTTTGTACAACAGGATTCCAATGGAGCAAAATGTGATTTGCAATTTTGAAATTTTTGTATAAAAGAAGAACAATTAAAAATGTGCTAAAATTCTAGAATTTTGTAATTTCTTTATTCAAATGTTATACCGGACGGATCCCAAACTGGTGATAGATGCTATACACATTTGAGAATATGGTCATAGGCTTTTGAACAATTTTAGCGAAAACGTATTAAACACATAAAATCTTTTAGACGAAGCACCGATAGCTAAAACAAGCGTAGCTAAAAGGTCGTGTAAGTTTCATTCGCGTGTGTCTCCCTGTCTACTTACTCATTGCTGTTGGTGTTCCTTTGGCTTGTAGCCGCAGGGGGCCAGCAAACTCAACCCACCCAGAAAAACTTTGGTTACCCCCAAAAATAGTTTAAGCTTCAAATGTAAAAATACCAAAAAATTGCTCAAGTTTAACTCAACTTTTATAGCTCACTCTATTAAGTTTGACTGGCTACAGGCTTGGTGTTCCTGCAGAGAACCACTCCGAAGTTTGTGTCGGCCCTGAGCTCAAGTTTGTGATCCTGCTATTTTGCTTTCTGAATTTTACAAAATGATTTTTTGCAAAGCGATCGCAAGATAAAGTGGATGATGCATAAAATACGTAAAGAAAGTTTTGTGGAAAATACAGAATATTTTGCAGATATTTGAAATTTGTGAAACCTAAACTTTTGTCACTATTAACATCACGAAATTTAAGAGCGATAGAACATGTTACAAAATTAACGTTGCTAAAAGCTCGTTATAGAAATTCATTGAACCAGTTTTGCCAGAAGTTAAACATACTCTAGTGACCAGAATAAGAAGGGCCGATAATAAAAGTTTGGAGTCGTTATTTTGAGTCTGAATCAATAGGAGTCTATTTCCCTAATTAGAGTCTGTAAATTGATATAGTCGATACTAATTAGTGCATAAACATCAATACTCTTGTTAGACTGCATAAATGCTTCCTGGACCAAATTATGTTCAGTACCGAATTTGAATCGATACTCGAGCTATCATACCTATATACATAGCAGCATACATAACCCTTCAATTTATATTCGTAAGATAATGAACTTAAACCATAGAAACTGGTATGGCTGTCACAAAAGTTAAAAATTTGTGGTCCAAAATCACACTTGAGCTGAATTGAAAATAACACTCCGAAACCGAATAGTGAAAGGATTCCCTGTGGATAAGCGGACTAAATATCAGCCATCCCTCTCTTATTCGAGTCACCACAGTAGTCAACACTCTGGGATAGATTTGGATTAACGCTTTGATCCCTTTAAGTCAAATTTGTAAATTTTCAAATAGGCCCTGGCCAAATGATACTATAAGGTTGGTACCAGTTGACTAAAGTGTTTGGCACCCATCGTTTGCGGATACCCTTATGTTGGATCCAAATTGGCTACAGCGTCTAGTTATACTACTCCGCTCATCGCTGTTCAGGATGGGATCAATCCATCTCAGACTCGCATTATACTCGCACTTCTAGTGCAGCGAAACGCTAAGAGGTACGAATTTATCGCCTATAAATTACGTGGCGTATGCAAATTATTGTAGACAAATTGCGGTGTGAATTTAGATGTTTTGCAGTGTTTAGACAAACCATCTTTGATATACCCGGTGTTGCTTCTCGTATATAAACGAAAACTGGCTTAAATTGCTGGCTTAACCCAAGAGTACATGATACAAGAGTGTGCAACTCTTGGGGTTCCGCATGGAACAAAACGTACCACCGGATGTTGCGGTTTTCGCCGACCACCTCTTGTTTAGAGGGGGTTACCCCTAAATTAAACTATAAGACAAGCATCTTTGACGCCGCCTACTTAAAGTGTCATGGTTCGCACCAGTTGTACTCCCCTCTAAACAAAGGGGGGCAGGGCAAAAACGCAACGCATGCCGACTACATTCGTTTCTACGCAGAATGTGCCCAGTTGCACACTCTTGTAAAATAGCGATTATCCACTCTTGCTTAAACTAATCCTAAAACGACTGGATTGCAAAGACATGACTTATTTAAGGCGACCTTTAACATTTAATACCGCTTATAAATTAAGCATAAATCAACCACGGCTTGGCTTAATTACTATTTTATTCGTGTCTTACGTTCTTAAAACTCTGACATTACAAAATATAGAAACAAAATTTGAGTTAAATTCCGACATTAAAATATATTTTAAAGTCAAGTTTGCGCAATTCAGCAGAATTCGTTTCTTACTAATATGCAGCATCCAGTGGCGAATCCAGAAATTTCTGACTTAAGAGCGAGCTGACAAATGTTAGGCACAACTTTTTACTGAATATATGTGCCAATTTTATGACGGAAAAAATTGTTACCATAGGCGGCACCTTACCAATTTATTACAAATATTTTCAGAACGGGGGTCGTACGACTCTCACCCACCGTCTTACGGATTCGCTAGTGGTAGTACTAAGCTTTAATATGCCTTGTGTGCAGCAGTTTGATCCTTTGCTTATGTTTCTGAACAATATCTTTTGCTAACTGCTTATTCTTGAGCGTCAGTAGCGGCTGTTCCGTTCTAAATAGAAATACATTTAGTAGAATCTTAAAAGCGTATTTCTAGTGCTTATTCAGGCAATTTCAAAACTTTAGTAGGGTTGATAATACGAATAGATTAAAGTTTACTTTGATTTAATCAGAGATATCAGGAAAAAACAGTACTTTGCAACAACTAATAAGTTACCTGGTGTACGCAAGATATTGCAGAGTATAATATTTAAATAACTGATGGACCTTTTGGCAAAGTATTTGAAGTAATGGCCCTCAAATTTGCAAAAATACCTGTTTGACGACGAATTAAAATTCAAAATTGTTATTAGCCAATGAAAACACATCTGGCTTTATCTGTTTCGCCGCTTCAATTTTAAGTAGCCAATAGAAAACTGTTTAGCGTGAAGCCCGTATTCACACGTGCAAGTGTTTGCTGCGAGAACTTACAGCTGCCGATTTCACGCAGAACTTGCACTTTTTACATCAGCCAATGAGAGAGCAGATGCAATAAATTCAGTAAACTTGTATGGTTGTTCACACATGTGAATTTAAATTCCTAGCTACGATTTTTAATGAATTATTTGCAGCTGCAAGTTTTTCAAACGGGATTTTGGACAAAATTTGCAAATGCAAATTGGATCTACAAGTTCCCGCAACAAAACTGGCCGGCACGTGTCAATATGGCTTAAATTTTAAGTGCGAAACGTGTTTTTATTAGTGAATGCGTAAATTATTTAACTGTAGAAGAACACTGGTTTTCTAGGTCAAGCAATCAGATTGAACTTGTTGCTGATACTGGGTTTTTTTGCTAATTTTCGCTGCGTAATCATCAGCTGAAACAATTCATCCAATGAAACACTGTTTCACCGTATTTTCTGTTGGTCAACAAAATCATAATTGACTTTTTTTGAGACAAATAAATGTCAACGAAGTGTAAGGGTGGGTGGCGCTGTCCTGGTTCAAAAGATTTGTAATGTCTAACGTCGTTGTACGTCACCGTACGGTATCGTACACACACATATATATATTTATATATTTATATATATGTGTATATATCAAGATACTAGTTTAAATTTGTATCATGAGTGATGTAAAGCAAATTTCAGTGGAAGCAAACGACAAAATAGTCCGTTTACGAGCTGTGGCATCGGTCACAATAATCAACGCAGACGCGTCACCCCGTGGTCCTCAAAATAACGTCGCCACAACGACAACAACGACAACAGGCCCTAATTCCGCCCCTGTTTCAACTTCTATGAGCCCTGGGGGAGGTCCGCCTAATTATGCAACTGCGATCGGAAGTGGCGCAGGTGGAGCCGCTTCGTCATTTCGTCCCCCAGGTATGACTGGTGTCACCAGTAGCTCGACGATTACAACGACTCTTGGCGGACCTCTTCCTGGAAATAATAATAATAATAATAACAATAACAATAATAATAATCCAAACGCAATCAAGCCACTTGTCAAGCATAACGGTGTTGAAAATGGCGGTTTTGTGTCCGATTTTGCAGGTACCTCTTAACCGCGACCCCCTTCAATTTTTCGGATCACTGCCAGCATGCGACCCTGAAATTCCGTCAATATTTTCACTCCCGCTTGCTTTTACTCATACAGATAATCGCATATGTAGATTAGTAATTTTTTGCACCCCCATGCACCTATGATTAGAATAGCATAACCCTTTCTCGCATGAATATTTTTATATTTCATCTGATATCAAATTTCAAGCTTGAATTTAAATTTGAGATTTTCAGATAAACAATGTTTTATCATCACTGGTTGACTATAAATACTTGGATCTCGGGCCCATGTAAAGATCAGGAGCGGAACGTTTTTCTCTGGGGCAAGGAAGTAGTAAGCTTGAGCTTTAGACTATTTTTTGCTTAGCTTAGGATTAGGTTTAGGCTTAGACTTAGGAATATGCTCATTTTTACGCTTAGGCTCAAGCTTAGACTTAAGCTTAGGCTTAGGAATATGTTTATAATACTGTTCCGCCCATGTTCTTTACGTTGGCCGAATCTCACAAGATATAACAACTTTGATGTCCATTGAAGATTTTGTGCTAATCATACTTTTATAGGAATGGATAGATATAGTGAATTGCAAGTTTTGTAATAGTGGCATAACCAACATTCTGATTTGCCAAGGGCAGCACAAACGCGTAAATTTGTTTTTCTAAATTAAATTTTTGTAAATCTTTGAAAGCCATAGGCTGCTTACCCTCGGTCTGGTTTCGGTTTTGGTGTTTGGGTCATTCCGTCTGTTTTGATTCGGTCAATGTTAGTTTTATTGGCGAACAGTAGATTAAGCGTATTCCTAAGCGTAAACCTAAGCGTGGCAAAAAGGTGTTCCTAAGCCTAATCGTTGCAAAAATGTATTCCTAAACCTAAGCCTAAGCCTAATCGTTGCAAAAATGTGTTCCTAAGCCTAAGCCTAAGCCTAATCGTTGCAAAAATGTGTTGCTAAGACTAAGACTAAGCCTAATCGTTGCAAAAATGTGTTCCTAAACCTAAGACTAAGCCTAATCGTTGCAAAAATGTGTTCCTAAACCTAAGCCTAAGCCTAATCGTTGCAAAAATGTGTTCCTAAGACTAAGACTAAGCCTAATCGTTGCAAAAATGTGTTGCTAAGACTAAGACTAAGCCTAATCGTTGCAAAAATGTGTTCCTAAGCCTAAGCCCAAGCCTAATCGTTGCAAAAATGTGTTCCTAAGCCTAAGCCTAAGCCTAATCGTTGCAAAAATGTGTTCCTAAGCCTAAGCCTAAGCCTAATCGTTGCAAAAATGTGTTCCTAAGCCTAAGCCTAAGCCTATTCGTTGCAAAAATGTGTTCCTAAGCCTAAGCCCAAGCCTAATCGTTGCAAAAATGTGTTCCTAAGCCTAAGCCTAAGCCTTAGCGTTGCAAAAATGCGTTCGTAAGCTTAAGCCTAAGCGAAAAAAATGTAATCTAGAATCTAAACCTATTCTTTTATAGACCCACCAGAAACCTGAATGCCGCTTAAAGTAACACGGACCTTTGATTCTTTACAGTATTTTTGCATACATTTATTTTTATTATTTTAAGAAATAAATTATTTTTATTTGTTTTTAGTTTCGGGCTGTTATTAAATATTTTAATATATAAATGCACTCGGGTTTCACACTTATAGAATAGATATATTTCACAATTCTTAATTTACTACTAAAGGAATTGCAAAAATTCTCAAATGTGCATAGCACCTATCATCAGTTGGCAGTAATTTCCTTTTTTTCCTACTGAAATGAAAAATTTTGAGATCCACAGCTGCTGGAGGTCGCTTGTTTGAACTCATATTGATACCTGGTGATAGCTGCTATGCGCATTTGAGAATACGAGGCTTTGTTAACAGTATTGCTAGAATTAATAATTATAATCATCGTTTTTATGTTTTTCGCATTAGCTGAAATATTTCCAATATTAATAAATGTTTGACGCTGACCTTGTAAGCTAGAAAAACATACTCGGAGTGGCTTGACCACATGACCCATAGGTGTTTAGACGAACGCTCTACCCTGACACCACAAACACTCCACAAGAACTGCGACTAAGGTCGTTAGTCTATTGGTTGGCACACGCATATTGCTTACAAGTATTGAATATATAGTGCAATTGCATTCCCACAATGCTAACAGCTCTTACTTATACCGTGTCATAAATGTTTCGAAATAGGCTTCAATGACATTTTTAGTTCAGATTCAACGCACAATTTCCAAATCTGTATTGAGTATCAATCCATTTGTTTAGTCTATCAGGGTTGCGCTATACTTAACGTCCGGCGCCGTCCGTCACTATACGTTATCGTACCTGTGTTATTTGCGTACGAAACCGCACGGTGACAGACGACGCCGAACGTCAACCAAAGTACGGCGCAACCCTAACAGTTTTTGTGTCTTACCGTTGACAAAATTATTGTAAACAGCGCATGAATTTAATAACGAAAATAAATTTTTTTTGTGATAAAAGCCATTGACGCGAGTTTGGATTAACGAATCAATTTTCAACTCTAAATATCCTGTATAAGTATCGCTTTGGTAAAAACTGGGTGGGCAGAGGTAATCTTGTATGGTCGACGCGTATTAAAACTTTCTGAGGGGGGGGGGGCAAATTTTAAAATAACCATTTCCGCAGTTTAAAACTGGACTGTGCCACCCCTGGCAACAAATATCGAAATATCTATTTCTAAGGCATGCTAACATATATCATTTCAACTGGGGATGTGTTGTGAACCATTAATATCAATAATTTGTTTTGTAATGAACATATATCTACTCGAAGCAGTGTAAACAAAACAATATAAAAATGTGAAATAAAACCAAAGAATATTGATTTCGTGCCATATTTTATTTTAAATATACTGAAACTGTAAAATCAAAGCCTAACTGTTAATCCCGGTTATAGATCTAGAAGCCTACGAGCTTACTGTCGAAAATACTTTTAAGCCGCAAAATACTGAAAAAATAACTAACATAATGTTTTTCCAAATTATTTCTAAACAATTATAAATGTTTGGTTAAAAAGTTACAAGACTTTATCGCCAACTGATAACTATTGTTAAACCCAAGGTTAAAATTGTGTTCGTAATGCTATATTTCCAGCAAGCATACCGTTTGTCTATTTTAAATTTTAGTGCCTGGAACTCCTGACAACAACGAACACACGTCCCATTTCGCTGGTGGCGCAGACAAAGCCGGATCCGGAACTGAACTCGGTGAATACAATCCGATAGTTGGCCAACAAGATCCGGCAAAGGTAAGTGAATTTTATTGTTCTTGAAATTGTGCAACTTATTCTGTAACGTACTCTCAGGGGCGTATATTCGGACGAATATCATCGTGAAATTTGTGCACAAACGAGAAATAAGTATATTTCTAACATTTGCACTAATATCTGCTGGATCGGTAATCAATTTTTGTCACTCGCTACGTTCGCCAAGGAATATTCGTCCCAAAATGTTTATGTCTCAACAAAACAAAACGTTGCCTACGCCCCTGATTGCACCGCTTTTAGCTTGTAGTCGATAGCAGATCAAGGCAATGCTGTTTATGACCCATGTAAAAATCAGGGGCGGAACAGTTTTCTGTGTGACTGCAATAGTGTAACATTAAACTTTAGACTATTTTTTTGCTTAGCTTAGGCTTAGACTTAGGCTTAGGCTTAGGAATATGCTCATTCTTACGATTAGGCTTATGCTTATGCTTAGGCTTAGACTTAGGCTTAGGCTTAGGCTTAGGCTTAGGCTTAAGAATACGCTTATAATACTGTTCCGCTCCTGTTCTTTTACACTGGCCCTCTTTATGAAGCTTGGGCAATTAAATATATCAAATAATTCTGATTGGTCTAGATTTTGTTCAGTTGTCGATGATAATTTTTAGACAAGAGTCTATATTTGGATTGTTCAAAGGTCCTTGTCGTAATATTTTTTCGAATAACATATCAAACCAGAAACCTAACACGCTAAATATCTTATTACGGGGGTATATTCAAAGATATCTTTTTGCCTGTATGGTATCCGTATCCTACGTCCGTTTTTTACTTAGCGTTAATAGTTTAGATTTCAGCTAATTTATTTCAATGCTATTAAGTCGCTAATTGACTAAGGTAATTTCAATATTTGTTCCACTATAATATTTGAGTATAATGCATTAAGCATTATGAATTCCAGCTACAACCGTAGCTAGATTAATTAAGTGTTAAGCTAGAAAACGTATTATTGTAAGCTACTGGTGTATACCAGGTATCGCACAAAAATTTAAGCGTTCGAGATCTGACGATGTAGAAATGTTTCATTTACAGTTCTACTCCACGTTGCGGTTTCGTTGCATTGAAATAAAATTTTAGATTTTTTTCAGCTCTAAGACCAATATTCTCAAATGTGTGTAGCATCTATCATCAGTTAGCGATAAGTTTTCCAACTGAATAAACATCGTGCAATTGCAGATTTCAATATCTGCGCAAAAGTAAGGCGAATCAAACGCGAACAATGCGCTGATATTTCGAACGTCGAGTTGTGCTGGTTCGAAAGTTATACAGGAATTATTTACCAACTGATAATAGATGCTATACACATTTGACAATACGGGGTTAATATTTGACTAACACTGTTGTCAAAACGCATGAAACACATTTAGTTTTTGAAAATTTTAACGCTAAAGGCATGCTTGGAATAATTTGCTATTTTTGAATGCTTTAATGTTCTCCGTTGCTGTGATGATGGTCTCTGGCAGTTGTGATTTTATCTCTACTGAATGAAGATTAGCATTCATATTTAAGCCTTAAATACTTGAATATTAGAATCATTTCAACAACTGCGTCAGTGTGGCAGGTCTTCAGGCTGTTTGTTGACTGTCTAAAATAGTTTGATGCGGTCTAAAATTGTGACCGGTCCACAAGCGGCCTCTTTAGCTTACAGTCAACGGATCTTTCAAACGATATGAGCCATATTTTTGAGGGAGATTTCATTTTAAAACAGTGAAATTGAATTAAAATTAAAATTAATACATCGTTTAAATCCAATGAAATGTTGTCATGTTGAAATTCTGAATCTAAATTCAGATTTACAGCCAAAAAAACGTATTTTTGAATTGAACGCAGGTTTAGAAATGGGGGTCATTGTAATAGCGAAATAGTTTGTATTTCTAGTCGCTTCAGTTTAGAAATGTTAGCTTTTGGTGGCGTTTAGGGAATAATACGCTTTGAAAGTATTAACCGTTGTTCTATATTGTGTCGCAGTAACAAATGCTTATATTTTTCTCTCGCTTCCAGAATCCTACTTCTGGAGATTCGTTTTCAACGTCAGTTGAACACTCGTTCGATTCAACTGAACAAATTTTGAAATATTTTCAGTTGGAAATGTTTAATTGTTTTTCTGTCTTAAACTTAAATGTTTTTATCCCCCCAGCTTTTTTATTTCGAATGTTTTTGTTTAAATCACCCAGTATAATTTTATAAAATTTCACTAAAGCCATTAAACCTGTTAACTTCCGCCAGGGTATTTCACTCACATCCCCTCGTTCAAGGTTGATTATATACAACCTCCAGTGCAGCAAAATCCATTACAAAACAATCTACGACCCCTGTGTATACACGGGTATTTAAGCGTGGTGGCCCTGGCTCTGACGGTACAAGTCATCCAAGTTCAGCATCGGTGATTACTCAAAATACCATCGTTGAAGATATGGACGCGGATCGATTTCGATATTCGCCAACATCTGTTGTTACGGGACCACGAGCAGCTCCGATTAAACGAGGCGTCTCATCTGTCGCTGTGGTCACTGATCAGAATGGATACGGTCCAGCGTTAGTCACACGGCCGGATAAAGTGAGTTTATTGCTGTTGTTGTTGTTGTGTTGTTGTTTGTTGTCGACGTCGTCGTCGTCGTTGTTGTTGGTTGTTGTTGGTTGTTGTTGTTGTTGTTGTTGTTGTTGTTTGTTGTTGTTGTTGTTGGTTGTTGTTGGTTGTTGTTGTTGTTGTTGTTGTTGTTCTTCTTGCTGTTGTTGTTGCTGTGGTTGTTGCTTGTTGTCGTCGTTGTTGTTGTTGTTGTTATTATTATTATTATTATTATTATTGTTGTTGTTGTTGTTGTTGTTGTTGTTGTTCTTGCTGTTGTTGTTGCTGTGGTTGTTGTTGCTGTTGTTGTTGTTGTTGTTTGTTGTTGTTGTTGTTTGTTGTTGTTGTTGTTCTTCTTCTTCTTGCTGTTGTTGTTGCTGTGGTTGTAGTTGGTGGTGTTGTTGTTGTTGTTGGTTGTTGTTGTTGTTGTTGTTGTTGTTGTCATTGTTAGGAGGACAGAATGGCACGTGACCGGGCAAGTGAAAACCGAGTTAAAATTTGCTCATCTGTTGTCTGTTGATTATATAATCATATGTTGTGTCTGTCCTTACCGGTTTCTGTATCTCGTTATATATTCAATCATTAAGTTTGAACCATGAACTAAAAACACATTGTCTGTCTGGTATTTTGGCATTCTGTGCTATTGTAAAATTGTTTTACGTTTTTTTGTTGTTTTTTTTGTTTTTTGGGCGCATCGGTTCTTGTTAATCTGTTTGTTTGTTTGTTTGTTTGTTTGTTTGTTTCTTTGTGTATTTGTTTGTTGTTTGATTATTTTTTGTTTATATGTTTAACCCTTTCTCACATGAATATTTCAATTTCAAATGAGACGTAATTTCAAGGTAAGATTCGAACCCCAGTCTCACGCGTGGGAGGCGTTTACGATGAGCACTGAGCTATAGGAGCTTGACGGTCGAGCCCGAGGGTGCTCTCAAGTCTTGTGGGGATTTTGCTCTGCGCATATATGTTATAAATGTTAAACACTGCTCATAGTGTGTGTATTGCTTGTACATTATTGTATTTAGCTGCTCATAGTATACTCTATGAGTGAAAGGGTTATATGTTATCTGGTTGTTTGTTTGGTTTTGTTTGTTTGTTGACATGTCGCTCGTTTCAGTGTCGTTTGATGTTTGTTTGTTTGTTTATATATTTATTTGTTTGTTTGGTCATTTGTTTAGTCATTTGTTTGTTGGTTTGATTGTTTGTTTGTTGTTTACTGTCGTTGTTGCTATTTTGTTTTTGCTGTACCTGTTCTGCTTATTGGGCATTGTTATTCTTGCTTCTGCTGTTGATGTTGTTTTATTTCGCATGCAAAACCGGGATATTCAATTAATTTAAACCATATTTTTCTAAAAGTGACTCATAAGACAATCTTTAAGTTGCAATTGGGTCAAAAAATTGACATCCAAAGTCTTAAAAGAATCACAAATTTGAGTGTTGCGCTATATTTTTTAATTATTTTAATGCCGTCGACGCTGTCCGTCACTGTGCGTCACTATGCGGTGTCGTACACGAATTACTCATATACAATACCGTATCGTGACAGGACGTCGACGGACGGCGCCGTACGACAAGTGTAGCGCTATCCAGATGGATAAACAACAAGTGTCTCTGTGTTAAAACGTTTAAAACATTAATTTTACTTAATTTTTTATCTTCTCGTAAAAAGAAGAAAAATGATGTTTTTACTAACTTAACCTTGTTTCTTTCTACTAAAATCGGCATATACTGTTTGCATGCAGCAACAACACTAAGCCAAGCTAACAGAAAACTGGGATTTCTTATTTTGCTTCTAGATACGCGGTTCGTATTCTCAAATGGATATAGCATCTATGACCAGTTAGCGTTAGGTTTTTACACAGGAGTGCTACAACAGCTGTTATTTTAATAGTTGTTACCAGGGTGCAACCGGATATCCGTTTCCGGTAAAAATTGGTGTTCGTTACCGTTTCTGTTATAGAAATAACGGAAACTAAGTTGTTTTTACGTTCAAAATTTGCAATATAAATCACGTATATTTTTCGCATTTTTGTTACAAATATGCTGCAATTGTTCGAAATGAAATAAGGATTACGAAATTCATCTAAAATCTTAAAAATATCGATACGTTCGGTTTCTGTTATTTTGATCACTATCCGTTTCCCTTTCCGTTTCCGTTATTTTTACTATCCGTTTACACCCTGGTTGTTACTCTTTGAGTAGGTACGTGTTGCGATCTGTATACCAATTTTGAAACGTTTGTAACACAACAGTTTGAATATTACAAGAGCTATTGCTAACTGGTGATAGGTGCTGCACACATTTAGCAATATTGGCTTAGAGTTTAGTGTAATGTTAGCTTAACCAGGTTAGTAGTTCTAATTTCAAACTTAGAGATAGGAATAACGCAAATACTGTAACATTTTATTAGCATAACGCTGATTTTCTACGTTTCTGAAAAGTATGCAATTGTTAAAATTGTTTTTATTGTATTTTTTATCTTTTTTCGCATACTTTCAATTTTGTTTAAAGTATAAACAATAATAAGTAAACCTTAATTTTTAACGCATAAGTAAATCCAATTTGATATTATCACTTGTAAGATTTGACAGACGTGAGAGTAGACTCGAGTTGTTTCGTTGAAAAAAATTGTCTCAAAAAGTGCTTGAGTGATTTTACGAAAATTTTTTTCATTTTTTTAATTCAAATTTAATTAAGGTTTTTAAACATTCTCTCTGCTTTGTCTATAAGCTGCCCATTGTAAACGGTATCGGTCATACACGATTGGGTGACACGGGAGTCTTCAAACCGACTACTGTGTCCTAAACTTTGTATCTTTTGAAATGATTTCAAAGTTTCATCTTAAAACGGATAGCCGTTCCCCTTTTGGTGTCAATATAACGATTTGGGTGTTTATAATTTTTCCCCTTTCAGTCAGCCTCGTGCTTGACGCCCCCATACTCCTGAATTGAGGGGATCCACTCATACCCAAATGGGTTTCCCAAAATTTCAAAAACTCAAATTTTAGCTGTAAATCAATAATTAATCTTTTAATACTAAAATTACGTCTGTCTTTTCGCTCGCTGACGCTGCTTGTGCAGATACAAATGATGGATTCATCAGAAGGAAAAATTTCAACATTTGTTGGCTTTGAGAGCCCGTTTATGTGGAATTTGAGAACTGCTCTTGGTTCATGATGCCCAAATCGGGTGTCACAAATTTGACCGAATCACGGGACTATTTTAGGAACCAGACGACGGCGATGGCGAAGGCGAAGCTCCGTTGGACCTTGCGTGGCCAGATTCATGCAGTAAACGCATTATTTACATAATCGTTGCGCCGATTGTATTTCCATTATGGCTCACTTTACCAGACGTCCGGAATCCGGTAAACTTTTGATTTGTGCAAATCCACAGCCAATTTAAAATACGCAAAATGGGAGGGTCAACAATTTTTATCAATGAAGATTGAAGCCAAAAATGCTTCAATGTCCAGGACATTACCTTCTCAAAAGTCACTTGGTGTACGCATGTTATTGTAGAAGTTGCATTACAGACGGTTAAAATCTTTTTAGCCTGCCGAACAATATTTCTACGTGGCTTAGTGCCCGTGGCTCGGTCGGTTTTCAAAAACCTCGGGTAGAAGCCATGTTTTAAATCTGTAATGCAAAATTGTTGGGCGTCAGACTTAGGCAAATCGTAGTAATCTTTGAAAACTATTAAAAACAGTATTTTACTGTATATTTCGAAGTTTGTTTTATTAATGTTGCTGAGTAGTGACAGTAAACGCCTTCCGCCTAAGAGGATGTGATTACAATTTCTGGCTTGAAATTAAATTTTTATACGAAATCAAAATGTTCATGTGTGCAGTGGTTAAAATTGTTCAATTGTGTAATTAAACATTTTAATTTCAGAATAAACGCAAATATTTTATGGGAACGTTTTTCGGATCAATCCTTTGGATTGCGGTATTCTCTTATTTGATGGTCTGGTGGGCTGGAACCATTGGCGATACGATCGGCATTTCGGATGCGGTATGTACCTAATGGCGAGAGGGAAAAGTCAGGCCCGTATTTAGCTCATCTTGGTAGGGGAGCTAATCATACTTTAAGAGAAGCGTGCAAGGGTTTTCGATGACCTACAAGCAAGGTTGAAAATTTCGAAGCAACCTAATTTTCCGCTCAGGTTGCATTAATAAAGTATTCCTACGTTTAAACCTAAGCCTAAGCCAACGCTTAAGCGTAAGAATGTGCTTATACCTAAACCTAAGCCTAAGCGTAGGCCTAAGAAAGTATTAATCTAAAATTTAAGCCTACTCTATTGCAGTCCCACCAAAAAAAACGTTCCGACTCTGATCTTTACATGCGCCATACTCTGGATCACCATGGATCTACCAGTGAATAGTGTAATTGCTACAAAGTTGACAAAATTGTATTTCAGGTCATGGGTCTAACGATTCTGGCGGCCGGTACCAGCATCCCAGATTTAATTACGAGTGTTATCGTTGCCAGAAAAGGACTCGGGGATATGGCGGTGTCGTCTTCAGTGGGCAGCAACATATTTGACGTCACTGTTGGGTAAGTTCTGGTTATATGCTGTTGATCAACTTTAAGTGTTGTCTCTGTAACCAAGCCAATATTAATTTTAGCAAGTAAAAGTAGCACATGATTCGATTCTATTGCTATCACTTTTTAGTTTTCAAATTTTTTTTTGCATTTCTCAATTTTGCCGAACAGTGTTGAGTAATACATTTTTACCAAAATTGTCTTAAATTCCCACAAGAGCCAGTTTTTCTCAAACAGCAAATTGGAGTTTATTTTTAAACTTCCTGTCTAAAACGTTTCAATCTTAATATTTGTGTATCGATAAATTTTCGTATTTTCAAATTAATACTGCAGTTGTTTTTTCAAACTCAAGTTGTAAATTTGGCGTTTTTTGATCTACAAAATGTGGAAGTATAAGAAAGTAGTACATGCATAATATTAATAATTTTTCAGCTTACTGTCTCGTGGCTATTGTATTGCTTAAAGCCCTATTCACACGTGCAAGTTTTTGCTGCGAAAACTGTCAGGTGCAAATTGCACGCAGAACTTGCATTTTTTCGTCAGCCAATGAGAAAGCGACTGCAATAAATTCAGTGAACTTGTATGGTTATTCACACATGTGAACTAAATTCCTCGCTATGATTTCTAATGAATTATTTGCAGCTGCAAGTTTGTCGAACGGGATTTTGGACAAAACCTGCAAGTACAAATTGCAGCTGCAAGTTCTCGCAGCAAAAACTTGCACGTGTGACTGGGGCTTTATTGAGTTAAAAAATTCAAATATGCGAAATATTTCAGACAGAACTATTTTCGGCCAAATGACAATTCAAAGCTAAATAGATATTTATAAGCTTATCAGTCATCTGTCTGTTCTACTGCTTTATACATAATTAAATACTATCAAATATGAAATGCTTTCCAATATGCAGAAAAATTTTCAAAATCGGACTATTTTTGTTCAAACAATATATCCAAGTTTCACATCGCAATTCTTGAAGCTTAGCTGTGTTTCACAGTTACTCTACTTCGCTTCATTGCGCTAAACAGCGTAAAATATTCCAAAAAATGTTTTCAAAATGCGACCATTTTATGTCAACTGACGAATCCGACCAGAATATTAAAAGTTCAAATATGCAAAAATTAATTCAAAATTTGACCAATTTTGATTGGCAAATTACGAATCACATAGTGCGCATACTTGCAGCATAGTTCCATAATCGACCGTTTTCATTGGCTTATTCGTTTCACTTTGAAATATTCAAAGTTGGTTTTCAAAATCGAAGCATTTTTTGGCGAAATTAACGAATGGGAATAATTTCAGCTTGCCAGTTCCATGGTTAATCTACTGTCTTATTGGTCTGTTCGTGCCAAATCATTGGTTCATAAGTGTAAACTCTCACGGTCTCGTGTGTTCAGTTGGAATGCTATTCATTATGCTCATTGTGCTCATCGTGTGCGTCGGAGCGTTTAAGTGGAAAATGAACAAAGGATTCGGAGCGTGTATGCTGTTGACGTATTGTGGATTTGTTGCAATTTCAATTTTGCTTGAAATTGGCAAAATTCAATGCCCGTTTCGATTCGGAGATGAATGTTAACTGAACGACAGTTGTTTTTCATGACGATGACGTCATCATCGTGCACTCAATCATGGGGCGTAGCCAGGAGTTCGGAAATGGGGAATCGTGTGCAATAAAAATTTCGAAAGGGGTCGTTTCAAATGTTGCCAACAGAAAACATATACTAAACCCCTCTTTCTCGTGTTACCAACTGAAAAAAGTTCCAATCCTTCTTGGCTACGTCCATTGTCAGTGACGTGTGGCCAAGCGTTTGATAGGAACAGTACGAATGCTTTCATCTCCAGGCCCGTAGCCAGCTCATCTCGCCACGAGGGGCAGAACATTTTTCACAATGGGTATACAAGGGTTTTCATTGACTTACAAGCAAGGTTGAAAGCTTTCTATGGAGGGCAAAATTTTTCCAGGGGCTGGGCCTTTGCTTTCCTGACAAATACCAGGGGAAACATTGCATGTTAGTTTCTACCGGTACCGGAAACGCTGTCCGGTTTCTGACGGGGGGCTCAAATTTAAATTCTATGTTCGACAATTTTGTTCCTGTCCCACGACGCGGCTGCACGTCACTGCAAAGTTTGGTCGATGTACAGCATGCGCTTCGAGATATGGGGGCGTTTAGTGATATGTTCCTTTTTCGTAGAGGTTGTTTGTTTGTGTGCCTCTGGCTCGTATCCGCTCGATCGCAAGTGCCTACCCCTTTTGCTCCTTGTCTGTCACCTCTGGTATCTTAATGACGTATCGAACGAATTATCATTGAGAAAAATACCCTACCAGCAATAGTGGACCCATTAAGTAGATGGCTTAAGTCATTTCAATGGTTTTTCGGCTTTCGCACACTTTCCCCTCACATTTACGGTTAACGCTTACGCTTAGACAAACGTTTTCCTAAACTAAACCTAACTCTAAGCCTGTGCGTAAACCTAAGCCTGTGGGTGGAAGGGTACAAAAGACAATTTGTCGTCGAAGTACTTTGTCTTCAACGCAGTAATGATTGGCAGTCGACATCATAGTGTGTATGGCCCATGTATAGAACGGGGCCGGAACTGTAGTATAAGCATATTCCTAAGCCGAAGCGTATGAATGAGCCTATTCCTAAGCCTAAGCCTAAGCCGAAGCGTATGAATGAGCCTATTCCTAAGCCTAAGAATAAGCCGAAGCGTATGAATGAGCCTATTCCTAAGCCTAAGCCTAAGCCGAAGCGTATGAATGAGCCTATTCCTAAGCCTAAGCCTAAGCATATAAGAGCCTATTTCTAAGCCTTAGCCTAAGCCTAAGCATATGGATGAGCCTATTCCTAAGCCTTAGCTTAAGCCTAAGCGTATGGATGAGCCTATTCCTAAGCCTAAAAATAAGCCTAAGCGTATGGATGAGTCTATTCCTACGCCTAAGCCTAAGCCTAAGCGTATGGATGAGCCTATTCCTAAGCCTAAGCCTAAGCGTATGGATGAGCCTATTCCTAAGCCTAAGCCTAAGCCTAAGCGTATGGATGAGCCTATTCCTAAGCCTAAGCCTAAGCCTAAGCGTATGGATAAGCCTATTCCTAAGCCAAAATCCTAAGCCTAAGCCTAAGCCTATAGCCTAAGCAAAAAATGTGTAAAGCTTAAACTGACTCTATTATAGCCCTTCCGAAAAACGATCCGGCCCTGTTCTATACATGGACCGTGTGTGTATTTCCAAACATTCTTCAGGTTTCGAAACATTTTCCCAAGAATTATGAACGTTCTCTATAAGGATACGAGTAGGTCGTTTTGGTTTCCAGTAGCGTCGTTTCCAGTAGACCTTAGATTGATCGCTTGTTGTGTTGGACTAACATGATTTCGTTTGAAATATTGGTTTGACAATTTCCAATTTAATACTGTTGTTGACATACAAACGCCTGCGTTTAGCGTAATGTTCCTCTAAAACTACTATAATTTCAAAGTTAGAAACCGCAGTTTTAGATGACTATGGTTAGGGTCGTGTTGCAGTGGAAATGGGGAATATGTTCCGGTAAAATTTCGGAAAAAACCAGCACTTTTTGCAGGTTTTAGAATGATCTTCTGTAATTCAAGAAGTATTAAACAAAATGTCTTCACTTGGTTACGGTAGCTGGTAAAAATGCTTTGAAGCTGGTATGGCGAGTAAGCTTTGCCAAACTGAAGTTTCAGTTACGTCTCCTGAATCCGAGAATATAGAAGATTTTCTATCGTATCGCTTCTAGACGAATTAATATCGATTTTACAGTAGGAATCACATTCTCAAATTAGCATAGCACCTTCCATGATTGCGTTTTACACTGTCAATTCCAGTGAGTGGATTTGAACTCAGACTGAATTTAATCACTCAGTCTGAGTTAGGACTATCAGAACTCATAATTCTGAGTTAATTCAACTCATTCAGAGTTATTAATCGACTCATCCGGAATTAAACAAGCGCAGAGTGAGGTAATATTTACAGTTATTAACTCAGGTGTGACCAAAAATAACTAATTCTCTCTGTGTGTTGATTAATCAACTCACTAGAATTTACAGGGTAATTTTAACGGTCTCTTCGAAATATTTCGGCACTAAAACCATAAAATAATAAGTTTAGTTTAAATTTAACCGATTGATCTTGTATGTAGACTAGACTAACAAATAAGCATTGCGTTACTGACAACTATTAATGTTTGAAACGTCCCAGTTGCCAACTAAAACAAACTTGTGTTACCATGAGCGTAGCTTGGATATTAGAAACCGGATGTGTGCGTTCCATAAAAATTTTGAAACAAGAAGTGGTTCTTGTATGGGAAACCGAAACCCCAAAAATCCCGGTACAACAATCCACAATAGGTGCGTTTAACCCCTGATTGGTGGATATAATTTGTCAAAATGTTGGGAAATATTCGAAAAAGGATCCCTAACAGGCTGTAAGAAACATCCTGACAGGTTAAACTATGATTCTCGCTCGCCGGGCGCAAAAAAACCCCGTCCACACATGGTGATCCCATGCCCAAAAATCAAACACTGGCAACACTGGTCAGTCAAGTTATACTAACTTGGACCCATGTAAAGATCAGGGGCGGAACGTTTTTCTGTGGTACTGCAATAGAGTAAGCTTAAGCTTTAGACTAATTTTTTTGCTTGGCTTAGGCTTAGTTTTAAGAATATACTCATTCTTACGCTTAGGCTTATTCTTAGTGTATATGCTCATTCTTACACTTAGGCTTAGACTTAGGCTTAAGCTTAGGCTTTTAGGTTTCGGAATAAACTCATTCTTACACATAGGCTTAGGCTTAGGCCTAGACTTAGAAATAAGCTTATATTACTGTTCCGCCCCAGTTGTTTACATTTAAGCCCTAACTTGTAATGATTTTTGTTTACAGATTACCATTTCCATGGCTCCTATATTTCTTGATTGGGTTATTTGTGTCGAAGACAAACTACATTGAAGTTGACTCGTCTGGCCTGGTTTGTTCAGTTGGAATGTTGTTCATTATGCTTGTTGTAATGATTATTTGTGTTGGTGCATTTAATTGGCAAATGAACAAAGCCTTTGGAGCGTGTATGTTAGTTACATACGTAATCTTTACGGTTGTTGCGGTATTGCTGGAAATTGGACGCATTACGTGCCCGTTTTCGAAGCTTACTTGTTAAACGAACGGCGGTAGGTGAGAGGGTCCTGAGCAAAGAGTACGTCTGGGAGCGCCAGTTTTTATAAAATTCTCGGCCAATGTCAAGAACAGGGACGGAACAGTGTTGTAAGCATATTCCTAAGCCTAAGCCTAAGCCTAAGCATAAGCCTACGCCTAAGCGTAAGAATGAGCATATTCCTAAGCCTAAGCCTAAGCCTAAGCCTAAGCATAAGCCTAAGCGTAAGAATGGGCGCAATCCTAAGCCTAAGCCTAAGCCTAAGCCTAAGCGAAGCAAAAAAAATTAGTCTTAAGCTTAAGCGTACTCTTTTCTAGTCCAACAGAAAAAAGTTCCGCCCCTGATCTTTACATGGGCCAAAATCTTGAAGAACGTTTTTGTGTTGTTGACTGAAAGATTCTTAAACCTCTAGACAAAAATCATAAAGGTAAAGACTGGCCGCTGAGCCATCAGTAATGGCGAACGCTGTTGATAGTTGGCACTATCCTGCCTAAATGTTACTAACCGGATGTAACTAGCGCCCATATTCTCAAATGTGTATAGCACCTATTATCAGTCGGTAACAGGTTTTCTAACTCTCTATTACAGTAGATCAATTCAAAATTGGTACAAAATTAGACCAACTCATATGCCAAAAAATGTGCTAAATTTTGAGTCTCAGCTTTCACTGGTTCGAAAGTTACAACACCTATCACCAATTGGAGATAGCTGCTACACACATTTGAGAATGCGGTCCTAAGGATCTAAGTACTAACTTACTCCGGAACAGGAAACATGCGATATTTTCGATCCAATAACTATTCAGATTTTAGAGTATTAAATCTGCAAGCATCGTTGATCCCTGACTGGATTTCATTTCGGACAGGTATGACATTTCAGAAATGAATAATAGCAGATAAAGCAAAATATATGTCAAGTCAACTTGGTAATTCAACAGTGGAAACAAGTGATTTGAAAGTTTCTGCAGTAAAAATTTGTGTTTTATCCACTCAGCTACACAGCCGGTTTAATCAACTGCATTCAATAAAGTGCAGTACTTAATGTTTTGTGTGCACACAAATCGGAAAAGCGTTGCATGCTTTAACTGTTTTTTCATGACTTTCAGCTTGTTTTGCAGTGTGGCGTTGCTCGTTAATATGTATACTGTAGTGACCCGGATAAGAGAGGGGTAATAAGAGAGGGTCCTCATTTTGAGTCGTAATCAACAAGAGTCCGCATCCCTAATACGAGTTCGTACGCGGATAGAGTCCCCAAATCCTAATTAGAGTCCATAAATGTTAACTGTACCTAATTGTAGTGTATACATAACTCCAGGACCAAATAAAGTTGTGTTCGTAACTTTAAAGCGTACTTAACTTTTGAAAGTACCATTCCAAATTATAACTTTGCATTATCGCTCAAGTTTTGATACAAGACATATCACCATTTAATTCGTCGGATGTTTGCAATATCGGATATATATCAGTAATGAATGTGGCGGAGGGCAGGTTGAAAATAAATAACAGTCCATAACGAATAACAAGGGGGTACTTTCTGGAGAGGCCAAGTAAATATCAGTCACCCCCTCTTATTCGGGTCACTACAGTATATATGCTTATATACATAAATATAAATTATATGTCGTGTCCTGAACAACTATTGTCCTAGCTCTCAATTGCACCGTCATAAATCAAGCCCACAATTAAAGGGAGTGGGGGCGTTTCATGATTTTGCGTCGATTTTGTTGTAGTTGTCGGCTAAAAACACTGAACATCGAAGCGGCGCTGTTTCCAACTGGGACAATTGGGCGTTCAGGAGACAACATAATTTCTACTAACTGATTTGGTTTTTCTTACCCGTTGGTGCGATATAGAATCCGGTTCGTTATTCGGGTATTGGTTTATTTCGTTTGTTGCTTTTAAAATTTTCATTAATATTTTCACATGTTGGCCTGTATTCGCAAATGTGTGTAGCATTTATCACCAATCAGCGATAGAGCTTCAATAAAGGTATTTTATGACGCTACTAAAACTGACAGGTTCTGACAATAGGTTCTGGTCAGGTTAAAAGAAACCCATTTTCAATTGTCTGGAGCTTCAGTTGGTTAGAAGAAAAACTTGGAAATAGGTGCTACATACATTTGAGAATATACGCCGTTTGCTGGTTCACGTTCTATATTTTGTATCACTGTTTAGCAGTATTCATCAGTCGTTAAAATATATCGAAATGCAAGTTTAACAATTTCGCTACACTGCAGACATGGCCAAATGTATTAAGATTAAACGCAAGCCTAAATCTAATCGACTCTTGGGTAATGTTCTAAAAAAATTAAACTTCCAAACGATGATATTATATACTTGCTCACCAGGAGCGCAGCCTAATCTACATTTTGAGTAAATATAAATTTCACAAAAGTTAAAAATAGTTTTGACATTAATTTTGACATTTTAATTCTTAAAATAGCAAATCGCAAAGTTTTTCGCTTTCCAGGAATTTTCGAAAATAACGCCTTGTCCTGTATTCGCCACTGTTTATAGATGATTGAGAAATTATGCCGCTGTATGCTTTGAAAAGTATATGAATGTAAATTTATATGTTCAATCTACATTGCCCCATTTACGTTTAATTGAGTCTGAAATATGAAATAGTTACAAAACAACGTATTACGAACCTGTCAAAATTTCTCGTGGGCATTTGTAGTCTTTTCTACTTTCGCAAGCTAACCCTAAGCCAAACTCTAAACTTAAACCTAATCCTACGCCTAAAAGTTATTCCGAAATTTTAAAATATTAAAAACTATGAAGATGTGGTTTAGTGAACAGTCGTACTGCAGCAATTATTAATTTTTTCATGGCTATTATACATTGGTAAGAGCGAAAGGCTTAAAAAGGATTTCGTGTAAAGTCCGTTTGTCGGCGGATACGAAAGCAAATATAAATCTATAAAAAAGTTGATCTGTTTTCATAAATGACCAATGTATAGAACAGGGCTGTAACAGTAGTATAAGTATTTTCCTTAAAGTCTAAGCCTAAGCATAAGCAAAAAAGCAGTGTACGCATTGGTTTTAAATTATATAGGTATATTCCTAAGCTTGTTCTTCTAAGTTTAACCACAGTAGAGTAATCGGGTCATTCACGAAAATTTTGCTTCGGATGTGGCTCGATCCCAAGACATACGGATTACTGGTCCGGTTCTCTAATCACTGAGCAACTGTAATTTATGCAAGGTTTAGAGCTCCATATACCAAAAAATTACCACTTCTTAAAAACAATATTGCTTGTTTTCCTAGAAGCGTGGCATTGCTGTTGAAATTAGTATTTAATTTTGTAAAATATCTACAAATTATTGCTTTTAATGTAACTGTTGTTCATTCTGCGAAAATTTAGGAAATTCCTTTATTTTTCTCATCAGCGGAACATTTTGACTTTTACAAAATCGTTTTTTAATTGAAAACTTTTGAAAATTTTCTAAAATTGTAAAATAAAAAAAACGTTTACGGTTTGATATCCAGAACGACACCCGTATTCTCAAACGCGAACACTTAGCGATTCAGTTAGCTGCGGTTTTTGAAATTGACGAATTTACGAAATTGTGTAACCTCAAAATTAGTACAGATGTAGGACAAAGCAAAATGCGAGAAATGTGCTGAATTTCGAACCTCACCATGCGTTGGTTCGAAAGTTATACAAGACCTATCACCAACTGTTGATAGAAGCTACATTATACACATTTGAGAATACGGGGCCCTAATTAGCATATTAACTGAAAATAAACAATTTTAACCATTTTACGGATTGAAATTTTTTAATAAAATTGAAAACGCTGTAGCTGCGGTATTAAATTTTTGCCGCAACTTTTGGCAGTTCAGTAGTGACGTTGCTTATTCTTTAAAGAGGCAAAACCAGGTTTTAAGCTTCAAAAATCATTGCGTTAAGTTTGTATTAAGGAACATAGATATGTAGGTATATTTTTGCTGTTTAAATATATATTTATGTCTAATATTCTTGAAAGGATAAACTTTGGGTATATGCAAAATGCGATTATTGCTTAAACAATAAATGATTTTTCTTTGTTGGATTGCAATTTGAGCTTGAATATATGCACAGTTTTAAACGCCCATATAAAGAACAGGGTCAAAACGTTTTCCGGCGGGACTGTAATAGAGTAAGCTTAACCTTTAGACTATTTTTTTTGCTTAGGCTTACGCTTTAGGCTTATGTATATGCTATTCTTACGCTTTAGGTTTAGGAATATGCTTATACTACTGTTCCGGCCCTGTTCTATACATTGGCCGTTTTAAATATACACTTCCAATATATGTAAAGCTAGATTATCTTGGCAGTATTGTGCAATTGGAAGTTAAGAACCGTAGATGGACGACCAACAAATTTTGCCGAAACATGCAACGCACAATTAACTCCTTTCTAATTTTCGAATTGTTTTATACGAAATTAACCAATTCGCAGCAAGATTTTCATCCACTTTCGGCAAATTATAGAGCCGACCTCGGATCCAAGTAGAACCCTTGTCTGTAGGTCAAATTTTGGTTTTTTATTGTTAGAATATGTTTCAAAATTAAACTGAGTCAGATGTTATAACTGACCGGGTGAACCAGATTCCCAAATCAAATTAAACCTTGAGTTTCAGCCCTCCATGCATGCCCCAATAGCATTTCAACATTCAACAGTACAAATGTTTCGGCCAATGTATAGAACAGGGGCGAAGAGTAGTACAAGCATATTTCTAAGCCTATTAAGCATAAGAATGAGCTTATACCTATTAAGCCTACGCAAAAAATTAGTCGAAAGCTTAGTACTCTATTCCAGACTCACAGAAAAACATTTTGTCCCTGCTCTTTATATAGGCAAATGTTTTAAACATGGTATTTTTTAGCGAATCTATTTGTGGTGTACAAAAATCCACCGGCTTTCTACAATGGAAAGAAAAATACTAAACGAGCGAGTTTTCAGAGCTTTGAATGTATTTCGTAATTTTTATTTCATATCAAACAATTGCAGCATATCTGACATGTACAATCGAAAGCTATAACCCTTTCCCAACAGTTATGAACAACTCAAAGCAATGTGTGTATAAGGAAGTAATGCACAATGTATGTTGTAATCCGAATAAAGAGGCGGCCGATAATTACTGTGCCTTTCCAGAGGGTACGATACTCGGATACTCACCAAATTCATCCCATGTTAATTGAACCCAACCCTTTCCTAATATTGTTTCAGTCGAGCAGAGCTGACTTGCTCCTAAACATTTCAGTCGATTGCAATTTCCGTTATCTTTTTTGGATTTAATAAATTTCATGCAAGTTGTCCGAGGGTCCGGTTACACCTTAACATCTCGAACAAACTTCACAAACATAATTTTTACTCAAAGTATCCATGTCTGACATCCGAACTCACAATAGAGCTCCGACGACAAACTCAAGTTATGATACAGTATCACAATAACATCACATACAATGGCATAATTAATTATTATATCAGGTTGCGTCACAACAAAGTAAGTTTTCCGCAGTCAAATATTCGAAAAATAACTATATACAATTACGATACAATGAACATCAGTAAAACAAAGTTTAACATCTAGAAACAGAGTCTCAGTCAACATCTTGCCCCAAACATTAAACCAATTACGCCAAAGAATGAAAAAACTTCTAACAGCCAAAGAGTTAAAATACAAACGAGGCATTTTAAATAAAAATATATATTAAAATATAAAAATTTTAATTTTACTTTTAAACTGAAAGCTCGCACGAAGCAAATCTTCACCCACCAGTTTAAGCCTAAGTGTAAACTCAGTCTGTGTCGCTCTTATTCTGCAAAGTATTGGCACAACTTTTGAAAATGAACAAATTTTCTCACTTTTGAGTATAAGTCTTACAATTTGAACAAACCTAACCAATCAAACAACACAGTTATACAACAAATAAATAGAGACCTATTCACACGTGCAAGTTTTTGCTGCGTGAACTTGCAGCTGCAAAATTGCACACAGACCTTGCATTTTTATCAACCAATGAGAAAGCGGCTGCGGTAAATTCAGTGAACTTGCATGGTTATTCACTCATGTGAGCTAAATTCCTAGCTTTGATATTTATGAATTATTTGCAGCGGCAAGTTCGTCGAACGGGATTTTGGACAAAACTTGAAAGTGCACGTTGCAGCTGCAAGTTCTCGCAGCAAATACTTGCACGTGTGAATAGGGCGTAAACTAAATAAAAATAAGTAAATCCAAATGATTCAAAATAAGTTTCAGACGTTTCAAGACATGCACAACACAATACATAAGCGATCAATCTCAAACATATAACCATCTATACATCAAACATTAAGAGTGGCGCTATGAAATTTTTGCATAAACTAACTTATAACAAAAAGGTCCAATATTACATTATTAAGCATCGTATTGTTTTCTGCAGGACTGCAATAGAGTACATGTAAAGCTTCGGACTAATTTTTGCTTAGGTTTAGGAATGTGCTTATACAACTGTTACTACCCTCAAACTAACACACTGGCTAATAAAAGATATAGCACCACCCTTCCAATAAAGATAATTCGACCATAACTTATTAAAATATGAGCATTTTTAGGTTTTTTATGAAAAACAATAATAATAATGTTTTATGTCGTACCCTGAACAACTACGCAAGGAAGCCCTCAACAGGATGCAAAGCGGAACTGCATCATACCGGAATCGGAACAGCAAATTTATTCCGGAATTGTAATCAAAAATGGGAACTAGACATTTTGTGACTACGGATAATTTGTATTGACAAATATCATGTTGATTTAGAGTGTCTGTTGACTGGCAACAATTTTCAAACGGTCGCATGAACAAATTGGCGATGATTTTTGGTTCTGTAGACCTACGCTATAATCAATTATTGGAACAAAATTCTTATGCACCATATGACAAAAAGTAAGAAAAAAATTTAAAATTTCAAAATTCCGAACCCGATTGATTGTGCAATCGGAATCGGAACTCGTTTCGAATCGTAATTCCGATTACACCCGGACTCTCAGGCCACCCCCCAAAAGGCCTACCCCCCGCGCCCATCGACATTGAAACGTGCGATTCTGCACACCCTGGTATATAGTCAAATAGCTAATAAAGAACTGGTTCTGGAAAACTTCCTCGCACTGATTTAAGTCCACGCTTAGGTTTCTGAAAACGCATTCCTGAACCCTTGACTTTGCCTAAGATATTCAGGACCCGACATGAACATATGTAATATACATATATACATATTGACAGTGCACTATAACAAATTACTACTAACCTAATTATTTCCACCAAATCCGTTCCTTCACCGTTATCACAGACAATCGATACTTAAAATATAAACAAAACAAGACTAAGTTGTGTTGTGTACCCACAGTGCAATAATATCGTTCCACTTCTAAAAATTACTATACATTGCATATTAATTAAATTTTGTCACAAAGGTAATTGCAATTGCACTACTTCATCGACAAAAACGAGTCGCTTAAATTAGTTCAATTGTTACATTTTGCGTTGAATTTAACACATAATCAGAAATTTGTCTCAACTTTTCTACAGCCAAATTACATTAATATTACATTACACTCAGTTAAAAATTCAACTACAGTGCAAGCACTATCGTATGGGGGTGTGACTCGAAACTAACGTTACTGTCACGACACTGTGTTACAATGCTACATTACCACACATATCCCCCAGGGATCGACTGGATATTAATTTTACCGGATACCGGATCCGGATGGTAATTTTAGTACCGGAATCAGAAGTTAACCGGATATATGATCTAAATTTGAACACCGTTGGAAGTTATTTCAGTCGTGCAAAAATATATGTTTATGATGGATTTAAGATTAATTTTTCGTTTGGAATTTTCATTCCAAGTCTCAGTGTTTATTCATGAATTGCTCGAAATTGCAGTCGTTTCAAAATGATATTTGTAAACCACAACCACAAATATCCGGTACCCGGTAGGTTTATACCGCATACCGAATTCGGATACGAATGCCGGTTTTTGCCGGATATTAAACCGGAACCGGATATCCGGTCGATCTCTGATATCCCCTATATCTGAATTAAAGATTTACCACACAACATTACTTCATCCCCACATCAAAAGTATTATTGCTGAAAACAAAATCGTTTTGCAAACTATGCTTGACTTAGCAACCCCTGACTACGTTAAATTTTAGGCAACCCATCACATTAGGTCAAAATTTTTAGCAACTAAACACACAACTTGTTTTAACTCAGCAGCTGCATTTAAAAAATTGCACAAAATTGCACATATGTATGTACATAATATGCAGTACAGAGTGTACCCCAAAGAAACAGCACAAAAGTACGTATAACATATACGCACAACATCAAACTCCGAAAAAACACACAATTATGCCAAATATACAGCACAAAATACACCAATCACAACACAGTACTGGAATTATAGACAAAACTTTACCTAGAAATTCAACCACTCAAATTCAAATGTAGACAACAAAAACAAGTGACCTACTCAATAACGTAGCGAGTACTCACCAGCTTATACCAATGAATTGATGATAACAAATGTGTTAAGATATTACGTATATTAATTGCAATTATGCAATTCAGCAAGCACAATGGTAACCCTAAGGATCCCATGTTGTGTAATAAATTACTACTGCGATCATGCGTACATATTAATTGCGTTAAGTAACTCATGTTATTTTCTATGCGGTAAAGGTTGAATAAATTGAAAAAGATTTTTTATCAAATTACAAGTCTGCTTGCAAGCTTCAGGGTTGCGCTATGCTCGCCGTCGGGCGTCGACCGTCACCGTGCGTAACCCGTCCGGCGCACTCTGTCACCGTTCGTACCATACATTATCGTATGTGAGTTATTTGTGTACGATATCGCACGGTGACAGACGGCGCCGTAAGGGTGACGGATGGCGCTGTACGGGTGACGGACGGCGCCGGACGTCCACAAAAGTATAGCGCAATCCTTATTCATAGACGCATGAGCCAATGTTACTTTGAGGGCCGTAACAGTAGTATAGACATATTCCTAAATTTCAGAATAAGGATAAACCTATGTATAACTAAAACTAAGACTTGGCCTAAGCAATAAAAGTAGACTACAGCTTCATCTAACTCTATCAAATGCGCACCCCGCGGAAAAATGATACGTCCGCCAAAGTAATACGGACCATATATACATATACATGAATTACAGCATACGACAACCCGTTCATAAAATCATGCTTTCTAGATTAAGTGTAGTAATTTCTAAAATTCAAGCCACTTCAGCGGATTCAGTGATACCCCTGAGCGGACAAACAGCAAATAACCCAATGCTGAAACTAAAACAATGAACGCCTGCAGCAAGAGTCACTTAATAAAATTTCACATCTGAATATCACGATACGCTACATCGGCTATAATCCGTATTTAAGGGCTCATATTCTTTGATGCGTATATCACCTATCAATAGTTAGCGATAGGTTTTCAAACTGACGGACATTCGCAATTGCAGATGCCAAAATTGGTATTACAGAAGTAGGGCAAATTAAACGCGAACAACGTGCTCAATTTCAAACCTCACCATGCGCTGGTTCCAAAGCTACAGGACCTATCACCAACTGGTGATAGCTGCTACACACATTTGAGATTGCAGGCTCAAAAAACAGCGCTAACACGCATATAGTTTCGCCATGTTATGGTAAGAACGACGTATTACTCATACTAATCTGTTCCAGACTTATGACACTGAAATACCCATTACATTGGTCAGGACACGCTCACATAACGTCACTCACAAAAAGCGACAAACTAAACACGATGATACAGCTGACAAACCAAACCCTAAACTCACTCTCCACGCTACGTATTTAAACAAACAGCCGAAGCTGCCAGACCGAGATTCGAACTCCTCACCATACCAGCAGCTGCCTTCGTGAATGTTACAAAAATAACGATACAACCGACTGCGCTATCGATGACAAGCCGCGTACTGTCTGAACAACATTATGCTCTTAACGCGTCAGTATGTTCTTTTCTCAACGGATATATAGTATCTTCATTGTCTGACTCGTCCGTGACGTCATCAACTGCATCGATGTCTTCCGTATTTAGCGGTGAAAATCCCTGTAAAATGTCGCTGACCTGATTAAAGCCAGCTTCAACGATGCGTTAGTTTTTATTGGTCAGCGATGACGGCCCATGTTAACCATAGGAACCTGCCTACTAAACTTAAGTCTAAACCTCAGTCTAAGCCTAAGCTTCCGAGCCTCGAAGTTCTCACATCCCCTGTCTCCCAGTAGTCAAACTTCTACGACTAACTTGGGCCGTCAGGACAATACTTACTGCCACTAGACTTTTAAACTAATTGCGGTAGCCAAAATAGCCGTGACCCCAATGAATTTGACAAAAGTTTTTTATGTCTGTTAAAATTGATCTTAATGTCTCACCTACCTTAGTATGAGCTAATACATTGCAAAATACAAGGTGGACTCCCGGTAAACTTTTAAATTACCATATAAGTTTACCGAATTTTTCATTTGTACTATTTGCATAAAATAGTATAATACTAAAAACATAAAAATATTATGTACAGAAGAAAATATATCCCGTTCCAAACATTCGATATATTTACATCAACGTGAGGAAAAAATATTACACCGCTCAAAATTTAAACAAGTCTGAAGAATTGCTGATTATCTTCCACCTAACGTTTTGACTGGAATGCATTACTACTCTCGCAGAGGACGCAACCGGATTTTAGAAAAATACAGTAAACGGGACAGGAATGTTTTAAAAATCAGTACATACCACCGCTAGTTCTACCGAAACAAGATTTCTGGCTGCCCCATTGCTCTCTGGGTAAGTCATAAGCACTTACTTTGTGACTTCTGTCTTTCGACCATGCCAAGCCGTTGAGCAGCGGTACGCGACCATTTTCTGAAGATCCTTTACCAGATCGATATGAAGTGTTTAATGACATATTCATTCGACGGAATCCACCTGAAGCAAAAAACATTCGCAATAAGTTTATTAGCTAGCCACATCGTAACACTTTCTGAAAGATTTGTTTAAAACCAAAATCTAACCGCAGACTCGAACACAGGGGCGGCAATCAATTCCTTACAAAACGAGACGGTGCGCAAGAGGAAGGTGTCTGCAGCACATCATTAGCTATGCCAATTATCACGTTTGGGCATATTATCAGCAAGTGTACTACTAAACCAAGACTAAAAAGGTCTCGATCTCAGTTGCTTTCGAGCCGTAACCGAAGGCTACGTTTCAAATTTGGAAAAATGAATTTAGATATATCCTAGTAGTTTTCTTCGAATAAATCGTTATCATTTTTGAGAGTAATACCATCAATATTTCTGCACGCAAATTTTAAACAATTTGAACAGCTATAGGCAAACGCTTTACCTTGTTTTCGAAAACGAATACATAGGCACACCAGTATGATGAGGAGCATCGGAATTGCAATCGCAGCGGAAACAATCAGAATTAACTGCGCCGGGGTTTCCTATACAACAATTAAAGTAACGGTATGTAAACAAGAGTAACTTGTCCACCTGAGGAAGACGGGTTTAAAAGGGTTGATTTATAACTTCAAACAAAACCGTGATCTCGTAGTTTTGTAGATTGTATAATATCACAGTCTCTAAAGTAGTACGCTAAATCTATCATTACACCCACTCCGTGATGTATAAATAACGTATACGTTACCAGATAGGTGCCACGTGATATCACAAGCCGTAATAACTATGTGTCTGCAAGTATCGCACCCAATCACTTATAAGGTATTATGCACTCTTGGACATTACTCATCCAAGCAGTAAAATTAAAGATCAATATGGTAAGTTAACTTACCGTATGAATAATTGTTACTATCTGATTGCCGGCAACACTCGGCTTCTTTGAACCGCCAGCGCCGTTACCCGTGTTTGTACTGTTCAATACTGCAATAAAATATACATTAAGTAGCACTTAATCACAAAACTTCATTAATAAATTCATAATACGTACGGCTCCAGCTCAAAATCCAACGAAAGTCATATATATTAACATATATACGTTAGGTTATTTATTCCGAAACAATTTAAACTTGATTTCTACTCTCAATAGTTTTCAATTCTGTCGTCCGTTGCATTGATAAACATGATAAATAAATAATTCCGACCTTGAAACCAGTAATTTTAAACGCTCATAGTCTACATGCTGTATTTGCGTACATCTCAATAATACCTGAGCGAATTTCCAGCCTCATCTTTATTGTGTACCATTTCAGGATATAAGCGTTGAGTTAACACAGTAAGTGTTTGCGTTTCAACAACACCAATGGTAATTTGATAGAAGCCAACCCAAACCCGAAATTACAGTTTATAATTTACAAAACTCCTCAGTGTATACACAAGCATAACTTAAGCAAACGACTAAACCTATTATATTAATCCAGTCATGGCGTGAGGTTAGAGACTTTGTCCGTGGGAGGGTGTAAACAAATACCCAGCCGAATAGATTTGAACCATACCTCCTAAACTATTGTTAAATTTCCACAAATCACCGTCCAGCTCGCCCATATACACAAACCGGCCAGTGCTACCAACTGCTAACGCGTGCGGTGATATAAACGGCTACAATTATAAAATATTATTAACTTAATGAACACCACAAAATCGGCAAATATTGCTGGTGACTGTAGGATGCAGGCTGCAACCGCTGCTGAAAAATACCGAATCCAGAGATGACGGTCAACAAATTTGGCTGCAGATGGAGGTAAAGAAAAATTAGGTAATGAAAATCACGCTGAACTTGCTAAATTAAGTAATAAGCTGCAGTGTTTACCAAATTAGTTTGTAAACTTATCTTGGCGACGAAAGCTTGCAGAATTGCACCAAATTAACAAAAACTCACCGAAGTGGAAGGCAGACCTACCTTCGATTACACATTGGAAAGTTGGTGCACACAAAAATGAAACGTTAAAAAGCTCCCAAAATCTTACTCGAACTTCACTAATCTCCACTTAAAATTAATTTTGCTCATACATAGGTAATTATGATATTCTGTTAATTACGTATATACTACAATAAATTTTTTACCTTTGAAGTCGGACCCCATGAATAAAGCAGTTTTTTCGTGACCGGTGAAAATGCAAAAATTCGTAGCTCAACCAACGGCGGTACATCAGGGTCCCAATCGGGATCTGGGCCGTTGACAGCGAACACCATATCAGCTGAAAACATACAATTTTTCAAAATCGAATCGGAGTTTTGCTTTTGGTAAACTTTTCCAAAAAACAGTAGATAAGCACAACGTATTAAACCCAAAATAACCATTAAACACATCTTCAGGACGCCCACGTTATAGCATCTCTACTTCGAATCCCACCAACTTTAAGCAGGGATGATTTTTAAAGTGCGCTGTATGCGGTCCAATAGCCAGAGGAATAGCAAATAGCGAAGCTCAAGCCTTGCAGAAAAACTGTCGCCCGCACCCCAATGTAACAATTTCAATCCAGCTTGCAAACCATGTAAAATATTTGCATGACACTGGTGAAATTTATTTGCACACCTACCATGTTGTGCTAGTCACTGACCTGAATGGCATGCATTTAAATTTATACACCTACCTGCGCTCGAATAACAAACCGAGTACAAATGTGGACCAAATCCTTTCGGATGCATTTGCGTCAAAAAGGTCCCGTTTATATCGGCAACTTGAATTCGTCCATTTTCTCGATCAGCAATATAAATTTGATGCCGTGATTCATCGAGTGTTACTCCATGCGGCAAACTAAACGTCCCAAGCGGAGGAAAATTGTCTGCAGACAAAAAATACGAAACAAAATATAAACATAAACAATAAAAAATCCATGTTAACAAAGAACATAGTTTCGCCTTTAGCTTCTTCTTTATACGGCACACTAACGCTGTTTTCCTCAAAACGTATTTTCGAAATAAGCAATAAAAGTTTTGGAAGCAATCTCATGCAATTTCCACATTAACATGCGTACACCAGGAAGCCTGGACATTGAAGCTATTTTGGCTTCAGTGCCCATGACACTACCTCCTCAAAAGTCACCGGGTGTACGCATGTTATTGGGGAAGTCGCATCATTAAAACCAAAATAAAATATAGCCAAACACATACCGAGAAGTTTGCCAGTCGACATTGAACCAAACGATGCTTTGAATGTTCCATCAGCAGAAAACGATATAATTCTTGCATTACAGTATCCATCTAAAATAATTTGATTTATATTAATCTGACAAAATCTCCTTCAACCTAATTTCGAGACAGGTCAAAAAACATAATAAATAAATAAATATTAATAGCGCAACCCTTACTTATCATTATACTGCAATAATTTTGTTTTCAGCAAATTGGCTGCTGATCGATACAATAAATTACACGGTTTTTGTATCAAAAAGATGCAAAAAAAATCCAATACAATTTTTGTCTTTTCAGGGTTGGGCTTGACATGCAAATACCTAAGTCTGATTTTGAAAAGCGTAAAGCCTGTGTTACCAGAAACATAAATAGTGCCATCTTTCGCAACAGCTACGCCAGACGGCTTGCAAAAATGTTCTTTGTCAACGCCGGGTTTAAACGCTTCACCGAGTTCTAGTAACGGTTCAGAGTCAACTTTTCCGGAACCGAATTTGAATACCTACAATACACATAAATTGTATAAAATACAATATAAGCCATTCACACGACTTACAGTCAACAGTTACGAGACTATCTTGCAAGTTTACTGTACGAGAGGTCAAGAACGCCCCATATCGCTAGATTAGTCGCTCTCGCTAGACGTGGATACTGATGCTTCTTTCTGCTGCTCCGGAAACTCACTATTCATATCGATCTCTGACACTTATAGCGTATTCTCAAATATGAACAGTAGAGTTGCCCCTTTGAAGCACCTTGGCATCTGGTGGTTAGGTCATGCAAAAAGTTTACAAAACATGTGCTTTTAATTACGTGTGCATCACAGTATAAGATCCTTTGTATACTACGTTAGCTAACAATAGTATTGAAAGAAGCAAACTGCGTCACCTGAGGTTATAAACTTTAAAATCGCTACCACTGATTGCTTCAAAAGTTATAAGAATGGCTGATGATTGGTGCTACAAGCATTTAAGTATATGGACACTGGTTCGAAGGTTCTCAGTAGCTGCATACACTTAGCCCACCCTACAATCCCTTAAAAGAAGAAAAACAACAGATAATGTTTGGCAAAATCAAATATCTAATCACAATTGTTACCTGGTGCATTGCAACATCGGTCAAATAAATATTGTCTTCGCAGTCTACCGCAATGCCATGAGGTATGTAGAACCTAAAACAACAAAATCACACAAATAACTATTTATGAACACATCATATAACTTATTTATGAACGTTTTTTCCATTACATTAAATTGCATCTATATTTCGCCTGACAAGCATCTGCTGTCTAACGAAAGGTGTTTTCTATTAAGAAAGAGCACACAAAAAATCAATTGTTTTAATTCGAATCTAAATGTTAACGGATGTAGCCAGATATACGCGCCAGACTGCAAAGCTTAAACAGTTTAAAAAAATTTCGGAAATTTTGGTGGGACGTGTCTCCCACACTCTATCTGTTAAGAACATATTTGCAACTTACATGCCGGCGCCAGAACGCGAAATCACTGTACCGTTGACAGGATCAATAATGTACACCGTTGGCTCCATGATTGGTCCTGATGAATAGTGTTGGAAGTTGTGTTGAGCGTCAAAATCGCTAGAAAACATCAAAACTTACTGTTATCTATATAATTAAAGTATAACAAGCGTGTGGTTTACAAAGAAAAACCCTTTCTTTTTTTCTTTGACTTTTTGTATCATAACTGTGGCCCTCCTGTCTCTAAAAATACCAGGCATTTTTATATTATTTTCAATGGGGAATGTGGGTATTCATACCTCTTTTTACTAACAGCGGCGTCTCCAATAATTGCATATGCAACACCGGATACCAATGTAAAAATTTTGCATGTAACGCTCAAGGGTAAAAGGTGCTTGAGCCATTTATGGTTTGAAATTTGCTGGCAGGGCCACTTGTGTTATGTTAGTGGAAAGGTAACTTTCTGGCTATATCGCGTATTTGGTCAATTTGAGTTGGATATTATTTTGCGGTGACAATAGTATGTATTATTTTTGCGTCAAAGCAATCTGCGATATAGTTAGATTACTGAATTGTGTATGTATCACATTTTGGGCATGGGAATATTGGCTATAATTGATTAGTTGTACGTACTGTGCAGCTTCTGTTGGAAAACGTATAGAGTATTTTCTTACTCGGATAACCGCGAACTTCGAAAGGTGTACCCAGTAGTGCCAATCGAATTAAGTTCACCTTGTTACATAATTATAGCATTGTGGCACCTGAGTCTTACATTCAAATTGCAATACATAAATAAAAAACTACTTTATGGAATTCAGTGTCATCTAACAAATAAGTTAGTGTTGCAAATATACTCGTAATTATTATTAATATCGGTGGTTCTAAATTATCAATACTTAACCTAAATTTTGCCAAACTTCCCACGGACATAAAAATTTCAATGACTTCATAAAACACACACTCCATGTGCTGAGAATTAAGCATTTTTTCACACCAGTATGCATTTATTGAGCGAAGCGAAACTCCGAGCGAAGCTCGGAGTTTCGCGAAGCGTTTTATGTTTTGTACTTGGGGGTCGAAAGGTGGATGTCCGTCCATCCGTCTGTCCGTCCGAGAAGAATCTCAGGAACGGCTGAACCGATTTTGATAAACTTTTTTTGTTTGAAAGCCAATAATCCTGGGGTGTTAACCTCGCATTGGGGTTTTAAAATTTGTAGTCGTTTATTAGCTACAGGCTAATTTGCATAATTAATTAAGCCTAAATTAGTACTTTCCACAATATTTCACTAATTATTACAGTTAGAAGCAATCTAATTTTAGCATTAAAGGGTTTTTGGGTGCGAGGAATCTGCGTAGACTGTTTACAAACCTCCAAAACCGATAATTGAGCAGTTAGCTAATAGATAATTTGCATATTCGCATAGTTTATGAGCCTAAATTAGGACTTTTTACAATATTTCACTAATTATTAAGGTTAAAAGCAATATAATTTCAGCACTAAAGGGTTTTTAGGTGCAAGGAATTTGAATAAATAGTTTACAAACATCCAAAACCGATAATTGAATAGTTAGCTAATAACTAATTTGCATATTAGCTTAATTGACAAGACAAAACTAGGACTTTTTAAATTGTTTCAATAATTTTTAGGGTTCACTGAAGGTTTTTGGGTGCGAGGAATCTGAATAAATTGTTTACAAACCTCCAAAACCGATAATTGAATAGTTAGCTAAGTTAATTTGCATATTAGCTTAATTGACAAGACAAAATTAGGATTTTTTTAAATTATTCCAAAAATTATAGGGTGGCTGAAGGGTTTTTGGGTGCGAGGAATCTGAGGAAATTGCTTACAAACCTCCAAAACCGATAAATGAATAGTTAGCTAATAACTAATTTGCATATTACCTTAATTGCTTACGTGTGTTCGAGCTTCGCTCAATAAATGTAGTCCCACTACGACTGGTTTTAAACGTAATCATTTAGTTAGTGCTCTTACCCTAACGTCCATTTATGCGTTGCTCTGTGAAACACCAAAATATTGCCGTGACTATCAACAGCGAGACCACCAATTTGACCAAAATTCAATTTTGCTGGCCAATTAGGAACTTCGGTTACACCTGGAAATGCACAAAAAACGACACTCACGACTACACAACACGCTATCAAAACCAAACCATATTTTTCAAAATAAAATTCGAAAAAAATCAAAATTCACAATTTCTTTTAAAAATAAATTATCTGCCTTCGAAAAATTAATAACCGCTTGTCACATGAAGACAAAATAAGTGTTGTATTATTTAGACCTCACTTGCTCATCTGAAATTTGTATAGCGTTTCACCCCTCTTAAACATAAAGTAAGAAACATGGTCCAAGAAAAACAAAATAACAAACTTCAAAAATCCATCGTCACTAAAACCTAAATTCGAGATTCAACGTTCCGTTCAGTTTATTGAACAAAATTCAATGCGTTATACGTTTGTGCAGCAACTTCCATTCCGTATTTCACACAATGTCTGTGCAACCGTTATGTTAGTAACGCTTTAAAAACCATGCCATGCAAACTCCATCTCCGCGTTAATAAAAAGCAACCAAAATAACAAATTAGTAAACATACGTATATATCTAATAGTTTAAAAAACTTAAAAATATCATGGCATGTACCGTTAATTAAACTTGAAAAATCAATCCTATCAACCAAACATACCCATATTTTTCTGTTTCGGTTTCAACAATACCAGCGTTGGTGATTTTTGAGACCCGGCTGTTGCAGGAACCGGAGATCCTCCAGCCTGTGCTGGCATACTTCCTGGCCCGTACGCGCCTTGGGACTGAGCCAAAGACGGCTGTTGTTGCTGCGGAGAAAACCAATTTCCACCCCGACCTGGCGCATAGTCATAACCATTTCGATTCATAGTATAACCGTTATAACCTTGCGATTGCTGCGGTATACCAGCCTGCCCGCTCCCATAAGCATACTGCTGTTGTTGCTGAGAAACCGACGGCGGGGGCATCTGAGCGCCTGGTCCCCCAAACCCAGGTCCATATCTACCTCCCCCTCCGCCATTACTTTGTTGCTGATCATAACCATTCGCAGAAGCGGCATACGACGCCGGGCTATTGTAGGCGTACGGGAGCGACCCCCCAACTGGCCCAGCTTTTTTGCGTGATCCGCTTAGTATCGTTTGCTGCTGAACCCCACCACTAGGCCCACCCTGATAATAATTTCCATACGGATCGCTGTTACTATAAATCGACTGTCGTTTCAATCTTCGCCATCCTTGTTCAACCTGGCGTTTCCGTCTACGAATCAATACCGATGACGTCATCACATCCCCATTACCGTCATGTTGCTTTTTCATATGCTCCAAAGCTCGCTCGTTTGGTTTGGCTTGTTCCGCTGTAGTTCGCTGATGTTTACTGCTTACACTTCCAGCATTTAAATTTGCCATTGACCAATCATGTTCTGACATTTGTTCTTCAGCGTTACCATTGGCTAGCGTTTGATTTGGAGCGCCAGCCTCGACTATATCCGCCAAACCTTCATATTCTACGTCACCTGTTTTCAGTTGTGCTTTATTCACGGCGTTGTGCGGCTCAACCAAAATATTTTTCACTCGGCTACTATGTACTGACTTTACAACGAATACGTCAACAGTTTTAACCGTAAACGTTTGTTCAATTTCCGGTTGAAGCTCTCGATTGCTTTTCTCAGTTCCCGCTGCGTTTTTCAAAACAATTTTAGCGTTATCTACTCTATGTTGTATTGAATTTGTTGCAGTCACTGTCGTGTCCCCGTTCCCACTTTCTAAATAAAGCATAAAATTCCATAAATCAGCACAAGCAGAAACCATCAATATTCAATAAAAGCCGCCTACTGTGGCTAGAAATAAATCCAAGAGTTAGTAGTAGTTCATTAGTTGCCAAAAAGTAAAATAATCCATACACCCAAGCACTTTACCCATAAACAACGCAAACCAATTTTCATCTGACACCGAAAATGTTAGTAAATTACAACATTTCTTGCGAACTTAATTTGCAATGTTAATTATTCAAATTCCATTATAGCGCTTTTAACTTAGGCTTATTCCTAGGCTTATTACAACTAATTAAGTAGTATATTGTGGAACGTCACACCTGTGTGCGTTCGAATTTTCACAAACCCGCTAAAACAGTATTCAATTTATTAAAGAGCATCCACATATCGTGGGTATTTTTAGCCAAATTGCGTGATTTTAAGTACGTAACTCATTCACTCTATTCCAAATTCTCTTAAAGGTTAGTAAAACAAAACAGTCATTTTCAAACTATTAAATAATTCCGTGCTTAAATGTATAATTTTCCACGCTAATATTCTCAAAATATATTAGCAGCATCAATTATCACATGCTGATGAGAACTATGCAAGCTTCACCCATTCAACGAAGTTTCTGTACCCGGACAACATGTCGACTAAGCAAAAGTTCCACATGTTCAGTGGGCGTTGTTAAAATCAAACGGTGATCTGGTGACAGCTGGTACACAATTTAATCTCCTATTGCTCATATTGATTCCTTACTATTCCTACTTGTTTATAGCCCATCAGCTAGTATGTATTAAATGATATTTTTGCAAAGCATGTTACTAAATGCGTCCCAAATAACTACAAAGCCGAAAAAATGCTGTTAGACCATTCACTTCAAAACCGTCGAGTCAAATCCAAAATTCAGGACTAAAAATTCTCTTTAATACTTCTATTCAGAACAACTCAAAACAGCATTAAACCGTTTTTGCAGCTTTTACGCAATACAGCCACCCAAAGCAACACTTTTAATGCCGGACCCAAAAAGAAAACTTTACGGGATCCTTTGAATAATCAAGCCATTCCCACTAGCAGCTACAAAATCTTATGCGGTAGCAAAAAACTACCTGATCTCAGTCAGTTATCCTAAGATTTTTAACAATAAACAACCTCGCTCCACAAAAAGTTATAAACACCATTACCGATGTCCACAAACACAAAAAACTATAAAACTTACGTACCAAATGCTTCCGCCGCTAAATGCCCATGCATTTCAAGCTCTGGATCCGGCGGTAAAAGTGTAGATCCCTCGACCGGATATTGTTCCATGATTCCGGGCAAAAAGTTTCCCGGACACCCAAACAGCTGTGTGTATTCGGACGCGTTGAAATAGACGTACATGTAAAAGTTGCACATTTCGCTATTGCCTGTTGATCTGAAAACGATATATGAATTAATTATGCTCCATAAAGATGATGCATAATATCGAAAGCTCAATAATCGATAAAAAATTTATTTACAAAATGGCAGAATTTAAAATAAAGATGCTATTTGGTGATTTTGGAACTGCAGAATCACCTGTTTATTGAGAAAAATAATAATTCCAAAAGTCTCCCCCAATCTATAGAGCTAAAAATTATAGGATTTTGCATAACGTCCAGTCATGTTAATATCACAAGTCTTTCACATGAAAAGACCATAGTCATTAATTTTTCTGCATTAACGGGAGTTATATACTTAATACTAAACATTCAAAATAAAATAAATTAATTTACGTTCACGGGTGCGCCCCACTTCCAACAAAAACGTAAAATAGTTTTATAGACAACATATGAACTGAATCACCTGAAATATTTGTAATATTTTCAAAATGTAAGCAAGGTTCCCCTTATAAAAATTTCTAGAACAAAAAAATTCCTCCAATGATCGTGTTTCAAAATGCAAAAATACATAACAGGCCGTGCCACGCCGCCGCCCCCCGATTTTTTTTCTGGCTACGCAGGAGCAGAGTGTACCAGTAACTATATATTCTAAATCTTTACCCTATAAAAGTGTCTCGGTTTCGACCTGTTGAATTATATCTGCACTGTGCTGCCTGAAAAAACATCCAATATCTTATAAGCCAAGACAACCAATAATGAATTATAGCAAGAAATGTTACGCATAGATGCGATTGAATCTAATCCTTGTGTTTCGTAGTAAAAAATTTCAAAATTTAACTTACAGCGTTTCACATTCAATATCGCTATAAAATACAGAGCAGAGCGGGGGCCGACGTTTAAAATTTAGATTTCATCTCAACTTAGCAGGTTTCAACCGAAATTCCTGTTCCGGTCAAAATTCCGGTAAAAATTCATTTGCTGCTTCTATTCCTACATTCAAAGATGCAGGACCCGGAATTTTTACGGTTTCGTGGCAAATTATTCCTAATCATTTAAATATTAAATACTTTGTTTTTGAAAAATTGTTATTTCGACATAAGTGTTTTTGCAATTACTTTAGTTTTGTTATTAATTAACTGTTTCTAATGTGTTTTCGCAAAGCTTGGTGATGATGCAATAGCTGAAAATTTGCATCAGTCATTATTTTTGATACTGAGTTAGTGCTAAATCTAGAATCACAAAAGAGCTAAACCCTAAAGCTATAGGTAGAAAATAGCTACGATAAAGCGGATAGACAAAAGCGTGGCGTCTGATTACCACGACACAACTAAATACGGACATTCTAAGTAGATAAATCTTGATTTTCAATTAAGTTCAATCTACACTTAAGGGTGTCGCGGTACATGTCAAGCAGCGCCACTCGTTGCCGTCCGTCAAATTGGTTTGGTCATCGTACAACTGGCACCTGACGGAGCTGAATGACATAGAAATTTTGAAAAACTACATATACAGCCACCATTAATGTTTGATTTCACGGTGTTCGGCGGTCCAAGACTCTGATTTTTCAGTGAGTTAACCATTGTTTCATTCTGACCAAAACTACGTCTACTTACGTACCAGTTCATCACCAGGTTGAATTTCGACATCTTCAGGATTCGAAGTAACTGGATAAAACATCTGAAACACAAAAAACATCATTCATAACACAAATCATTTATCGGGTTAAACAAATGTAAAACCACAAAGGGCACGTGTCGCCGACTACTCTGTACAGCAAAAATTGATCGATAGGCAGATTCGAAATTCGGAACAACAAACAAATATCTCATAAACTAAAACACAGAATATTTTTATGTACCGATAGTAGCTACCACTTGTTTGTGTGATAAACTTTACTGTGAACGGCGAATTATATATTCTTCAAAACTAGAAACATATCGACTCACCTGGGGCCATTGGGGATTGCCTTTACCAATCATTGTCCATTTACCGTTGCGTTTACGAAACGCTGAGATCACTGTCCCTGAAAGTAAAACCAAACAAATTTTTATGCTAAGGATTGCGTTATACATTTGTGGATGTCCGGCGCCGTTCGTCAACGTCCGTCACCCGTACTTCGTCGTCCGTCACCGTGTGGTATCGTACGCAAATAACTGTTACGATTACGTATGGTGACGGATGGCGCCGTACGCGTGACGAACAGCGCCATGCGACAAGTGTTGCGCAACCCTAATTCTACCCGATCTTCAAAAAGCAGCCGTAAATTCTCATCGCTACACCTGTGCTCACGCAACAAAATCCTACCTATGGTACGTCTCTGGCTCGATATTGACCTTTTCGACTTACCTAAGCTATGAGCATGTGTTCGATACGCAAATGGATGCATAACAGCGCTACCGTCGTATTTACACGACATCTTCATGCGAAAATCTAAAATCACAGGCTAGTGTACAGGACTGGTGTTTCGCTGGTGGTCGATGGTGAAAGGCTACCCCAACAACACCAAAGTTTCCCTCACTCACTCGGCAAATTCCCCCAGGTTCAGCCCCCCCAAATCGAACCCCCCCGGTTTGCAATTTCATCTCAAAATTGTGTGGAAAAAAGCACACGGGTATCGATTGCTTACCGAAAAGATCAGTAAACGCAATTCTGCACTGTTGCCTGTTGCCTTGCACTTGAGCTGTTTTAAGTGAGGCCTTAACCTCGAACCCATTTGTTAAGCGAAAATTGTGCTCAAAAAATTAGAAATTTCCAAAAAATGACAATTATTGTTTCCCTCCTGGGCAGGGTGCAACCGGAATTACAATTTACCGGAACCGGAACCGGAATTTGAAAATTTTACCGGAACCGGAGAATGAAAAATGCATTTCACCAAAAATTTCATTTTAATCTTATTTTTTGCTCTATTATTTGTGAAATAACCTTAGTCGAACATAGGTATTTATTTTATTTGTTGTATTTTAGATTTTCATCATCGCTGAGTGAATCCACCATCAATGGCTTATATTCGGAGTACAAGTGGCTTTCAAAAGAGATTCTTAAAAATTAGGAAAGTTAAGAAAACGGCCAAATTATAATACCGGAATTTTTAAATCCGGTAAAAATTTACCGGAACCGGAACCGGAAGGTGAAAAATTGCCGGAACCGGAATTCCGGTTGCACCCTGCTCCTGGGTTAACCCTAGTAAAATACACTAAACTTTAAATTTTATACCCCTTTTACGTAAGCATGTATATCCGCTTTTATGATATCGCGTCAAGCGAAATTTTGCCAAGGCAGGCGTAGAAAAGTTACGTACTGCAGTGCTGTTGTGTTTACAAAACAAGTTTACAAAGCAGCAATGCCCTGTTATGTGGTGAAGCCATTTTAAATCTTTTTCATTTAGCATCGGCCCCCTCTGGCCCCGGTGCCGTGGCCACGGCACGACCCACGGACATCTCTAGTATATACATATTAAAAACAATACACATGTTAAAAATGTACAAAGCAAATAACAAATATGGTGCTACTGTTACAATTCTGTTGATACAAGAGTCTTAGTATTAACTGGGCTTTTTAAGTGCGTATTTTTGTCAATTCAAACTAAATTCACAACATAATAATACGATTTTACAGATAAGTAATAAGAAAATATACAGTTATGTTATACAATACTTCTCAGCAATAAATATCCGACAATGTAGAATACCGAAGTTGGAAGTCATTTTTTAATAACTGGTTGTGCCCTGAATTAAACGCAGCGAAACTTATCGGTCCGATCCAATCAAGCGCACATAATTCACATTTTAGTTCAATACAAATACAATATATATGTGTGAACTCCAGACAATAGAGAAAACACAAAATCATAATTTAAAATTACCAGGTGTATTTGCCGGAATTGGACCGCCGCCTGACACAAACAGATAAATCCCTGCCAAATAGTGCGGCATTGTTCGCGTCAAGCGAAGTTGTACAGCAGCGTGATCGTAGACGTTACCTGTAAAAACAAAAAACGGTTGCAGGTTTACAAACAGTATCGGTACCCATCGTAGGGCGGCACTGGCAACAAAAGTTCACATTCGGTTTCAGATTCGGCAAAAATTCAAGGTTAAGATCAGAATAGAATTCGATTTTGAAAGAGCAGAATCCGGAAAGATTCCAAAATGTCTGTTCCGTTTTGAGCCGTTTTTTGGGAGATTTTCAAATTTCAAGTTGCGGACATCAATTAATATTTCAATAAATTAGGGTTTCCATATTTCAAAATTTCCGTTTCTATAGCCTACGTAGTGTTTTTATCCATATATAAATACAAATATATACATACGTATATATTTACGAAGCGCCCGAACATCCGGCTCTGGTATTTCAACTTCTCGAACGTTATTTAAAATTTCAAAAAAACTAAAACCATCTTTGTGTATTTTTATGCCAACTGCCATGGAACTGATTGACATAGAAATAAGTGACTTTTGAAATATCGAAACGCAAATTTGTTGAAAAACAAATGCATACCGTACTCGGATATCGATAATCATTCCACTGTCATTTACCTCTAAATTTTTTCGCGTAGTGAACTTGTAGCACCATATAGTTTACGTCATACAACGATCCAATGGGAGTACCAACGCCTTGGTTAAACTTAAGTGGTGGTGCGTTTCTTGCCCAAGCATAAATAATGCGGCCATTATCGCATATGTTATGATGAAGACACTCCCTGGAACAAAATACAAATCAGTTTAGCTGACTTAAATAGAACGGCGAGAAATTTAAGCTACGGCGACAAAACCTCGGCTGCATGTTTTAAGCAGCCTAATAAGTATATACAAGCTTTGACGTTTTAAAAATATTTTCAAAAACTTTTTAAAAATCCACACGGTCTCCTAACCAACTTACCATGGTTTGTCGGGTTTATTCCGAAGCCCCGAACACGAATACAAAAGAATATGATGAACACGTGATGCCTGCGCAATTGGATTAAATCCAAGAATAAACGCTGCCGGATTTGCAATATTGGCCAGCGATTTTCCAACACACATGTAAGCGTCGTCCTAAAATACAATAAATCACCACAGGTTGAACCTAGGGGTATTTTATCCAAACGGGCGAGCACAGTTCGAAACCGGATATTGAATTTGATACCGGAATATATCAGCAAATTTGCATATGGGTATTCAATTCTGCTGGAATACTGCCCAAAATACGTATGTGAGGCATTCAAGCATTAATATATAGATTGTTAGCTTGGATTTTTCATTCCATTTCACTTAGCGAGAATCTCAGCCGCGTTACTTGCCCGGAAATGTAATCGTAGCAAAATTTTAAATACATCATTTTGTCAAAACCGGAACCATTCGCACCATGCATTATGGTACTCTGGCAGGCACAGTAAGCTGTCACGCACTAATCACATATGGTTGATTACCAACAATCTTTAAAATGCAACTTGCGTTTACCTACGGCGAATTTAATGACAACTCAACGGTAAAGCTTACCTGGGGTGGTTTCGCTCCAGGCATTTCAATTTCAACAGAGTACTCGTCACTACTTGTAGAACACATAATACCGTCAAAGTTCCATATTAAAACACACACCACGCATTGAAAACCAAAAAGTACTGGTTTTAGACGAAATGTCAACGCCTTCATTGTAAGCAGATGCAGTTAGCTGACTAGAATTAAATTTTGGACATAAACCTGTCGACAAGGTAGATTCACTGATGAAACAGATGAAGGTACAACTTTACATACAGCCAATGCAGCGGAATGTGTTGGTTACATTGCAGTAATTGTAAACAGTAACACCTATGTTGTTCCAATCAGTGTGACTTAAATTTTAAGTGAAGTTTGCTGGCTATTAAATATCTAATAAATTACGTATATTCGTTTCGAAAAAACGTATATATACTATGTCAAGAATTTACAAAATCTAAAAATAACATACAAATCCGACGTCATCAAACTGCTTATGCTAGTATGCTGTGAACTGCGTAGCTGCTGTTGATCTCTTTACGTGTGGGCTATTCATTCGCCATCACGCAATAGCCGACAGGGCGCGCGAAAACTTTTTCCAACATGAATAGAAAGGTGAGCCTAAATATACCAAATTTTGCAAAAACCGCTTAATTGCTGTTGTACGTTGTACCACCTTCCTTAGCCCAAATTTTCACGTGAACGACTACAGTATCATCAATATTCCATGACCAATAGAAATCAGACTATACCACCTGGGATCGGATGACAATAACAAACAACACATGCGTAATCGCAGAATGACATCTTTGTAAGCATGAGAAATGCTTATATATAACGTGTGTAAGTATGTGAGACATACTTGTCCTTGTGCATATGCAATAAATGCAATGCACATTGTGGTGTACGGTCGACACGTATAGTCGACAAAAAAAGCAGTTGGAGAGGCGGGCTGCGTGGCGCAGTGGTAGAGTGCTCGCTTAAGGATCCGTAGGCTGTGAGTTCGATCCCCGCTCTAGCCCGCTTTTCCAGCTGCTTAGTAAAAGGTCTGAAGTCCCGGTTCCTACCTAGACTGACAACGTGTACATGCAATATAGTACAGTGCGCTGCATGTATGCTAGCTGGCAGAATACGGTCAACATGTAGCCTACGATCCAGCAGTTGAAGGTGCTGGTTGTGTTGTGCAGTGGTAGAGCGTTTCCTTAAGGACCAGTGAGTCGATAGTTCCAAAACCGCGCATAAACCGCTCTTCTAGCAGCATAGTGACACTCTGAAGTACCGGTTCTTTCCTAGACTAACATGGGGTCTACACCGTGAGTGTAATGAACACGGTATCCAGTCCGAAATAGGATGGACGGTCGTCGTTTATGCGAAACCACCCGTAACCCGCTTTTCCAACTGCTTAGTTAAAAGGTCTGAAGTCCCGGTTCTTACCTAGACTGTAACTCTCAATCATAATGACATTAAAATACATGTTTTTACATTTGAACATAATACTGAATTGAAAACTATCTATATCTTTTTACTCGCTGGTTTACTGATCAAGTTAAAATCTATTCCACCTGAGCCACTAGCTACGTCAGTCAAATCACTAAAATTTGTGTCCAGCGTGAAACTTTGTGTTATCGCTATACAAAAGTAAATAAGTACTTATATAAGTTTGGTACCGTTAGAACATCAAACACACAGGCAGATTCAAAAATATAAGCGTTCGCTGGCTTTTCTTTTTCACACTTTGAAGGACGACAATATAGAAGAAATGCATACGTTCAGTAGTCTCGCCCAAAATCCGCGAATATTACCCGAAAAATTTTGAATGTGAAAACGTTTCGATTTTACTGGGACAATTGGGTTTGGTGGTAATTTCGATATTAGTATCCGGAAAACATGAAGTTTACGAAATTCGTACGTTACCAGGGGAATTGGGATATTGAGAAATTGGGATTCGGCCGGGACACAACCTTTTTCGTTCGACATTTTGGAGAATTGGGGTTTTGATAAACTGGGAAGTAAATTCAAGGTAAACCGGTATTTTGGGAAATTCAGATATTTCCCGGGAAGGAAATTTCGATTTTGTGCGCAACCTCTTTCATGCGGGATTTTGGCAAATAAATGATTATAAGAAATTGAGAGATTACCCGGGAAATTGGGATTTTGGACAATTGGGATATTAACCGGGAATTTGGGGTTTTGGGAAAAATTGGCATTAAATGTGAAATAGGTTTGTGATTTTCAATGCTACCTTTTTCGCTTGGGATTTTGGAGAACCGGTATTTTGGGAAATTGAGATGTTAACATTTTGGGATTTTCCCACTTTAGGGGTGGTGTGCAAATGTACGCATGTTTTTAGTATATGTTTTACGGTATTCTTAGCTCATATATTTTAAACGATATATTGAGTTTTTTCGGCAGAATCCGCACTCCATCTAGAATAGGTGGCTCTAGCAAAAACACAATGCGCGTAGGTACATTTGGCCTTGCGAATTTAGAAAAACTGCATACATACTATTGTCACAGTCATACGTAACCAGAACGCGTGCAAGGAAAAAGTAGAGGATACCAGGAGTGTACCGAGAGGGGAGCCGGGTTAGCCGCCCCCCCCAATCCGAATCAGCACTTGTGTCATAATTTACATTTTTACGCAGTTTCGCGCTCGCTTCGCTCGTAATGTTTTTCACTAATCAATTTTGGAAAAAAATTTTGCGTGCGGCGCAGTTCAAAAGTAGATATCAAGGCCCATTTAGAGATCAGAGGGGAACGTTTTTCTGTGGGAATACAATCGTGTAAAAGCTTAAGTTTTAGACTAAACCCCTTCTCACATTGAGTTGCCTATAAGCAACACAGCGCAGTGTATATACGTTAAATAGTATATATCGCACCGTGTTTAACAATTGCAACACGTATACATAGGACTAAATCACCGCAAGACGTGAGAGCCCACGCGGGCTCGAGCGTTAAGCTAATATAGCTGAGTGGTGATGGTATACGCCTCCAACTCCAGTCACTGGATTTCGAATCCTAGCATAAAAGTAAGTCCCAGGGGAAACAGAAAATATTCATGTGATAAAAGGTTAAGCTTACTCTATTCTAGTCCCACAGAAAAACGTTCCGCCTCTGATCTTTAGATGGGCCGAGAACACAATAAAGGTAACGTTTCTTGAAATTAAAACCTTCAATTCTCCGCATAGAATAAATTATAATTAGGTTCTCAGGGGGGCCATCCCCCTCGACAACCTAAAATTTAGCTCAAATAATTAATTTCTGTGGGGGTTCGGAGGCCGCATGCTCCGATGAGAACGCATTGGAAGAAAAATATTTAATGTGAGCGAGTTTCTCTTGCTCGGGGCGGGGCAATACAAAGTTCAAATTTGTCTAGCAAGGGGCTGTGAGCCATTGGCTTCCGTCAGCTAATGGATTCATCAATTCTACACCCGAACAAAGGCTTTACAATAGTCGATAAGCAAAATAGGCTTTACCCTAAACATAAACTTGAGTCTTTAACCTCAACCTCAGAATAGTCCTAGCCTATACGGCTAGAGAGTATTAAGCCTATTTCGGGGTTGACAGTCAGCAAAATTTTGGGCACCCTAAAAACGTTCCATCGTCAGTATCCCTTTATGCCCCATCTGCAAAGTCTTTTTCGTCCTTCCGATCCGTAGCAAGCTGAACAAGGCGCGTCAGCCTTGCGACATCTGAACTCTTATGTTTTAAAGCTTAAATAGCATTCAACTCGAATTCTGTTCAAGATGTGTATGTTAAATATATAGAAAATATGTATAATTTCCACGCTAAAATGTACATTCGTGTATAGACAAAGCTATTTTTCATTGTTTCGGAGTTTCTGAGACACAAACAGCGTCCTACAGTTCAAGAGTTTTAGAATAATGCGATGACGCAGACAGTGAAACAGAGCGAAGACAAGACTCAAAACACAGCTTACATGCTGCGTTTCTGCAATATTTGTCGTAAGTTTTGAAATTTTTGCATCTGCAAAACGTACGCTTTGCTTTTACAATGTTCTGCAATTTGAATAAACGACTGCGTTCTGCAATTATTGTTGCTTTTAGTGACTGCAAACCGAACCGGCGAATGCAAAAGAAGGCAACGTCAGCGATCAACCCTCAATAGAAAGCAAAACTTAAGTTTTTTGTTTAGTCTAAAAATTGCGTTTGGGCTTACGCAACGCTCGACTGCGCTGGCATTTTTTACTATTATAATATATTGAGCGGTATTCCCATTAATAAATTTCTAAATCCACAATTGATGCAGATAATCAGTTAAAATTTTTTGATCGTTTATAGAAAACTTCAAATTTAGGAAAATTTGTTGATTTGACGGCAAATCAAATTTAGGAAAATTTGTTGATTTGACGGCAAATCAAATTTAGGAAAATTTGTTGATTTGACGGCAAATCAAATTCACGAAAATTTGTTGATTTGACGGCAAATCAATTTTAGGAAAATTTGTTGATTTGACGGCAAATCAAATTTACGAAAATTTGTTGATTTGACGGCAAATCAAATTTAGGAAAATTTGTTGATTTGACGGCAAATCAAATTTAGGAAAATTTGTTGATTTGACGGCAAATCAAATTTAGGAAAATTTGTTGATTTGACGGCAAATCAAATTCACGAAAATTTGTTGATTTGACGGCAAATCAATTTTAGGAAAATTTGTTGATTTGACGGCAAATCAAATTTACGAAAATTTCTTGATTTGACGGCAAATCAAATTTAGGAAAATTTGTTGATTTGACGGCAAATCAAATTTAGGAAAATTTGTTGATTTGACGGCAAATCAAACTTAGGAAAAATTGTTGATTTGACAGCAAATCCAGTTTAGGAAAATTTGTTGATTTGACGGCAAATCAAATTTAGGAAAATATGTTGATTTGACGGCAAATCAAATTTAGGAAAAATTGTTGATTTGACGGCAAATGAAATTTAGGAAAATATGTTGATTTGACGGCAAATCAAATTTAGGAAAATATGTTGATTTGACGGCAAATCAAATTTAGGAATAATTGTTGATTTGACGGCAAATCAAATTTAGGAAAATTTGTTGATTTGACGGCAAATCAAATTTACGAAAATTTGTTGATTTGACGGCAAATCAAATTTAGGAAAATTTGTTGATTTGACGACAAATCAAATTTAGGAAAATTTGTTGATTTGATGGCAAACCAAATTCAGGAAAATTTGTTGATTTGACCGGCAAATCTAAAAACCCCGAAGTCGAGCAACATTTTTCAATTTTCCCATTCACAATGGAAACTTCGTTTTTTTTTAGAAAAAAAGTTTTTCATTTCGCTTTGTTTTTAAAATTTCATTTTTCGTCTCCACAAATCTGCGCGTTTGGTGCAATTTGTTGCAAACCATACTCGTTGTAAGTTTTCATTTCTGAATTTTGAATGTTAACTATTTCCTTTGTTCAATGTGTCGTTCACAATATAAAATTTACGCTTGACGCAAAACGGGTATATATTAACCATACCTTAATGCCAAAGACTTCGATGAGCCTGCCTGAAGGCTGAATGGCATCTATCGGTTTGTGAAACCACCATTGGTGCAGGATGGGTCACAAATTTGTGCTCGTATTCTCAAAAGTGTGTAGCACCTATCACCATCAGTTCGTGATAGTTGTGGCAGATTTTTTAGCAACGAATTGCGGTCTTTGAAAATCAAAATATTTTTCAAATTTGATTTGTGTAACTTTGGTGCAAATTTTTAGATCCACAACTACAAAAGTTTGTGAGTTTGAAAGCCTAACTGTCGGTAGGTGCTGTACGCAATTGATAATATGAACCCGAAACAACTATTTGATAAACTTGAAGCACACTCAATTGAATGCAGGAAATTGTCAAATATCGCATGATTAATATTTCCAAAACTTCAAATTTTATCGCATATCGAACGTAATATTTCAGACCGAACACTGCCTAAATACAAGACTGTTGCCAAATATATAATTCCGCTGCACAATTTTCAAAGATTTCCTATACTAATCATTTATTATGCTACGTATAGTATTTAGTCTTGTTTTGACACTATTGTCAACGTCATATGGACAATTTCAAGGTAAAATTTGAATTTTATAGCATAGACCAAGACTTATCATAAAGGACGGGAGTATAAAATAAGTAAAGGGGGTTATATTTTCCCCATTTCTACTTAAACAAGACATTAACCGAGCATTAGGGTTGTACTACCCTGTAAATTGTAGTGAGTTGATTTTAACTCAGAGTGAATTGAATTACTCAGTCTGAGTTAGGACTATCAGAACTCAGATTAGTGAGTTGATTCATACTCAATATGAGTTAAATGATCAACTCACCACCCGGAATCATACCAACTGAGAGTGTAAATCAACTCAAGTCAGAGTGAGTAATGCTTATTGGTATTAATTGAGAAATAACAAACTCGCTAACTGAGTTGATTGTTCAACTCATTGGAATTTACAGTGTATGCTTGTCGTACGGCACCGGCTGTCACCATACGGCATGGTACGTTTCGCGTACGATACCGCATCGTGACGCATGGCGACGGACGGCGCCGTACGGGTGGTGGGTAATGACGGACAGCGCCGGAGGTCATCAAAAGTATAGCGCTACCCTTAGAGGCAACCTTTTTTCAAACAGTGTAGCTACAAGCCCTGTCATTTGCTTTCAATTGCATAAAAATTGTGTATCTTGAGCAATTTTTGAACTAAAATCAATTATGTTAAAGGCCGTTTAACGATTAATTGCAGATCCAAACGCGAAAATTTGCAGTCTTCCACAGTTGATCGGAACCGGCGAATACCGTATCCCTCGATGGTACTATAACCCAAATTCACGCCAATGTGAACTGTTCTACTATAGCGGTTGTTGCGGTAACGAAAACAACTTTGTCACCAAAGAAGCTTGTCAAGTGTTGTGCGAAAAAGGTTCGACATTTTGCCATATTCTAAACTGGGCCCGTGTTACTTTAAGGGGCGTCATGGTTTCTGGTGGGTCTGTAAAAGTGTAGGATTACATGCTATATTACATTTTTTGCTTAGACTTAGGCTTAGGCTTAGGCTTAGGAATACGCTTTTGCAACGATTAGGCTTACGCTTAGGAACAAGTTTTTGCAATGTTTAAGCTTAGGCTTAGGCTTTGGCTTTGGCTTAGGTTTAGGTTTAGGCTTAGGCTTAGGCTTAGGCTTAGGAATACGCTTTTGCAACGATTAGGCTTAGGCTTAGGCTTAGGCTTAAATACTGTTACGCCCCTAAAAGTAACATTGGCCCTAAACGGTGTGTAGGACCTAACTGCTAGCTAGTCGTATAATTTGAAACAGTCTGACTGCGCTAGCTGCGGAACTAGAATTTCACAGAGTAGCAGGCTAATTCAGCGCAATAAATGCAGGCTCGTAGCCAATTCGCCTGAGAATTCTTCGAGTCGATCAGTTTAAAGTGTAACATTCTTTTGCGAGTGGTTTAAAACTGATTTCAAAAATAAATCAGTATCCCACAACGTCTCTCACTTTGCACAACGAGTGAGTTGAATATGCAAAATTTTCCAAAATTTTAACAACGATTTCTACGCAATCTGAGGCAATATTTTAGTCATATGGTATAAGTATTTTAATTTAAGATTTGAAAATTTAGTTGTTAATATTTGTTTCAGAAATTGAAAATCCATGTGCGTCAGGCGAATTTTTACAGCAACCAAACGGCGACCCGCGATACTGTTCACTCAGCGGTGGCGGCGTGGCGAGTTGTCCCGGTGGCTCATGGTGCCATATTGGCGCCACTCAAGAATCAACCATGTGCTGCCCTGGAGGTAAACAAAAAAGTATTTTTGACTGCAACTCACGGTTTTTGTTTATTTTAGATTTTTTTCCACATAAGAGTAAACTGTGAGCAACTAAATGCAAACTGTATATGCACAATAACTGCACAACGCAGTGTGTTTAACAAACACACGTGTATGCAGTACAAAATCTCTACAAGACATAAGAGCCTCCTATAGTTGAATGCTAATAGTAATAGCGTTTCAACTGCAAGACTAGCGATTCGAGTTCTAGCTTGACATTTCATTTTGAAATGAAATAGAAAACAATCATGCGATAAGCGGTTAATGAACATTGAAATTAAAAAATTTGAAAATTTACCAGTTGCTGGCCTTCGATTTTAGCCGGAGATGCGTGTCAAATGGCACAGTCGCGTGGTTCCGGTCGTGACAATTTACCGCGATGGTATTTCGATAACACAGCGCTCGAGTGTCGCCCGTTTAGTTATTCTGGCATGATGGGCAATCAGAATAATTTCCTATCGAAACAAGAATGCGAACAAATGTGTCCCCGTAAGGATGTTTTCAGTTTTGTTATTTTCACACTGACCGCAGCGAGTCGTAGAACTCAATTTGCGCTATGGATAGAGTAAAACCGCTGTATTAAGATTAAATAGTCCCACGACTTTGAGATTGACAGACTTGGGTTTATACTCAGTATGAAGTAGACTTTTATGTTTAAGCTTTCGTTTAGGTTTTGGCTTTCAAGGCGTTTTCTATTATGGGCTTTTGGGACCTACTGGATATGAATAATATGGGTTATTTTTTCACAAAACTGTAAAATTAGATTGGTTTCGTTTCGTTTATAACTGTAAGGGTTGCGTTATACTGAGCCGAACGTCGCCGAGTGCCGCCGTACGCCGCCGCGCGCCGCCGTACGCCGCCGTACGCCGCCGCGCGCCGCCGTACGCCGCCGCGCGCCGCCACACATCGACGCAAGGCGGCGTGCGGTAATTTGTAATAAAAAGTAATACAGCGCCGCGCGGTGGCGTCCCACGGCACACGGCGAGTGTAGCGCAACCCTAACAGACCCATAACACTGAAAACTGGTGTCGGAATGATGTTTCAGCGTTCACCAACCCGTGTTCAACGGGCGCTTATGCCAAGGCGCCTAACGGCGCCCCTCAGTACTGTTCAACTTCTGGTTCATGCTCGTCGGGCTTTTGGTGCCACATCGGTGCCGATATGTCAACCAGCGTATGCTGTCCAAGAGGTAAAACTGAAAAAAAATCACCAAATAAGATTGCATGCTGTAAATATGGTGGTGCAATTGGCGTTGTGATATCATGCGCCTGTGGAATTAGTGGTGATTGTCAGTCTGTGTAGGATGCGGGACTTTAGACCTTATACTAAGCAGCTGTAAAAGCGGGCTAGAGCGGGGATCGAACCCTCAGCCTATGGATCCTTAAGCGAACACTCTACCACTGCGCCACGCAGCCAGGCCCTCCAACTGCGTTTTTCGTCGACTATAAGTGTCGACCGTACAACACAATGTGCATTGCTTTTATTGCATATGCACCAGGACAAGCATCTCTCACATGCTTACAGTGATCATAAGATCTCGGCTGGATCAATATTTCAAACGCCAATTTCACAGCACCGTATTGTTTTCGGTCTCAGGTCTCAGTTTAGCACAGACTAGGCTACGTATCCTAGAGGCACACGAATCGGTAGTCACCAATGGTGGCTGCTGGCTTCAGTGACAGAACGGTTTACCGTGGTGGCCGCATGCTAACTAGGTGTTGCGTTACCGGCATCAAGTGAGGTCATGGCTATCGCGCATAGCCATTATGCCTGAGTATAGAGCCAAATGATGAGTCTATCCGGTGGTTCCCCTGCCTTCAGAATTGCAAAATTGGTTTTAATTTTCAACGTAAATTCACAATTCTGAATGTTTCGTTCACAGTTTGTACAGCGTTCGACTCATGTTACTTTAAGGGGCGTGCAGGTTTCTGGTGGGTCTATAAAAGAGTAGGGTGAGGAGGTTGATTGCATTTATTGCTTAAGCTTAGGAACACACTTTTGCGACGGTTAGGCTTAAGCTTAGGCTTTGGAATACGCTTTTGCAACGATTAGGCTTAGGCTTAGGCTGAGGAATACGCTTAATCTACTGTTACGCCCTTAAAAGTAACATTGGCCCTGCGTTCAATACAATGTTATAGTAAGCAATTACGTTACATTGTGTACTGTAGTGACCCGAATAAGGGGGGCAATAAGTTTGGGGTCCCCATTTTGAGTTTCAATCAATAGGAGTCCGTATCCCTAACAAGAGTTCGTATGCTTATAGAGTCCCTACCCTAATTAGAGTCCATAAATGTCAATTATCCCCAATTGTAAAACATAAAGGACTCCAGTCCCAAATAATTTGAGTTTTAAAGCGTACTTTAATTTTGAAAGTAGATTCCAAAGTGTAACCTTGCATTATCGCTCAAACTATTGACACAAGACAAATAAAACGTTTAATCCAACTCATACTTGCAATACCGGATATCAGTAACGAATGGCGGCGAAGAGTGGGTTAAAGATAAATAACAGTCTATAACCGAATAACAGGGGTACCCACTCGAGAGGCCAAATAAATATCAGCCTCCCCCTTCTTATTCGTGTCACTACAATACGTAAGTTATTGTAGATTTTGGATTAAGCTTCAATGTTTTATTTTGATTGACAAAGTGAAATATAAAACACTTAATTTATACTTTTACAGCTTCGGATCCTTGCAAGCAATCGTTGACTCCTGGCGTTGGAGACGCCAATCTGCAACGGTAAATTGAATTATAAATTTAAATTTGAATTAGAATCTTTAGGGTGGCGCTCAGAGACGGATCCAAAAATTTCTGCCGGGGGGCCGGCGGGCTGGCAAATGTTATGAAACGCAAAAAAAGTTGCAAGGTAGGGACCTACCAGTTTATTACTATAAATGCTGCGGAGAAAATTGTAAAAAATTGCAAGGTGGGGGGAACCTTAGCATTTTAACACCAAAATTTCTAATGGGGGCGGCCCCGCTTTTGGATTCGCTGGCGGTGACTCTTATAACTTCGCTGTGCCGCAAACCGGTGCCTGGCGTCTAAGGCCGATATGGTTCATAGGAAAGTTTAATTACAGAAGTTGACACGTTCCGATATTACAACTTTGCTATAATCTTTCTGATCCTACCTATAATCCTATAATGTGTAATTTTGCCTGAAACCTGTTTTCTTGGTTAGGTATCGTATAATGATTGTTGGTACAGACGCGCTCAATAGGCTTACGCTTAGGAATATGCTCATTCTTACGCTTAGGCTTAGACTTAGGCTTAAAGCTTATGAATAAACTCATTCTTACGCTTAGGCTTAGACTTAGGCTTAAAGCTTATGAATAAACTCATTCTTACGCTTAGGCTTAGACTTAGGCTTAAAGCTTATGAATAAACTCATTCTTACGCTTAGGCTTAGACTTAGGCTTAAAGCTTATGAATAAACTCATTCTTACGCTTAGGCTTAGACTTAGGCTTAAAGCTTATGAATAAACTCATTCTTACGCTTAGGCTTAGACTTAGGCTTAAAGCTTATGAATAAACTCATTCTTACGCTTAGGCTTAGACTTAGGCTTAAAGCTTATGAATAAACTCATTCTTACGCTTAGGCTTAGACTTAGGCCTAAAAGCTTATGAATAAACTCATTCTTACGCTTAGGCTTAGACTTAGGCTTAAAAGCTTATGAATAAACTCATTCTTTACGCTTAGGCTTAGACTTAGGCTTAAAAGCTTATGAATAAACTCGTTCTTACGCTTAGGCTTAGACTTAGGCTTAAAGCTTATGAATAAACTCATTCTTACGCTTAGGCTTAGACTTAGGCTTAAAGCTTATGAATAAACTCATTCTTACGCTTAGGCTTAGACTTAGGCTTAAAGCTTATGAATAAACTCATTCTGACGCTTAGCCTTAGACTTAGGCTTAAAAGCTTATGAATAAACTCATTCTTACGCTTAGGCTTAGACTTAGGCTTAAAGCTTATGAATAAACTCATTCTTACGCTTAGGCTTAGACTTAGGCTTAATGAATGTTAATGTATAAACTCATTCTTACGCTTAGGCTTAGACTTAGGCTTTAAGCTTATGAATAAACTCATTCTTACGCTTAGGCTTAGACTTAGGCTTAAAGCTTATGAATAAACTCATTCTTACGCTTAGGCTTAGACTTAGGCTTAAAGTACTTATGCTTAATAAACTCATTCTTACGCTTAGGCTTAGACTTAGGCTCAAAGCTTATGAATAAACTCATTCTTACGCTTAGGCTTAGACTTAGGCTTAATTTTTTTTTTTGTTTTTTTTTTTTTTTTTTTTTTTTTGTTTTTTTTTTTTTTTATTAATTAACTAATTTTACGCTTAGGCTTACTTAGGCTTAAAGCTTATGAATAAACTCATTCTTACGCTTAGGCTTAGACTTAGGCTTAAAGCTTATGAATAAACTCATTCTTACGCTTAGGCTTAGACTTAGGCTTAAAGCTTATGAATAAACTCATTCTTACGCTTAGGCTTAGACTTAGGCTTAAAGCTTATGAATAAACTCATTCTTACGCTTAGGCTTAGACTTAGGCTTAAAAGCTTATGAATAAACTCATTCTTACGCTTAGGCTTAGACTTAGGCTTAAAGCTTATGAATAAACTCATTCTTACGCTTAGGCTTAGACTTAGGCTTAAAGCTTATGAATAAACTCATTCTTACGCTTAGGCTTAGACTTAGGCTTAAAGCTTATGAATAAACTCATTCTTACGCTTAGGCTTAGACTTAGGCTTAAAGCTTATGAATAAACTCATTCTTACGCTTAGGCTTAGACTTAGGCTTTAATCTTATGAATAAATCTCATTCTTACGCTTAGGCTTAGACTTAGGCTTAAAATTTTTGCTTATGAATAAAATTTTTTCGCTTAGGCTTAGACTTAGGCTTAAAAGCTCATGAATAATCTCATTCTTACGCTTAGGCTTAGACTTAGGCTTAAAGCTTATGAATAAACTCATTCTTACGCTTAGGCTTAGACTTAGGCTTAAAGCTTATGAATAAACTCATTCTTACGCTTAGGCTTACCTGATTTAGGGTAAATTATGACTGTAAACTTATTGATATTTCTTTTTATGTTAGGCTTAGGCTTAGGCTTAAAGCTTTAAAAATTTTCGCTTAGGCTTAGACTTAGGCTTAAAGCTTATGAATAAACTCATTCTTACGCTTAGGCTTAGACTTAGGCTTAAAGCTTATGAATAAACTATTCTTCGCTTAGGCTTAGACTTAGGCTTAAAGCTTATGAATAAACACATTCGTACGCTTAGGCTTAGACTTAGGCTTAAAGCTTATGAATAAATTATTTTACGCTTAGGCTTAGACTTAGGCTTAAAGCTTATGAATAAACTCATTCTTACGCTTAGGCTTAGACTTAGGCTTAAAGCTTATGAATAAACTCATTCTTACTGCTTAGGCTTAGACTTAGGCTTAAAGCTTATGAATAAACTCATTCTACGCTTAGGCTTAGACTTAGGCTTAAAGCTTATGAATAAACTCATTCTTACGCTTAGGCTTAGACTTAGGCTTAAAGCTTATGAATAAACTCATTCTTACGCTTAGGCTTAGACTTAGGCTTAAAGCTTATGAATAAACTCATTCTTACGCTTAGGCTTAGACTTAGGCTTAAAGCTTATGAATAAACTCATTCTTACGCTTAGGCTTAGACTTAGGCTTAAAGCTTATGAATAAACTCATTCTTACGCTTAGGCTTAGACTTAGGCTTAAAGCTTATGAATAAACTCATTCTTACGCTTAGGCTTAGACTTAGGCTTAAAGCTTATGAATAAACTCATTCTTACGCTTAGGCTTAGACTTAGGCTTAAAGCTTATGAATAAACTCATTCTTACGCTTAGGCTTAGACTTAGGCTTAAAGCTTATGAATAAACTCGTTCTTACGCTTAGGCTTAGACTTACGCTTAAAGCTTATGAATAAACTCATTTTTACGCTTAAGCTTAGGCTTAGGAATATGCTTATATTACTGTTCCACCCTGTTCGTTACATTGGCCCAAATATGATACTGTACGAGGCAAACGGTTTATCTGTAAAATAGCAAAGTTAAACCGGGATAAAAGTAATAGGCTTAGATTCAAGCTAAATAGTATATATATTCGTCAGTTTATCATAAAACTTCAAGAATCATTTGGCTAAGTATTTCAGGTGGTACTACAACGTAGCAATTAATGACTGTCAACAATTTACGTATCGTGGTTTTATGGGAAATCAGAACAATTTTTTGACACAAGACGAGTGTAACGAATTATGTAAAAGTAAGCTTATTTGACGTACTTAGCTAATGTATGTAGATGAACCAGAAAATACCAGGGACGCAGATAAGCCAGGGGGTGAGGAATTGTAAGTTTAGCGTTGCCAAGCCAAACTTTGGTTTGTCTTGAAAAGATACAAAATGTATTCTGTATTAATGCGGACTGATATTAATGATATGGGCCAATGTACTGAATAGGGGCGCAACAGCACTATAAGCTTGTTCCTAAGCCTAAAGCCTAAGCCTAAGCCTAAACCTAAGCGTAATGAGCATATTCCTAAACTTAAGCCTGGGCGTAAGCCTAAGCCAAGCAAAAAATTCGTCTAAAGTTCAAGCTTATTCTTTTCTAGTCCCACAGAAAAACGTTCCGCCCCTAATCTTTATATGGGCCCATATTCCTAAGCCTGTAACCTGAATCCTAAGCAAAACATTAGTCGAAAGTGTAACATATTGTAGCCGTAGGCGAAAACGAGACGCTCCTAAAAGTATAACATGGCCCATTAAACGTTATAAAAGACATAGCGTTGCTATAACTTTATACTGTGATTTATGTCAAATTTTTGTTTAAAAGTTTGTAATGTTTCAGCGGCTCCTCCAATCTGTTCCACTGGACCTCCGTTAAAAGATCTTTCAACTCAAGAAGCGAAACGATGCAGCGCCATAAGTCCATTGGGATCGTGTCCTTCTGGATATTGGTGCCACGTTGGCGCCGATGAAGAGTCGACCATTTGCTGTTCAGGAGGTAAATGAATTTTTTTACAATAAAACTTGCTTTACACTATAACTCGTACTCTCAAATTTGTGTATAGCACTATCGCCAGTTGGTAATAGGTTTCGTAACTTTTGAACTATAATTGAGAAATTCAAAAATTCAGCACGTTTTTGACATTTCATTTGTCGTACTTCTGCGCCAATTTTGAGAAAACGCAAGTGCAAAAATTTGTCAATTTGAAACCAATCACTAAACTGGTCTGATAGGCTGTAGTACATTTTTTACGATACTGGCAATTGTCAGAATTTTCCTACCCTTTTGATGTCTTATAAAAGTTATATGGATAAAAAAAATCAACTTCTTCTAGCCTTTTTTTAATGAAACCTTGACTATTATAATACAACTAGCCAGGCGGCTTTGTGCAATGTGCAAAAGTTAGCGAATGCACAACAATCAGCATGCAAATTTTGTTTTCACAGAACAGTTATATTTGTGTTGTAAGAAAAAATATTACAAAGTATTAATGCTGAAAAGTTACCCAAAATACATATGTCGAGCGTTCCAGCTTTAATTAAACCTGTTAACATTTCAGCTCGAAACCCTTGCAATTTGGGTCAAGATTTGGGTCAAGGTGACGCGGCGTTACAACGATGGTACTACGATTCAGCAGCAAGAACCTGTCGCCAGTTTGTCTACGGCGGACGCATGGGAAATCAAAACAATTTCGTGTCACAAGAAATGTGCATGCGGACTTGTCAACGTAAAAATTTCGTTTTCTTTGGTATTTTTGGCAATTGAACAAGGGCCGTATGCAGGAAAACAGATGAAATGGTTATTTCGTAGCCCGAAACAAAATTTCTGCAGACAAACAGAAATAACCAGATTTGACCTGTTGTTGAACATTGTAAATTTCAGTGAGTTGATTTTACCTCAGAATGAGTTGATTCACTCAGTATGAGTAAGGACTATCAGAACTCAAAATTTTGAGTTGATTCAATTTACTCTGAGTTAATTAATCAACTCACCCTGAGTCAACTCAACTCAGAGTGAGAATGAACTCAATTCAGAGTGAGTTAACGTTTATTGATATTAATTCAAATATAACCAACTCGCTAAGCTGAATTGAATAATCAACTCAGTGCAATTTCTAGTGAATATATAACCTTCTATACATTAAAGATCGCAAAATTTTCTTTTAAACAAAGTTATGCCCTCTCAGAATGAAACTCTGGCTACGCTGCTATCGTCGATCCGTACAAAAGTATCAGACCGAAACATTTCAGGTTTACCGGAAACAACAAAATTTCAAACCGCACTAAATAAAGCATCGGACAGCAACTGACCGGAAATACAACAGACAATTTGTAAATTTTGACCCGCGTGAAACAAATCTTTACTCGCATGTATACCCACGGCTGAAATTTTTTCACCCGACGCCGCGTTTATACGCAGATTCCCGCTGGTAATGTCCCACTCTGCTTATAACGGCCAATGTTACTAAACCAGCGTATCGTTGAATATAAGCATATGACTAAGGTCAAGCCTCAGCGTAAAAATAAGCCTAGATATAAGCTAAGACCTAAGCCCAAGCTTAAAAGCCTAAAGCAACAGGTTGTTGTCTAAACCTTAAGTTTGCTCTATTGGAGTCCCACAGAAAAACGGTACGCCCCTCAAAGCAACTCGGTTGAACTGTATCACAATATTGTTGAAGTCTTTAGTGGAAATGAAAATTTGACGCAATAATTTTACTTGATTTTTTTTGAATTTTAGAAGCCGAAAATCCATGCAATGGTCAACCAGCAAAAGATCCCAATGGACAGACGATATTTTGTAGCGTCGCCGACCGCGAATGTCCGGTCAACTTTTGGTGTCACTTAGGAGATCGACCCCAGACAACTGTCTGTTGCCCAGGCCGTAAGTGCAATTTTATTAGGAAATATTCTCAAATAACTGTAGCACCTATCAACCTACAGCCAAAGAAAATATTTTGAAAAAAAGTATCGATGTTCTTTGTATTTCAATGATTCTGGTAAACACGTAAATTATTTTGAATTTTTAGAAATTTTATACTAAATTTTTTACTCGTTTTTCCACTTGACTTCTTTATTGCTATCAGTTTGTTTCTTTACCAGTTATATACTATCTGGTATATTCGCTGATTGAGCCAAGTGAAACTCGGAGCGAAGCTCGGAGTTTCACGAAGCGTTTTATGCTCGGGGGTCGAAATGTGGCTGTCCGTCTGTCCATCCGTCCGTCCGAAAAGAATCTCAGGAACCGCGGAACCGATTTTGATAAAGTTATTTCGTTCGAAAGCTTGTTATCCTGGGGTGTTCACCTCGCATGGGTGTTTTAAAATTTTAAGCCGTTTATTAGCTACAAGCTAATTTGCATAATTGGTTCAGCCTAAATTAGAAGTTTTTAAAATATTTCACTAATTATTAGGGTTAAAAGCAATCTAATTTCAGCAATAAAAAGTTTTTGGGTGCGACGAATCTAAATTGTTTACAAACCTTTACAACCGATAATTTAATAGTTAGCTAATAACTAATTTGCATATTAGCATATTTGATAAACTTAAGTTAGAACTTTTTGCAATATTTCACAAACTTTTAGTGTTACTGAAGAATTTTTGGATGCGAGGAATTTGAATAAGTTGTTCACAAACCTCCAAAACCGATAAATGAATAGTTAGCGGATAACTAATTCGCATATTAGCTTAATTCCTTAAGTGTGTTCAACTCAACTCAGAGTGAGAATCAGCTCAACTACAGAGCGAGTTAAATTTTAATGTTATTAACTCAGAAATAACAAACTTTCCATCTGAATTGTATTAATTAACTCAATTTACAGTGTAAGTTTTAGCAACAAATCCATGCAGTGTACCTCAAGCGCCTGGAATTGGCCTCGCACGCCTGACACGATATTACTACAATTCAGAACTCCGAGCTTGTGAAGAATTTACTTATCATGGTCGGACTGGTAATCAAAACAATTTTCTAACCCTCGAAGAATGCAATCGACATTGCCCAGGTAAGATCCTTAAACATCGCACGTGCAAGTGTTTGCAGCGAGAACTTGCAGCTGCAATTTGCAGCGGAAAAGTTTGTTCGTTAATCTACTATAAATCTTGCAGCTGTATGTTGCAGCGTGAGTTCTCGCTATAAAAACTTGCATCTGCAAATAGGGCTTTAGAAATTTAATGATCTTATAAGCCCTATTGACACGTGCAAGATTTCGCAGCAAAAACTTGCATGTGAAACTGGCTCGCGAAAAGCTTGGTCACAAAGCAGCTTTTAAGTTCATACAGCTGCAAATTATTGACCAGAATTCATATTATTTAATTTAATTCGCACCTGTGAGAACGCAGTTGCAAATCCCTTGAATTTCTTGCACCTGCATTTTGATTGGTCAATCGGAGCGTTCCTTTGAAAATATTTACTGGTGCAAGTTATTCCGAACTTGCACGTGTTTGACAGAATGGGGCATTGGTGAATAAAAATTTCATTTTTAAATTATTAATTGGAAAATTTTATAACAATTTCTCAATTTTTCTAAATTCAACCAAACTTTTATGTGTTAAAGCAGAAACCAGATTTTCAAAAATCATAGTGAAGCGCATAAAATTTGAACACTATGATTTTCAAATGTACACTGTAAATTCCAATGGGTTAATTAATCAACTCAGACGAAAAGTTAGTTCTTTCTGAGTTAATAACAGTAAACTTAAACTCATTCTGAGTTGATTTGATTCTCACTGTGAGTTGAGTTGACTATGGACGAGTTGCTTAATTAACTCAGAATGAATTGAATCAATTCAAAATTCTGAGTTCTGATATTCCTAACTCAGGCTGAGTGATTCAACTCATTCTGAGTTAAAATCAACTCACTGGAATTTACAGTGTAGTCATTATAAATTAATGATTTACAGTTTAATCGTTGCAATAGTTCATTTTTATAATATATTTTGTAAATTATGTTCAATTTTAATTTATTTTTTTCAGGTTTTTCTGCCAGTGTTTTTTGATACTAGTGATTGACCGATCGGTTTTTAATAATAGGCATAAGTGACCACACGCAACTCATATATGCCAAAAATACCAAGTTACCTGTCGCAAAAACAATATTAAGGTGACGCTATACTTGTCGTACAGCGCCGTCCGTCACCGCGCGGCAACGTACGCAAATCATTCAGCTTCAATACACTGTAAATTCCAATGAGTTGATTATTCAATTCAGCTAGCGAGTTGGTTATTTCTGAATTAAACAATAACTCACTCTGAGTTGAGTTGATTCTTACTCTGAGCTGAGTTAACTCTGGGCGAGTTGATTACTCCGATTGAATTGAATCAACTCAAAATTCTGAGTTCTGATAGTCCTAACTCACACTGAGTGATTCAACTCATTCTGAGTTAAAATCAACTCACTAAAATTTACAGTGTAGCACACAGTAAACTACGGTGACGGACGGCTCTGAATGGTATTAGAAATATTAAAAAGTATAACGTCACCTCAACACTAACTGCATGAAGAAGTATCAGCGTTAACAATTAACGTAAAACATAATTGCATGCAGCATGCAACTAATTTTGCTTATTTCAATACTGCTGTACTGCGCATAGCCCATAAGACTTGTCGGCCATGTAAAGATCAGAGGCGGAACGTTTTTCTGTGGGACTGCAATCGAGTAAGCTTAAGCTTTTTTGTTTGGTTTTAGGCTTTTATGCTGACGAATATGTTCATTCTTACGCTTAAGCTTAGATATAGGGTTCGGAATATGCTTATAGTACTGTTCCGGCCCTGTTCTATACATGTGCCGGAATATACACTGTAAAAAATCGGGAGTCAAGTTAACTCCCTCGGAAATAGGCTTTTAACGACTACACAAATTGAGTCAAATTTGACTCCGCCAGAGTCCAATTCGATTCACTGTTGACTTTGGCGGAGTCAAATTCGACTCAGTTTGTGTAGTCAGGAAAAGCCTGTTTCCGAGGGAGTCAACTTGACTCCCCATTTATTACAGTGTATATGCTTGTAATACTGTTCCCCTCTTATCTTTACATTGGCCAGAGTGTGAAACGCGGAGGTAAGATACTTAGGTCCCAAACAAGCAATAAACCGTTGAATCATTTGCATTTTTTTAATTTGATGTTCACGCTTAGCATTAATCCTTCAAACGTTGTTTGAAACCGAATATCTCAGGGTGCAACTGTAGAAGTTATAAAAACTGGCCAATTTCACGGTCGTAAAACTATAGATTAAGCACATTCCTAAACGAAACAAGAAATATTTAGCCTAAATTCTGAGTCTACTCTTGTGTATTCCCAGTCCAAAATCCTGTATAGAAGTGAAAAAAGAGCTGGTATTCTTCGAAGTGGTCCATAAATTAAGTGCGAACGTTGCATTCGACCTTTGGACGGTTTTTTGCAATTATAAAAAATGTCCCTGAAATAAAACATTGGACTATATTTTTGAAAAAACGATACGAAACGTTTCTCGTACAAAATTGTCGACACATCGGACAAATGCGCTTGAGCCGGAGGTCAAATAACAGCTGGAGGTCAGAAAACAAACCGCGAAGGTGCGTTTGGCGAAAAATTGGAAAAACGAACAGATTGGCAAGCAAACGCCCATACGAAACGTTACTGGTATACAAAGATGTTGACGCAGGAAAACTAAATACAGACTTTGAAGTTTGAAATGTTACTATACGAGGTTGATATAAACTGTTGCGAATGTTATTAAACCGAACAAACTTCAATTCAATTAGGTAATTAAAAGACGTTTGTGCCAAAACACAATAGACGGCGCGGCCAATGTAAAGAACAGGGGCGGAGCAGTTTTATAAGCATACTCCTTAAGCCAGTCAAAAGATTTAGTCTGAAGCTTACTTTTTTACTCCCACAGAAAAACGTTCCGCCCCTGATCTTTACATGGACTGACGGCGCTATAAAAACAATGGTGGTTAAAATCAGGTCGCATCGGCTAAAGATTCTTTAGTTACTAGACATCTCATTTGAACAAATGATATTTTAATCCTTTCATATTACTAAAAACAAAAATGTGTTAAACAGAACACCATATTTAGAGCGCCCCTAATAATACAGTCAACCGTTTACTAGCCAAAAGTAAGTGTACGGCCATTATGGTGTATATACAAAATGTATCAGAATCCCACATATATAAAACCTGCTGCATCAGGAAGCATAATCACTGACCATTAAACATAGTATAACTGCATGTTCCTCATTTCAATTTTTTTCACTTTTGTACAATTTTTCTACAAATCTCGTGAAATGCGTACGCTAAGAATATGCTTATAATACTGTTCCGCCCATGTTCTTTATATTGACCAAAGTTTCAAACATGTTTTGGTTTTTTTACAAAACGTACACCGATTTTTACTGAAACCGGATATCACACAGAATAACCATTACATGGGCCAAACTGCCAATGATTTTCTAGCCTAATAACCTCAAAAGGTTTCCAGCATACATTACTAATGTAAACATTTTACACAGTTGATTGTTCTAGTTGTAAAACACACTAAACATTGGAATTTCCTAACCACAGCTAAACTGTAATTTTCACGTATATCTCGCAAGCCCACTTGACAACTATATGTCAATTGAATCATAAAACGTGATGTCGGTTCTGAAACCAACCAGAAAACAAACAGCAAAAGCGTAGCCATGTGTGCTTCCTAAAACGGTGTTTTGAAAAGTTGCCAGTTTTCAATTGGCAGCACAAGAACCCTCCCTTTTCTGTGAAATATTCATAGATCGTGATTCTTTTTCCAAAATCTCGGCTAAACTACTGACAGATTTGATTCAACAGATTTACGAAAGCATTTTCGGTTTTTAAAATACGACAAAACTCAAATTAACCCGTTCTCACATAGAGTATATTTTGAGCAACTCAGCGACACAATATATAGTGTTTAAAAAATTACTACGTGTCTTAGCGCAGTATATATACCAGTCGTAGTGGAACTACATTTATTGAGCGAAGCTCGAACGCACGCAAGCAATTAAAATAATATGCAAATTAGTTATTAGCTAACTATTCATTTATCAATTTTGGAGGTTTTTAAGCAATTTCCTAAGATTCCTCGCACCCAAGAACCCTTCAGCCACCCTAATAATTATTGAAGTCATTTTAAAAGTCATGTTTTTTCTCGTCAATTAAGCAAATATGCAAATTAGCTATTAGCTAACTATTCGATAATCGCTTTTAAAGGTTTGTAGACAATTTATTCAGATTCCTCGCACCCGAAAACCCATTATTGCTGAAATTAGATTGCTTGTAACCCTAATAATTAGGGAAACATTGTAAAAACGCCTAATTTAAGCTTATCAATTATGCTTATATGCAAATTATCTATTAGCTAACTACTTAATTATCGGTTTTAGACGTTTGTAAACAATTTATTCAGATTGCTCGCACCAAAAAACCTTCAGTAAACCCTAATAATTATTGAAATAATTTAAAAAGTCCTAGTTTTGTGCTGTCAATTAAGCTAATATGCAAATTAGCTATTAGCTAATTATTCAATTATCGGTTTTGGATGTTTGTAAACTATTTATTAAAACTCCTCGCACCTAAAAACCCTTTAGTGCTGAAATTATATTGCTTTTAACCTTAATAATTACTTAAATATTGTAAAAAGTTCTAATTTAGGCTTATAAACTATGCTAATATGCAAATTATCTATTAGCTAACTGCTCAATTATCGGTTTTGGAGGTTTGTAAACAGTCTACGCAGATTCCTTGCACCCAAAAACCCTGTAATGCTAAAATTACATTGCTTCTAACTGTAATAATTAGTGAAATATTGTGGAATGTCCTAGTTTAGGCTTAATTAATTATGCAAATTAGCCTGTAGCTAATAAACGACTCAAAATTTTAAAACAACAATGCGAGGTTAACACCCCAGGATAATTGGCTTTCAAACAAAAAAAGTGTATCAAAATCGGTTCAGCCATTCCTGAGATTCTTTTCGGACGGACAGACGGACATCCACCTTTCGACCCACAAGTACAAAACATAAAACGCTTCGCTCAATAAAATCTCAACAAGACTTAAGATCGGCTTCGGGCTCGAGCAACAATCTCCTACAGCTGAGTAGTTGTGGTAAACACCTTCTACCCATGACGCTGCGATTCCAATCCTGGCTTGAAATTAAATGTTATACGAAATGAAATAGACAATAATCATGTGAGAAACGGTTAAATATATAATATACAAACAAGTATAAGACATTCATAAAAGCTCGTTCAGTCAACTATACCGTCATGTATCAACAGTCCAATCACTACATACTCATATATACAAGCTTATATATAATATATAATATACAAACATTTACAAGATTAAATACCAAAATTTCAGATCAATTAATAATTATGGCAAATATGATCATGCTTTCCAAAAAACTTAAATCCACCCTTTCGAGTTTTTCTTACACTACTAAATATTGGGCTCGTGAAACTTAGTTGTTACATAATTGGAACAAAAACATTTGGCAGACACCCAGCAAAAAATTTACTACAAAATCGTTAATTTCTTTTCAAAATGTAACAGAAACAACACTTCCACTGCACTGATTTATTACAAAAATAGCACAGTATATAATACGAGAAATAAAATAAGCATTAACGTGAATCGGTGGTACGATAATATTAACCCAACATAAGCAAACTGATTAAATTTTGCTTCATTTAGCTCCAGACAGAGGGAAGTTGAACACGTTTCACCATACCTTAGACTAATTTTACAGCTAAGTAAAACTAAATTCAAACGTAACTTTAGGTCTGCCGCAAGATCTAACTACGCAGGGCTACGGTGACACGTCAGATTCTTGTAATTTTGGGCCACATTCATAATTTTCTTGAAACGTATGATAGCATCCGTCCAAATTTGTCTATAAGTTTCGAACCTAGTCCTAACAAGCAAACTGTGCTATACGCAGCTCAAAATATTGATCCCCGGGCCCCGATAGGTTCAATGAAACCCCTCAAATTAGAGAAATAGCAAAAAAAAGGAAATAAAACGTTACAATAGTCCAAAGTAAACTGAAACAATGTTAATACTGAAACACAACACTTGTATATACAATGCACATTGTTATTTCACTATAAAATACACAATATATACATCAAAAATATATTACAGAATCAATTTACACTACACAAAACATAATTTTAGGCAAAAAACAACCTGGACATATAACCTCTTTATTGATATTTCCATTTACATAAAGCGTATGGTTCTGCTTAAGCTTAGACTTAGGAATAAAAATAATACAAACATGTCGTTGTTCCTAATCATTTCTATTGGACTATTTATCAAGGTATCAGGATGCCACATTTTCTAGTAAGAGATGGATATAAGTTCACAATCGCAATGATTATATATTTTCAAAACAAGTTGCTATTAATAATGATTCGTTACGATTTTTTCTTTTTGACGCAGGTTTTAATATTTATAGTACTGACTATAAAACATTAATTTTAGATACATTAAATTTCATTTCCGTTTTATGTAAAACCCTATCACGAATGCTTAACTCAAGTCTAAATAATTTAACCAAAAATACAAGCCTAACCTTGGGCATCTACTCGGCAAACGGGTTCAATTTATCATCATAATCAACAGACGCGACCACACTTTCAAACGGATTAACACTCGCCGTTGTTGCGTGCACGCTACTCCGAACCTCGCCTATGCCACCCACGGCCTTTTTAGCCCTATTGGTGCCGACGTTCGGCTCAGAATGCCTCATCCCAGAACCAGATCTTTCACAACTCATAGGCATTTTCCGTTCTCCATCATCAATCGAAGGGGTATTATCTGAACTTGAAAACAAGCTTCTGACGCTTGCCCCAGTAATCCAAGACCGCGCACCTGTATTGCTCGATTTTTCAACTGCTACTGTTTCAACTAAACGAGGCTTTTCATCCAACTTACGTTTGGTTGAATTGGATTTAGCAGTTGCAAGCAACGACGCGAGAGATCGCTCCTGTCGAGGTACTTCTGTAGAACGAATTATAACTTCAACATTCGATTCGCAGGCAGGTTGGTAATTTTCAGAATAATTGTTACTATAAGATGTGTCTTGGGTACCATTAGTAAGGTGTGACTTTTGGCGTTGTTGTTGTTGTTGTTGTTGCTGCAGCTGTTTTCGTTGCTTGTGCAAACGCTGCGCTTCATCAATAGTGTTTCGAGGCTGGAAAGCATTAGCAACGAACCATGATCTGATTAGAATACTTCTAGTAAATTACGGTTAGCTACTAAGTTATTCTGAATGCCCACAACCCGTCTGAAACAAGTTTTATAAAAGGCAAAGACATAGCTGATAACACAAAAGAATTTTATTCACAAACAATCTTTTATAGTTTTTCAAATGTTGCAACGTAAATAGGAACCTTACGAAAAAATCCAATTATTGCACTACTGAAATTTGAAATACTGCGATCCATACATAAGGAACAATATTTTTCAGCTGAACATAGACACCCAAAACGACACACAGTAGGGTGTGTCCAGCTGGAAAAATTTTGAACGCTGCATTACCGTGACTGCAATTTCAGTATCAGAAATAGAGCTTGAGCTCAAACTTTCCGACTGCGATAACGCTCGTTGCCGGCGTCGTTCACATCGCGGACAAGCTTTTTGTCTCCGATCGAAACACAACCTAAAACAACAAAAAATAACTTAATATTAGTGCAACTGGCATAGCATTAACAGAAATTGAAGTTTTTTGCCCAAACAGGAACAGGAGCCGAAAACAATTTGCATCGTCGAAACACCAATTTATTCTTTTTATTGAGAATTCGTTATAAACTTTTGTTACTCTTATAAAATGATACCACCATAATTAAAAACACCAGCTTGAATGTTTGAACCTGAAATAAAGCTATATACGAATGAACGCAAAATACCGACCATTTCAAGCTGGAAAAAAGCACGCATCTATGAATTCCGAGTCACAAAACCCTGCGTTTACACCACATTTATCACAAAAAGAATACGGACACTAACCTGTGAAAGACAGCAAAACACTGGCAACAAACCGCAACATAATCGTCAAACGGAAAAATAACATCTTTCTCTGAACATAATTCGCATACAAAACCATTGCCAATACACACCTATAACACTGATAACAGAATAGTGACACATTTCAGATAATACGCAATTCAATTTTAAATAATCTTTTATATTAATAAAGTTTTTGGTTCAATTCACAAATCTCAAAACTAAGGTCGCGCACGAAATATATTCATCTGAAACAAATTATAGATATTACTGAAATTGGAAAAATGCAAGATTCGGATTCGGAATCGTCAAATTAGCAATGGATTTGGATTCGCTTAAATCGTGGATTCGGTGCCACCCTGCCGCTTATATGCCACAGTCTAATTTACACAGGTCAAGCCTAAATTAATACGTATTAATTACATTATGTCACAAATTATTAGAGTTGCAAGCGATCTAATTACAGTAATAATGGGTTTTTGGTGGGAAGAATCTGAATTAATTGTGTATAAGTCTCCAAAACAGATAAATGAATAGCTTGCTACTTACCAATTAGTATTATATTTGTATTTTTGATGATGCTTAGCATTACGATCCGCGGGGTTTTTTAGATAGCAAACACTTAAACATTACACTGAAACTTTCTGTACTTGCAAACTATTAGAATACTCTCAAATTATCATATTCAGATTAGCAAATCCAATTATTGTATTTGAGCATATCGTCAATAATTGGGTCCGACTACAGAAACATATGTGCAACTTTTTTTACAATACCGATAGGAATACTTATTAGAACGGCTGGCTAGCAACGACGAATAAACTTTACGACCGTAGATCAACCTTTTTTGTTATGTTTAAAACTCACTATTTGAATAAGACTGTTCAAAGTAGGTTTTAAACGATCAGGCTACAAAATTAAGTCTCTCGTTTGTTAGCGTACACTCCTAAGTAGCACCAAAATAAAAAGTTAGCTGACGTACAAAAATTACTATCGGTGATGTATTATCACTAACCTCACAATCGTGTTTGATATGTTGAGTAAAAATTTCAATAATAGAAGTTAGTTGAGCTTCTAATTCGCCCGATTGTAAATCGACCAGATCTCCAAGAGAATATGTGTCCGCATTTTCAACGAAATGTTGCCGTTTTCTAAGCTACAAAAACAGAGAGTTACAACAGTTAACAAACGCCTAGTAGAAATGTAATTTATCGTTAGCTATGTTTAATTTGGTCAAATTCTCCCTATTACTCAAAACGTAAGTCTAAAATTGATAAAGTTTATTAAAACTTGAACGACAAAAATATGACAGTTCTTAGCAACAAAATGAAGATAGCTTATCCAAAATTCCAAAAAGAATCATATACCAGGGCAGGGACCGAACAGACGATTTAATCACACTAACACAGTACACATATCTTGTCAACTTCATTAAAAACAAACTATTACAACTAAAAAGAAAGAAATTAAATCACTGGCTGTCCGTCCTATCGACTTACCTCTAGCAATAATCGTTGTTCCCGAGCATTTTTACAACACATCAAATAGCATTTCATCAGTAAAATATCAGATCTCATTTTCTGAAATAACCAAGTTAGTTGAGTCAATGAATTGAACCACGCTAAAAACTTTCGACCTCGCTACCAAGTATCATAATTTATAACAGGGTGTAGCCAGATTGTAATGTTAAAAAATACAAAAGTATAGCATAGCAGGTGGTGTCATATCGAAGTTTGCCTTTGGGTATGCCAGCTAGTCATAACAATAGAATATGTAACATAACATATGAAAACATGAAATATAAAAAACAACGTCAAACAGTTACCCTAACTATCCTCAATTCGTCAACTAAATTAAACAAATTTTTATTGAGCGTATCCATTTTGAACAACGGACTTTTATAGACCAGCTTCAAATACTGTTTCCAACATCGAGACACCTATAAAACAAGTAACACCAAACCTGGCAGCTTTAGCTAAAACAAAATTTGCCAGTAAAGTAATACTAAGCTTGAAAATGAAAGCGTGTTTCAAAGCATAAAATTATTATAGCTTTTTGTTACAACACCAAAAGTGTAAACACACCACGCATGGGTGCAGCGATAGAATTTTGTGCAACTTTAAAAAAATTGCAAAATCAGTTAAAAAATTTCATAGTTTTTTATTTGTTGAGAACACTAATTCTGCTAAAATTTCCATACTTTTCTAGGTACAAAATCCCAATTGTGAACAACGCGTGCTGGTATTATCATATCGTCGTTCCAGTGGCAATTTGGACAAAAATACGCTCCACTGTAGTCACACAACCGCGCTTCGGCTGCATCTCCAGCTGAAAAATGAAATATATTAAGCCACCAATTGCTGGATACTGAAACATAGAACGCCAGAAATGGCTGAATAACGAAATATACAGAAATCCACAAATTCTCAAAACAATCCGACAGAATGTCAAAAAAAAACTCTGTTGGCTCGCATCCAATAGTTACTTGTTGTAAATTTGTAACATGCTATCGCACTTATGTATTATCAAGAACAAATCACCGTCAAGCCCGATGTGTAACTCAACCCACTCTGTGTACAAAAGAATATACAAATGCCCGTTAATATAGCCCTACCATTCGGGTTTGGCACTGGAAAAAAACTCTGTTGGCCCGCATCCAATAGTTACTTGTTGTAAATTTGTAACATGCTATCACACTTATGTATTATCAAGAACAAATCACCGTCAAGCCCGATGTGTAACTCAACCCACTCTGTGTACAAAAGAATATACAAATGCCCGTTAATATAGTCCTACCATTCGGCTTTGGCACTGGCGAAATAAGTTGGCAATTAAACAACCTTTAAGTGCAAACTCTTACTCGAAAACGTCAATTTTGTTTTGCATTCAGCACAGCGATATTTCTGTACCGCAAGTCCTTTTTCTGGACAAATCTTCAACTGTGGCATTGGATGTTCCTTAACCTAAAGGCGTAAATACGCACTTCGAAAACAATACTTTTAAGTAACGTGAAACTCTTCATATTTTCAGAGCATAAACGTTTAATACAGTACTTAACGGTACCCGCTATTTGAGTCGTTAAACTGTAAAATGAAGGTTTTTGCAAAACCAAATTTAGAATACATGCGCAACTGACAGCCTAAAATATAATTTACATAAAATTTGCAAAAACTGCTATATCATAACATCCTGCTATCCTATGATTCTCACAATTACAATATATATCTAACTCATATATACCTGTACACTAGCGCAAGTTCGTGTAACCAGACCAAGACATTTTTCATGCGTGTGGTATCCACAAACTAAAACAACGAGTAATAGTGCAACTGGGCACATTCCGTGTAGAAAAGAATGTACCCGGCACGCGTTGCGTTTTTGCCCTACTCGCCCTCCCGCTTTATCTAGAGTGGGGATACAACCGGTGCGAACCATGGCCATGTGACAGTGACCCCCCTCTACACAAGGGGTGTCGGCCAAAAACGCAGCATCACTATCCACTCTTTATTCTACTAACTATTAAGCTGGTTTTTCAAATTACCTTCTTTTGTGAATAGCAATAAACATTCCTTACCAGGATCAATTTTATTAAAAACGACAGCACATCAAAAAATGAATACACGTCTCCCAGCATTCAAGAAGCGGTATGGAAACTGTTGAAAATTTGCGTTCGAAATTGTGGAACTACATTCCTTTTTTGGAAATCTTTCAACACTGCTGATCGAAACGTACGCACTATAAATGGCTAAACGTGAAAGAGTACGTACCTCTACACTTGTACCACGCTTGAAGCATTGACCAAATGATACCATTGCACCGTTCACAGTACCGATTGCCTCTGCCCAAATTCTGATTTACGAATCGATGTCCAGCAACTTTCAAACTTTGGTCAGTCACTTCTGTTGGTCCTTCCTAAAAATAAAATTATGAAAATTAACCGATACAATCCAAATTTAACGCAACGTTTAAATTTAAAATCCATATATCAGAATGCCGTGAGCGACGACCAGCAGAATCCATATAAAACACTCGAGTAACACTTCACAACACATATCATGAGAAATACTGCATTGATAAGTACGCATATACACTATGCCTAGCACACACTCACCTTTAACTCATGAAGACGTATACGCAATTCAATCAAATTCTTCACAAGTTCTCGTTTTTGTTCCTCAGTTGTCGCATGCTTAATCATATCTTTACACGTATCGATTTCAAGCGCAAGCTCTTCGGCTTGACTTAGGCCAAAGTTACCCTAAACCAATTAAAATTACTAAAGTTAACAAGTATATCATCAAGGAATGAAAATTTTCATCATTCGAAAGTCTGAGAATAATTGGCGTATTATCTTAACTTAACTTGCTAAAATTATCTGCATGTGTATTGCCAAAATTTTCTATTTGAGTCGTGCTCCATACTTTATCGTACATTTCCAGCCACTGCATTTAATTCAGAATTTCGGTATTCTACATAATATATTTACACCATTAAAAGCGATCAAATCCGGCATTTTTTAAATTTCCAGTTCTGGTATTTTAGAATTCCGGTTGCACCCTGGTCATAGATGCATGCGTTATGACAGGGAGATCATTTCGAAGCAACACAAAATATCTAAGGATTTCATTTCTATTCCAAACGATGTAATATTTCAATTAAACGACATATTTCAATTTACTTGCCTACAATAGTAATTTTTCCCACACACATCACTTTACCAAAATTTGCAGTTGCAACTAGATTCAACGAAAAATTTCAGATTTAATCAATGTAAACGTTTACGAACTTTAAAACCACAGAGCGCGGAAATTCTAAACTGACGAAACCAAAGTTTAATTCAAGCTTCATCCCCTATTATCTCGATTGTTAAGAATACGTAGCCTAATCGAAAATATCCAATGTTCACAATAACTTTTTATTGACTGCCACCGATTTGTACCGGTGTTAGGGTTACCTCATGTCCACATTTTAAAAGTTACACTCGTTAGCCTAACCCTAACGACTGTTTCTCCGTTAGCCTCACCCTAACGAGTGTAACAGAAAAATATTTGCCACTCGTTAGGGTCGGGCTAACGGAAATTTGACCTTTATATATGTTTATATCTACAACACGTAAAATTTATATGTGTGTAGATAATAAAAGTCATTAACTTTACTTTTATTACAAAGTAAATATAGTTAATGTAATTAATTTTCTGTAAAGGTATTAGACAAATTTTTTGCTTGACTTAGGCTCATGTTCTGTTTACTACATTGGCCTGGTTCTACACCTCCAGGCTTGCTTTCGGCTTTTATGTCCTTGTTCTGTCAACCATCCGTAGCCAGCTCACCTTGCTAAGGGGACTAAAAATTGTCCCGGCGGGCTGAACACTCCCCCCCTGGCTGCCTCCCCTATGCAATGTTCGCAATAAAACTTTGTATCCTAAAACTCATAGCCCCCTCCAACTATTTATCGCTCCTTTAAAAAAATTGTCACAGGGGGGCTGAGCCCTCCCCTCCTGGTTTCCCCTATGTAATGTTCGCAATAAAACTTTGTATTCTAAAACTCATAGCCCCCTCCAACTATTTATCGCTCCTCTAAAAACATATCGTAGAAATTTCTCTTTTAAATTTTTGCCACCATTTCCTGATAGGGTAGGGTCAACGAGCACTGGTAGTAAAATTTAATTTTACTACATATACAACAGATGTGTGTTAACACATAACAAACACACACAGCGTGTGTGTCGTGTTTGTATTGCGGTTGTGAGTGCCTGTGATATTGTTAGCCTCACCCTAACGAGTGTCAAATAATTTTCTCTTACACTCGTTAGGGTGAGGCTAATGGAGAAACAGTCGTTAGGGTGAGGCTAACGAGTGTAACTTTTAAAATGTGGACATGAGGTAACCCTAACACCGGTACAAATCGGTGGCAGTCACTCAAAAGTTATTGTGAACTTTGCATTGACTTAGCCAAATTCCTCAAATTTGACCGGAACTTCGATTAGATATTAGTGAATGTCGGTATATGTGCACGTAAGTGTATGTAAAGCAAATTTTGCCATGCCTATGCACATATACCGGTATAAGAAGTTGTTGCAACGACCGCGTAGTGTAGTGGTAGCATGCTTGGCTCGAGCGCACGAGGGCCGAGGTTCGATTCCCGGCGTGGTCATTAACTATGGGCAAAACTTCAAACAGGGGTCGTGCAGACCGTATAGTACCAACAGTGAACTTCGTTCCCTTTCTAGCCTTAACTTTATTGAGCACCATTGCTATTTGCTGTTTTGTAGTTGTAACGTCTACATGCGTCCTAATAATTAACGCCCCATAAGTATCACATATATAGGTACCTCTTCGTTGCCTGAGTTCAACGTTGTGTTCAGTGAATTGTCCATGACCCGATTCTGTGCCGTACAAGCTTCTATCGAACGTTCTAAAATTTTGGTACTAGTTCACAAATTTTACAGCCAACTTCATGCAGTAATAATTATATAGATTTGCTACATACATTATACAAAACTGGCTTATTTAAGCTAATCTTGGTTGTAATGACCATTATGCTTAGTAAAAATCATACTAACTGCATGAATGTATTAATCATACCGAAATGTCGCTCGTCGAATAATATTTCCGAATTGAATGGATTTGGCCTTCCGTCTGTATCGTATTGCAAGAGAGATGAAACCGCTACACACTCGACTTGAAGCATAGCTTATAGAAACAATAAATTACTGTCATTTCCTAATTTATTAAATGGAAAACTTAGTTAAAACGACACAAACAGTATCTAGAAATACTTAGCACACTGTCTCTATTTGAGCACGGACGGTTCTTAAATATCTTACAAGTGGACAAAAACCTCAAGCAAAAGCCGCAAAATTATTGCATTTGAGACAAATAGACCTATTAAATTTTATACACGAACGTAGTTCATTTTGTCCGCTAGCTATCTAATTAATATATAGTGGGTGTCAAAACCGGTGCTAGCTAGCATGGATAATCCCTTTCCTAAATGGCCGAACAGAGGGTAAATTCGTTGTCCTCCAAGTAGCTACCCTACGGCTGTTTCTGTTAACTGTGTTTATAAATGACATAGCCGGACCAGTAAAAGAAGTTAAATTGAGGAATAATGCTTCGTAAAAACTCAATCATCTGTTAAGCAATACAGACGTTTGTTTAGAGTTTCGGTACCAAAGTATTAAATACTTAGCCTAAAAATTCGTGTTCATTTAGCTTTTGTGGTTTTTTGCTTATTGCTTGCTTTGTAGGAGCCTGATACACAGATAACATACATGATGATTTTATGTCAAACGCAAATAGGTTGCAAACATGATTAATAGGTATAAAATAAGTTGGGAGTCTGTAAATGTCAATGTCAGATTTTTAAATGAATAAATACTTGTTATCTTAGAATCTATATTGTCTTAGCTAGTGTAATTAAAGTTTACTTTGCGAAGCTCTATTCTAAAGCGTAGTTTTGAATTCGGTTAAGGTCGCTTAAGGTGTTTTGTTGCTTTCTGAAGTTTAATTTTTGATAGGAGTGGAAAGTAAGCTTATGTTTAAATATTGTCGAAATGCTACATTCCACACTATTCGTTGTGACAGTAAATGTTGGTATAACGCGGTCTGCACGATCCCTATCTATTCGAAATTTTGCCCTAAAGTCAAAGACCACTCCTGGAATCGAACCTTCATGTTCTTGAACTCGAGCCAAGCATGCTATCAGCACCTCCAGGAATCCATGGACGTACTGTTTGCAGAGACCGTCTCGGTGTTGTAGGTCACTAGTTCGAAATCCACGCCCTACGCCTGCTTTTCATATCTTTCAGAGAAATTTAGAGGAAAAACCATGTATATTCGCAGTACTTCGAGAAAGGGTCGTCCCGACCGTACAGATCTGACAAGCGGCTGGCGAGCATTCTTTTTGCAATATCGATACTGGATACGTTACATCTGAGAGTTGCGTATTGAATCAACGTAACAAATAAAAAAGTATTTAGTAATTGTACGTATGCTTGGTTTCAGATTATATATAAAGAATATACTAATTTTGCGTAATCGGTGGTTAATCTATTTCTACCCCTGGTAGGCACGCAATCATGGCGAGTGCAGGCTCTGCTGGTCCAACGTTCGCCAGTCGACTGAAATATAAACAGGACATGCCGCCACCTGGGGGATATAAAGATTTTATATTTCAACGAACCTTTCCTAAAACTTGGGCGTCTGGTGAGTTATATATTTGAACACGTTTATATAAAATTAGACGTATGAACCACAAGTATGTATGCAATACAGCAACAGATTTGGGATTTTTCTAGTCAGAACATCCCCTAGATAACAAATCTTGTTTACGTACCACCCCTTGTAATCATGTCCTCCAATACTAATAATGCTAGCTCCACTGGTCAGCCACCCAACATTATTTACCGAAACTAATGAGCCTGTAAACCCTGCCTATCTTGTGTATGCGCAAATGTCAAATAATACACGTCTTGGATAATATAGAGTTCCAATCCCACCATTATATACGATCCCGGTATTTTAATTTACCGGATGTTTTTTAAAAACTTCTAAAAATTGAAAACATAATTTGTATTTATACAAACTACCCTGGAACTGGTAAGGGTTTGCATGTGCCGTACGTCCACAGTCTATTGGGTTAAAATAACGCTGGAAAACCTGATAATGATGACCAGTATTATTTTACGGGCGTAACAGTATATATCTCAGAATATTCCTAAGGCTAAACCTAAACTTCAGCGTAAGTCTGAACCTAAGCCTTAACAAAAATATTAGCCTTAATCATATGGGCGAAACGAATATTGCAGCTGAACGCAACGCTACAAAAACATGGAACAGTGGAACACGGTTGTTGTTAAAGTGTTAAAAATGCATCGGTATCAGGCGTTAAGCTTTGTCATATATACAATTACATCGGGGTCCGGGTTTTCGCTTCAAGAAATTCCAGGTCCGGGTACGGGTTTTCACAGCAAATCATTCTGGATCCAGGTCCGAGAGCTGCTCCAATATAGATAGAGGCAGAAATTCTTTGCTATCTTTCAAGAATTCGGGTCATGTTCAGTTTTTAAGTTATAAAAATTCCGCGCTCCAGTTTGCCCTGAAAATAATTCCGGGTCCGGGTTTGCAATATTAAAAATTCCGGATCCGGCTACGGGTTTGCATTCTTAAAAATTTCGGGTTTTCCTCCAGAAATATCCGGGTTTGAGTATTCATTTTTATGTTGCAACTCTGGTCACGTGACTTTGGATACCTTATGCCACGTGAGAAAGAATTGTTAGCTACATTCTGATATTTGAATGCAATCAAGTATTAGATTTGAATGCTCTGGCTGGATATTACATTAACCGGCTCCGTCATTTTTGGTATCCGGTCGCACTCTGATATACGACTTCTTCTTATGCCTTACTACTCTGTTTTCCATTATCTGTCTTAAAAGCATTTTCACAGTTAAGAAAGCTATATACGTACGTCTTCTTCCCATGCCTTAATCTCCTGTATTATCTCTCTTATAAGTCCTTCTCACTGTCAAAAAACCATATAGTCTCCTTCTCATGGCTTACTCTGTTTTCCATTATTTGTCTTGCAACAAACAGTACATTAATTTGTGTAAATAAGTTGGGTTATCTATGGTACGACGGTTTTTAGTTCTGAATTCTTGCAAATGAAAACGAGGGGCATTCTTATGATTCTCAGTCCATTGTGCTACCGCTGAGCTACGGCTTATCACAATCAACTGCTGATTGTATACCGTTTTTATACCTTATAAAAACTCCAACATTATTACAATGAGGTTTATTTTGCCTCCATGCATCCAAATGTCATAATTTATACCCAGGCCTTCCACAACTCCAAAATGTATCTTCTGCCAAGTGTGCGACCGGATGATACAGGAACCGGATACCGCATATTGTATCTATGTGTTAAAATAATATATTTTTCGCTGTATTGTATCGTGCTCAAAGTTTTTGTCGGTTAAAAAGTTCATCATTGGTGTTGACAAACGCAAATTATTTAACGCAAAAAATGCGTTTAATTGCTGCGCTATACTCGCCGGACGCTGTCAAATGGCGCCGGCCCGCGGCGCTGAAAAACTTTTTATTAAAACTTGCCGGACGCGGAGCGCGGTGGTGTCCGGTAATTTTTAACAAAAAGTTTGAAAGCGTAAGATGTTTGTTCTCCAAGCTTTCGGGGTTTCATTATCAAACAAATTCGTTACCGCTCTTCTTAGAAACTTCTAGTTCAGCTTCCTGCTGTGCAACATCATGTCTTTAGTTATACATGTTGGTCCTGATTCCTTTCATTATTATTGGATTAACGTAGTTGCTCCCTAATTTTTCAGGTGTAACGAGCTCAACCGGTACTTCCATCGGTTTCGGGTTGCATCTTACCATCCTGTTACTTTAAATCTATATTGACAGTTGAACATTTTAAAGCGACTTGATCGAGACAACTGGCCACATCTATAAGCGACGCTCGCGGATGCCAGGCTGATAAAAATTGAAGCTAATTTTGTTTTTGAAAGAGTTTCTAATTGAGCTTACATTGTGTTTACCTCATGTTTTTTGTTTGTATTGTTTCAGCATGGAAGCTGTTTGCGCTATATTTCTGCACATGTTCGTATGGACTTTATTGCTATATGGCAATGAAGCGTCGTGTTGCGTAAGCTTACAGTATTATGTATAATGTATTGTTTAACTTTGAGAATGGTTTCTGTTAAGTTAATGGTGCAAATGTTTGCTATACATTTTTTGAACAATCGCATTGGTATACGCAAGAATTCATGGTAACTCTTTAGATAAGAGTATGCAGCCACGCTCTAGGTCTTAGTCTGTTTGTTTGCCGTTCTGTGAAGTGATGTAGAAGGTGCGTCAACCGTAGCGCAACTTTCTGGTCCACGTACGCTTATAAATCCTTTATTTTGGGAATAGGTCTGTATAATATATTATTTTTTGGTTTTTAACGATGTGTGTATATGCATGCATATGGACTGTCCAACGCAAAACTAAGAGCAGTTGTAGAGTCGGCAATGCAACGTTTTATAAAACGTTATAAATTACCAAATATAGATCAAAATAGAAGTATATATAGGTATATATTATATATATTATATATACATATTATATATACAGTATTATAATTTTTATATATTTTCTTTGAGGAGGAACGAATTCGAAATTCAAGAACAACAGATAGCTATTCAGCCATTTTTGTTTGCAGAACGTGATCGTTTGTAAGTTTACATTACCTGCGTTTATGTTGACGATGTTACCAAAAATTGGCTTTGAGTACTTCGGGTTTTAAAATTTATACCAATTTTTATTTTAATAAAATCCCGGATGCCGGATTTAATTTGTATTATCAGTGATACGTCTGCTACTGTTATTGTGTATTATTGTTTATAGGCGATTGCGATGGTTACGGTATCAACGTGACGAAGAAAATGAAGTCATGAAAGATGTTCCTGGATGGAAAACTGGCACATGGTTGGTTGAGTATTTTTTATTTTGTATTATAACGTTGTTTGTTTCTGGACAGGAGGCGGCGCTTATTCCCATCCCCGAAATGTTTGTATGCAGCTTATTTTAGAGACGAAAATGGAAGTTTTATAAATTCATACACGAGTGATAAAGAACTTCAACGACCGATCCCACAAATATTAATTTTAGGTACGGCGAGCCAATATATTTCACACGAGAGCATCGTTGGTCTGAGCCTGAAGTCTTCGATTTGTATTTTCATTCACGTATGCGTGACTACAATCGGTTTTTTAACTGGCACCGAAATGATGGTAGGAGTGGGCCGCACTGGTACGATAAATGGCTGCCGCAAATTATCAATGATATGGTGCCTTGATTGGAGGAAAACGTGCCGTATTAATTATAGGAGCCTGCCCGCTGGGAGACAGTGACAGTGAACAACTTAGTATGAGTTTCGTAGGCCTAGAGTTACTGTTAGGTTTAGACAGGCAGAGTACAGAACATAGAGACTGTGAGGCCCATTCTTATGTTTAAGCTTTACGCTTAGTATTAGGCTTAGTCCTGGTGTGCAAGCCTGTATAATTAACATCGGCCAGAAAACATACATCAAGTTTGTGCTAGTTTGCTGTAATTATCTTATTAGATGACATGAATACAGTGGTTCAGAATCGTTGAAGTTTCGGTTAGGTTTTATTTTTTCATCGCTGAACCTTTAGACAGTTTGGCTTAAACATTACAAAACTTAGTTTATGGTGTTTTTAAACAGAAGTCTTACGAATCAACAATTGTCTACAAAACATCATTTTAAAAGTTAGCGGTCTCGTAAATAACAGAAGTACTGTTTCAGATAATATCTCTATTCTATAAGAATTTAACTCAATAAAGTGTCAATTTTAGGACACGTATGTATGAGAAATTTTGTAGAGTGCAGTCGAAATGTCTGGTTCATATTTATACAATAGAAGGGTTCACCTAAAATATTCGGTTATGTTGTAGTTTTGTTAGTCGTTTAGTGGTTTTGTTACTTTTTATTGTTATGGATGTCATATATGGTGCTTTGATACCATTTTGGAATTGATATTTGGACTTAAGCGAAAGTATCCGTGTAACATTTTAGGCTAGAAAACGGGTATTTATTGACATGTAGTTGTTGAAGTACAATAGCGAGATGAAATATTTCCAATCAGTTTGTCACATAAAGGCGATTATGTATCAAGTCATACTCGATTGGGTAAGGTTTTCATTTCTCACGCGAGGTGTATCGTTTGCACTAGTCAACTGCAGGGTCTAGTTTCCAGTTTGTGCTAGAGTTATAGATTGCCGTTGTAAAATAAAATAGTGCGTTGTGTTATTCAGTGAGCATGTTGGAAAAATGTTAGCAACGATTTTCATAACGGTTTGTTATGACAATACTTTTTGGCATTAACTGCATGGGTGAAGAATGGTACATTGTCTGTTGTTCAAAATGGCAAATGAAAAATTTATGTCGCATTGATCAACCTATAGCGAGAAACCAGCTTGTAGCGAAATATAGCGACCGAAAAGTGATTCGGCAGAAGAAGAGAAGTTTAGGTAACGAGACATATAAATTACTGCCAGCGTTTAACCGGATATCGGTTTCCGGTAACAATCGGTGTCCGTTTCCGTTATACAACTACCGAAACTAATACTGGGTATATCTCACTGTGTAGCTTTATTTCACGCATTTCGGTCGAGTGTAAGAAAATCTATGCGATTCCAACTGCATTATTCAAATTTTTAGCACCTTGGCAAAAATTCTAAATAGGTACAACTCTAACACAGTACCTAAACTTGCGCTGGTTTGTTCGCATCGAATTCCAACGTACTGTAGTGACCCGAATAAAACAGAAAGACTAGTATTAATTTTTTTCTTCAGAGTGCACCCCTCTTGTTATTTGGTTTACGGACTGTTATTTATTTTTAACATGCCCTCAGCCACCCTTCGGTTATCCGGTATTGTTGAGCAATTATCCGTTTAATCCGGAGTGAATAATGGATTCAACAAGAGTGTGCAACTGGGTACATTCTGTGTGCAAAAGAATGTAGCAGGAACGCGTTGCATTTCTTCCTTACCCCCCTCTCATTAAGGGGGGGGGGGTAGATGAAACCTTAACAGAAGGCAAATACTGTTGCGACACACAGTGCAAACGTTGAACGATAATATTCTTGATTTAAAGTTTAGCTAAGCCAGCCAGAATAAACTAATGGTTCAAAAACTTCAGAACGAAAATTAATATTGCACGGTTTTTAGAATAATGGGTCATCCACGTTAAAATGCACGCACAATGCAAAAAATGTCCCTCCCTTTTGGGTGCCCGCGTTGTCCCGACCCACCACTATCTTTATACACTGTGTGATATGTGAGTATGTCATTGTCTGAACCTTTAGACAATGAATATGCTCTAGGCATAACTATTTAGTTGTCCTGACATCCTTATCAGGAACTGTTATTGTCCATAGTCCCTCGGAAGGGACTCTGTTTTTTGTGTTGAATGATGCGCGTGAATATGTGTGCACAGCTTGTGTTTTGATATATGTGTGCGTGCACTATCGTAATGTCCTGACATCCTACAGACAACATGTATTCCTCCAGAGTCCCTTCCGACAGAGTTTGGACAATCACTACTATCGAAGTACAGCTATGAAACTGTACCTTGCCTCCAGCTAGGATGTGTATTTCGATGCTATTCCAAATGGGGTGGGTGGACCATTAAATTTATTACATCGGCGCGTGCATTTAAACGTGGATGACCAATAAGTATTCTCAGATGTATGTAGCGCCTATCGCTAGTTGACGATGTGTCTTGTAACTTTTGATCAAAGAAATCGCGACGTTCAATATTTTAGCATATGCTTTGAACAAAATCTCTCTTAGATAAAATCCGGATATGTATCCGAAATGAAATATTCTGTAAATTCAAATGAGTTGATTAATCAATTCAGCTAGAGAGTTCGTTATTTCTGAATTAATATCAGTAAACATTAACTCACTCTGAGTTGAGTTGATTCTCACTCTAAGTTGAGTTGACTATGGGTGAGTTGGTTAATTAACTTAGAATGAATTGAATCAACTAGAAAGTTTGAGTTCTGATAGTCCTAACTCAAACTAAGTGATTCAACTCATTCTGAGTTAAATTGACCCACAGAAATTTACAGTGTATGTTTCCAGATATATCCGTATATACGGATATATAAATATCCGGCATGAATTACCGGTCCGGATATGAAAAATTATCCGAGGCCCATCACTAATCCTAGACTTTATAATGCAAAATTTCAGTTTCACATCGACTATGCCAGCGTCAACGTACGGGAGTCGAATTTTAACTCCAATTTGTGTAGTTCCGAAAAGCCTATTTCTGAGAGAGTCAATTTGGCTCACCATTTTTCGCATTGTACCTGTATCAAGTTTTAAGCCAACACTATTTTGCAGCAAAGCTTGCCTTGAGAGAGGCAAACTGCTCGTTAGTTCCGGTCTGATTGAAGTATAGTTGTTTCTTTCATGAGTTGCAGAGTTTTTTCTTATTTTTCAGTATTTACTTACATGGTTTGGCCTATGCAAAGAACAGGGGCGGAACAGTATTATAAGCATATTCCTAAGCCTAAGCCGAAGCCTAAGCCTAAGCGGTAGAATGAGCATAATCAATGCTATAAAGTACGAATACGTCACAATGGTTGCGATACAAACAAACCTAAATGATGAGTCTATAAGTAGGGCGTTTTATGCAATGTTAGGTATAATTGGATAAAGCCAAAGATTCCGAAATACGCGAAAGTTGGCATCACGCAAGGGTTACCGAAATGCTTTAATCACCTTCGCTCGCCAACCCAAAGAATACAACATTACCGTTAAATTTACATCATGTTTTGTTTTTGCAAGTACTATTCTGACCCCCCCCCCCCCCCGACCCTGTCTCCCAGGTTTAAAAGCAATTCCTAAATCGTAAGCTTAGTAATTGTTATGATGGTGTTGCTATAGTAGATATCCTACAGTGCAGCGATTAATGTTTACGGTTCAGTTGAATAATTTGAAAAATACTTAATCGTTGCGATTTCGTGGCTGTATTGAATTGAAGAAACTGGTAATAAAACTGGCCAATGTATAGAACAGAGCAGGACTGTTTTCCGGACGGGCTATAATAGAGTCATTTTAAAATTTAAACCAATTTTTTTGCTTAGGCTTAGGCTTAGGATTGGGCTTAGGCTTAGGAATAGGCTCATTCTTGCGCTCAGGCTTAAGCTTTAGGAATAGGCTCGTCCATACGCTTAGTTTTAGGCTTAAGGTTAGGCTTAGGCTTAGGCTTACGCTTAGTAGTATGCTCATTCTTACGCTCAGGCTTAGGTTTAGGCTTAGTCTTAGGAATAGATTCGTCCGTGCGATTAGGTTTAGGCTTAGTCTTAGGAATAGATTCATCCATGCGATTAGGTTTAGGCTTAGGCTTAGGCTTCCTAATATGCTTATTCTTACGCTGAGGTTTAGGCTTAGGCTTAGGCTTCCTAATATGCTTATTTTTACGCTGAGGTTTAGGCTTAGGCTTAGGCTTCCTAATATGCTTATTCTTACGCTGAGGTTTAGGCTTAGGCTTAGGCTTAGCAATATGCTTATATGAAATATGATTGTTGGCGAATTAGTGATTTTCGGTTGCGAAAGATATTTTTTGGGCTTTTATGGAATTTTGGAATTTTAAAACTTAGCGTTATAGTTTACGGCCAGTGTCTAAGTGAAAATTTATTCATTACATATTTCAACTCACGTACATTGGTTAACAAACACATTTTAAGGTTCAGATGAACAACTTGCATGATATAATAATTTATAGAAAATTATAGAAGCTTATGACCGTGTTGAGATTGCAGAATTCACAACTCTATAAACCAGGTTTAGTCAGAGGTGGAAAAAGCACAAGCCTGAACCGGAACTTGACAAAACTTGCCGGAGCTGAAACCGAAGCCGGAAGTGAAACAAAATCAGATGTCTAAAATCATGTAAATTGATTTAATCGTACACTGCACTGTAAGTTTCAGTGAGTTGATTTTAACTCGGAATGAGTTGAACCAGTCAGTCTGAGTTAGGTCTATCAGAACTCAGAATTTTCAGTTGATTCAATTCATTCTGAGTTAATTAATCAACTTACCCAAAGTCAACTCAACTCAGAGTGAGAATCAACTCAACTCATAGTGAGGTAATGTTTACTGATATTAATTCAGAAATAACCAACTCTTTAGCTGAACTGATTAATCAACTCATGGCAATTTACAGTGTCGGCTGTAAAACGTGTTTTCAAAGTATTCTTTTGTATTTCAGAGCACGTAAAATAATTGAAACTTCCAAGTTTACCCAAAATTTACAACTAAACTCACTGAACGAAACTACATTTAGAAAAACACGAAAAATTACGCTGCCAAAATTGCTGAGAATTTTCCGTCAAAATTTTTGCCTGAATCAGAACCGGCCGCATCCTACGTCGAGGGCACAACTCGAGTCGAAACGTGCCAAAAACGTTTATGTTCTGGTTTATTGCTATTTAAATAGTAAAAATGAACGTATTTTTTTCTATTCAAAACAATTGTTGGTATATTCGGTTTTTTTTCTTTGAAATGTAGGTTTGTGAGAAAGAACGAGAAGTAAAGTGAACGTAGACATTGGTTTTGGCAGACAGGAAAAGTGATATTTTCTTGTAATTTTAAATATATTTTTAGATTTTTTCTTGATTTGCAATGACAGCCATAAAGCTGAGGTGCGATTCTGCCAAAAATAAATTAACAAAATTATTGTGAAAAAAACTAAAAACATTGATAAGGCTGAAATGCTTTTTTTGTAAAATATACTGCACTGTAAATTTCAATGAGTTGATTAATCAAGTCAGAGGGAGAATTAGTTATTTATGGTTATTTTTGAGTAACAACAGTAAAAATACTTACTCAATTTGAGATGATTTAATTCCGGGTGAGTTACTTAACTCAAAATGAGTTCAATCAATTTATAATTCTGATTTCTGAAAGATTCAGTGCTCAGACTTCTAAGCGGATTTAACTCATTCTGAGTTAAAATCAACTAGCTGGAATTTACAGTGTGTGCAAAATAGCGTTAGCTATAAATTTCATACAGAGGTTACTAACGAAAATTTGTTACGGAATCGCATCTGTAACGAAAAATAGCGATACGTGATTTATAACTAATTCTGAGCGTAAAATCAGCAGAATTTTCGGTATTTTCATAACGGAAACAGAAACCAACCTTACCGGAAAAGAACACGAAAACGAATATCCGGCTACTCTCTGAAATATGTCGAAAAATTGCTTGTATTGTATGTCATTTTGCAAAAAATATTAAAATTACTGACCAACAAAATACAGGACACTGCCGGAAATGGTTTATGTATCGCCACGGTTCAACGGGTTGTAATAAGCCAAATCCAGGATAGAATTGTAGAAATACTAAAATGTACACACATATGGTCGTTGTTTAATCGACTGCAGCTTAACACATGAGACTGCAATAGCATTTCAACTGAACATAAATAATGATTGATGAATACCATATTTTGCACTAAAAAAACTATTTTTTCCGCATTTTTGAAATTTTTTAATAGTAATTTTGCAGTCGGTTTTTAGGTTTCAAATGTTGCAACTTTCTCTGGAGCTTTTTATAGACTCAAATTTATACAACGGAAAAAGCTAAAAAAGCATAAATATATGGGTCTATGTAAAATCAGGGGGAACGTTTTTCTGCAGCATTAGATTGATATTTTGCTTAGGGGTTAGGTATAAGCTCATTATTACGGTTAGGTTTAGGTTTAGGTATATGCGGCCAATGTGAAGAACAGGGGCGGAACAGTATTATATGCATATTCTTAAGCCTAAGCCTAAGCCTACGCGTAAAGAATGGGCATATTCCTACGCCTAAGCCTAAACCTAAGCCGAGCAAAAAAATTCGTCTAAAACATAAGCTTACTCTTTTCTAATCACACAGACAAATGTTCCGCCCCCAGATCTTTACATGGGCCGATATGGTTATACTGCTGTTACGGCCCTATTCTATACACACTGGCTGATATATGATACTCTGCCTGCGAGGAATAACATCAGAGTTAATATGCATCCGGCTCTGGCAATTTTTCACCTTTGTACAGTACATCATAATATGGGAAATTGGCTAAAAATTAACACCGCAGGCGTCCAATTGAACGGCGTTATTATTTTGACAAAATTTTGTTGCTTTCGGCAACGTTCCATGCCACAAAATCAACTTTGTAGATACTCAGCTTTTAAGTTTCGATTGAACTCGGGGTTTTATTTTAAACAATTTAATTAGTTTTTATGACAAAATATTGAGAAACTTTTTGACGTTTTCACGCGAAATTAAAACGCATATTTTACTTGATTATGAAACTTCGAGTTGATATTTTGTATTACAAAGGTTACCGTGTTACTCGTTCTAACTCTGCACCAATACGGACAAGATTATGAATTAGGTCTTATACATATTATGGTTCCAACAGGAACTCAATTTTGCCGGAACCGGAACAGGAACAGGCATTGAATCTCTTTGCACGAACTGGAACAGGAACAGAAACTGGAATTTGAAAATAATTTTCGGCGCCGAATTACTGTTGGACTTTTTAGACAACTTGCCAAAAAATAGGTTGAGCGAATTTTCAGCTGTTTCATTATAAAGTTTTGCGAGAAAACATTCGAAACGTTTTATCGATAAAATTGAACTATAATTGCCGAAACACTCGTTTCAAAATACCAATGTTTCAAAGACAAAGTTTCCGAAATTTAAACGATTACGAGTAATTTGCCCCGAAACCGTATGAATTCCGGTACCTGCATCTTTGAACGCAGCAACAGGAACAGGAACAGGAATTGAATTTTTTCATGAATTCCGGCCGGAACAAAAATTCCGGAAGCGTTTTTGTAAACGATGCAGAACGAGCAAGAAAAGCGTTTTGACCTCATCATAAATTCAGTTATTTTTTGACCTTTCTGATTCATTATAGTGCTATATTAACCATTTTAAATGTGCTTTACTAATTTTAAACTTTGCCGATTGTTTACTAATTTATCACAGCGTGCGATTAAGTAATTAATTCATCATAAGCTTTAATGCCAACAGGCTTTAATAGAACTTGTAATGAAAAATAATTGAAAAATATATCTAAGTCGAAAATAATACAACAATGTCTTGTAAGCGAAATATACCTTCACAAATGCATCAGTTAAACTTTGAGTAAGTTGTCCAGGGTACAAAACATCCTTTTGTACGGGATACTGTCTGTTTATAGGTGGATTTTCAGGACGTTTTGGTGGAAGAAATTAGCTGAATTGCAGAAGCACGACTTAAGTCGAATTCCCACTTGAGTTAAGATTTTACTTAAATTTCGTAGCTTTGATTTTAGTCGGAGGCAGGGTGTAAACTGATAGTAAAAATAACGGAAACGGAAACGAATAGTGATCGAAATATTAGGAAACGGAAACGGAGAACGGATATTGAAGTGTAAAAAAATCAAAGATGTTTTATTTTACTTTCAACTCAATTTTGAGGCGTGCAAACATTCACCGGAACTTTGTAAAATATCGAACAAAAAATAGCGGATGCATCGAAATTGTTAACATTTTGGATGAATTTCGTAACTTTTCTTTCATTTCGAACAATTGCAGCATATCTGTTGTGAAAAATTGCACGATATATACCTTACTTATAATAACAAGTTTGAGCGAAAAAATGACGAAACTTGTTTTATTTCTATAACAAAAATGACCAATGTAAAGAACAGGGGCGGAACAGTATTATAAGCATATTCCTAAGCCTAAGCGTAAGCCTGAGCCGAAGTGCAAGATTGACCATATTTCTAAGCCTACGCCTAAGCCTATGTCTAAGCCAAGCAAAAAATATTAATTTAAAGCTTAAGCTTACTCTATTCTACTTCGGCAGAAGAACGTTCCGCCCCTGATCTTTACATGGGCCACAAAAATGGACACAGATTTTCGCTTGAGCTACTTGCAGTAACACATCCAGAGTCTGTCAATTTATCAAAAATTTCGATCCGAAAAGTTAAGTTTCTTTCTTGACTTAAATATATCAATTTTTAACTCACAGTTCGGCTTTAGGACGTGTCTGCTTCCAAGTCACTGTATTTAAATTAATTTTAAACCAGATTTAGCGAATAATTTTTTAATATATGACACTTGTCTCAAAATTACATAAGACTAGTGGGATGATCATTTCAAAATTTATTTTAATTTTTGTTTCAATTTTTAAATTCTCAATTTCAGTTCAAATGACGTTTTATCTCTTGCCAATCAAACCAAATGGTACAACTCGATGGAAACGTTACAAGATGCCGTTGCAAAAAGCACATGCTTGGTCCATTCAAAATCAAGCCTGTCACTGTCCAACCAGCAACCGCCGAGCCCTGGAGACCAAGGCTTGGCGTTTAAAAACCAGAACAACCCGGTCAAAAAAGTTTCCTATCTCGGCCATTATTCAAAGGTCTCTTTCTCGACCTCTGCAAATGATATGACCAAGTCCTCCGCAAACCATTCTACCGCCCACCACCTGAAACTTCCCTTGACCCTTAATGCTCCAAGCATTCCCCCATCCCGGGTTCATTTAATTCAAAATTGTGCTCAATTTAAACCGCCGAGCTCCGAAAATTTCAACTGCCGTTCAAATTTAATGCCAATCCCTCCGCCAGTTCCGACATCACAAAAACCAAACGATCCAGATACACTTGCGTTTCCTTCACAAAGGCCAGGGGCCCAATTCGAAAGGCCGTTACTCATCCATCAAAAGGACCGAAATTCTACGGCTGGGTTCACGCGTCGGCCGTATTTTGTTACTGGCCGCCGTGCGACGTATGGCGTGGTCCGGTTCAGGAACCAAAGTTCTTCTGCGGTCCCACATCCGGTTTATGCCACTTCGGCGTTTAAACCGACAACTGCTAGTGCACGTAGAGCCTATAGTGCGACTCAACCGCCTGTATTCTTTGATGGTAAGTTTGATTGGGTTCAAATTGTGGTTTAATGCTTAGACCGATACACTTTATTGAATTGCGTTTCAGTTGCACCACCAATTCAAATGAAAGTTTCATTGTTTATTATTGATTTTAAATCTAAAGCTGGAACGTCCCACATACGTATTTTTACGCAGTTTTCCATCAATTAAACTTCGCTTACAATATTTTCTTAGAACATTTGCGTTTTAGCTTAATTTAAGAAAATGGTTTAGATTTGATGTTTTAGATGCAATCAGCGATGACCAAAACAGCGACCGCCCTGTGTGTTACCGAGAAGGAAGTCGCCAAAAACGGCTGAGTCGAATCTTGCGCTGGAAAGAGGTACTGAATCATTGGTTTCTTGCTGTGGTGGGATAAATGGCCAAACTTAGGGTGGCGTTATACTTGTCGGTCCTTCGATGGAGGGCGCCGCACGTCAAAAAACGTTTGTTTATCAATGAATATTGTGTGCCATGCGACAATACACGTGTGTTGTTTAAAGTGCCGGGCGGTAATAAACATGCACCGGATCTGTAACGAACAGCGCCGGATGTCATTAAAAGTATAACGCTGCCCTACCTATTAATTAAAGGCACAGCAGTAGCATACACACATATACCTGAACCTTTAACCTAAACCTATGAAGAAGTCTAATTCTAAGCCTAGGTATAAGCAATAAATATAGTTTACAGGCAAAGATTACTTTAATAGAGTTTCGTCTAAGGGAGTGAGGGTGGAAACAACTCCCCAGACAAATCACCCCTCCAGGTCAATATTTCATTCTAACATTAAAAATAATACGTATACATACAAGTTTCTTGCCTTCTCTTGAAATGTTCATATCAGGATGCACGACTATTAACTATGTTTAAGCCTAAGCCTAAGGAAAAAATTAGTCTAAAACCTAACACCCTACTCTATAATTCCGTTGGAAAAGGTACGAAACTAAAACTAACACAGGCCTTTCAACAGCATCAAAAGCAAAAAATGCGATATAACCCATAATCTCAGACAAAGATTTTGAGAAGGAACAAAGTTTTACTCAAATCCACAAGATTTCCGAACGTTTTTTCAAGTTTTATAATTCAATTTTAACTCAAACTTAGCTTTTTCCTGTGGAATGACCGTACACTTCAGATATATATATATATATATATACATATATATTAATATATATGTATATATATTTATATGACCAGGTTTATAATAATTCAATAAAATGATGTACTAGCGCCAATGATGTAAAGGTGTGAAGTTGTTTTTCATACGTCTTGTCTGCCAATCTGTAACATTTCAAATTTGAACCAAAGCTTAGTCAACAAGGAAGTAAATTTTAGATTTTATCCACTAATCGTACAAAATTTAAGTTGAAATATATTATATTTAAATTTGAATGTTTAAAAACATAAGCTCGCATAGAAGTAAATGGTTAACGAGTCAGGAATAAGACTTGAGGGTCAACACCTGAGACTATCGATTGAAAATAACTTGAGTTTAAATTTGAAATGGAGTGACAGAGTTCGCATCATAATTCAATTTGAATATTTACAATATTAATAAAAAATGACGAAATAAGATATGGTCTGTGCATTGGTTACAGAACGAAGGCTTACGTTTAATTTCCAATTATAACCTTGGCCCATGTATAGAACAGGGCCGGATCGTTTTCCTACAGGGCTGTAATAGAGTCAGCTTAAGCTTTAGACTTACTTGTGTGCTTTGGTTTAGGTTTAGGCTAAACCTTAGAAATACGCTCATCCTTTCGCATGTGCTTAGGAATATGCTTATACTATTGTTCCGGCCCTGTTTTATACATGGGTCATAACCTTAGTTCCAAGGGTACAAAATGCTTTAGGACTCGTTGCGTTTTTGGCCATCAACAACCGTTTGATGCATTATAATCCGAACTTTTTTCGTTTTTCCGTTGTTTTAAAATTACTCAAAATACTGGACTAATATTGTATGACGTCATTATTCGAATTGAAATATGCGTTCTGACGGTAAAGTTAGTCGTCTATCAAATTTTGAAAACCAAAATAGCAGTAATCCCTCATCCGCTGCGTTAGATCTTTGTTCACAAATTAAACATAATTGTGATCGTAGCGACATAAGTCAACCAAATATCTCGCGGTTCGAAATTGTCAAACAAGTAAGCTTACCTTATATATACATATATTTATGTGTATGCATTTATATATACATATATAACATTTTGATCATATTCTCAAATGCGTATAGCACCTATCATCAGTTAAGGTTTCAACCTGAAGAACACTCGCAATTGGTATTCATCAGAGTGAAAATTTGCAGAGAAGCAAGGCATATCAACTTTGTTAAATGTGGATTCTCACTGATTCGAAGAATCCAAAGCAAGTTATCAAAACTGGTGATATACGTTACCCATATTTTTGAAAATTGTCAAAATTTCTCAACAAAAAATATCCTTTAACAAACGTATCCTAATCCATCGAATCTGATGGATCCGCCACGAGTGATACAACATCGAGTTTTTGTTTCAGAAAGCAAAAGTTGTACTGCCACATTTGGGACTTGTCGCCATGTCACTGTTATACGCAGTCCTTGGTGGCGTTATATTTTATTATATCGAACATCCGTACGAAGTAAGTTGAAACACAAACAATGGACCTAGTCCATGTATTCCTAAAAGCATTTGGACATCAAATATCCCTTCCAACAACAAAATCAATATTTGGGATTAAGGTTTAGCACTAAAATAACGTTCGTCTTTGAGTTTGTTACGCTCGCGAGTTTTTTTACTTTATCTCGCCAATTACCCTTTAGTAAATTGTGGATCCGCCATGAGGACCAGGGACTTGAGTCCACTGTGTTGGTATCGTCTTGCCGTTTAAGCTTTTGCAGTCGAATGGTGACAACGACCCTTGATCAGGAGTCTCTTGTTCAAATTCTAGGTTGAAATTAGAGCCCGTATTCTCAAATGTGTGTAGCACTTATTACCAGTTGATGATTGGTCAAATAAAATTTCGAACCAGCCAATCGAGTAGCTCGAAATCTATCACTAACGCGTTTTGAAGTTCGAAATACAGCATATTGTTTGCATTTCATTTGCCCTACTTCTGTACCAATTTTGAGATCTGTAAATTACAGATTTTCGTCAGTTTGAAAACCTATCGCTAACTAATGATAGGTGCAATACACATTTGAGAATATGGGCCATGAACTGAGATAAAACATATTTAAACACAAAAGGGTATAATTAGTTTAATTTCAGGTAGAACGTAAATTAACTGGACTACGTCATATTACTTCAAAACGTGCCGAAATATTGCAATACTTATTGCAACTGGTGCAAAGCGAATGCCATAACTTACGCCCCGCCAGCTCTGAAGACCACCAAGAAATTTCTACAAAATCTTCCGTTGAAGACAAGTTTGAATTGATGCTTTCAGAATATGCTCATGTGCTCTATGAGTCGTACTCGAAACATTTAATGACCGCTGAAGATTTAACTGCGAGTGTTTCCAATTTAAGTTTGACCGAAAATGTGTTCAATTTAACACAAAATAATACGCACAATATTGATTCGGCGTGGACGTTTGGAACTGCTGTATTTTTTTCAACTACAGTGATTACGACTATTGGTAAAGCGCTATACACACGTGCAAGTTTTTACGGGTAGGACTTGCAGTTGCAACTTGCACTTGCAAGTTTTGTCCAAAATTTCCGTTCAAAAAACTTGCAGCTGCAAATAATTCATTAACAATTATAGCTAGGAATTATGTTCACGTGTGTGAATAACCATACAAGGTCACTGAATGTATTGCAGCCGCTATCTCAGTGGCTGATAAAAAAATGCAAGTTAAACCTTATTCACACGTGCAAGTTTTTGCAGCGAGAAGTTGCAGCTGCAAATTACACGCAGAACGTGCATTTTGTTATCAGCCAATGAGAAAGGGGCTGCAATTAATTCAGCGAACTTCATGATTATTACACATGTAAAACTAAAGTTCCTAGCTGTGATTTTTAATGAATTATTTGCAGTTGCAAGTTTTTCGAACGGGATTTTGGACAAAACTTGCAAGTGCAAGTTGCAGCTGCAAGTTCTCGCAGCAAAATCGTGCACGTGTGAATAGGGAGTAAGATTTAGATGGAATGCGGCAGGTGCGAAACCAGGAATTACTAGTAAAAAACAGGCGACATTTCTAAAATGGGCAAGACTAAATTTTCCTATCATAGAACTGTTTGCCTAAAATCTTGGGCCAGGGACAGGGAAAGATGTACCCAGAGTGGGGGTGACGCTTTTTGGTTTTGTCGTAGTATGGTACTACGTTGAAAAATCGCCACAGATGCCCGTTGTCGTCAGATATAAAGGTGCGGCAACGTCAGTCAGACGAATTCTCTAGTTTAGTTTGATAAACCAGGGCTTATTTCTAATATCATGATTATTTCAGGGGCAGAGCCAAAATAGAACTCTAGCTGGCCATACACCAATACCTAAAAGTTGAGTAACTGTTTCTCGCATAGAGTAGATAATGAGTAACAGTTGCACAAGAAATGAGAAAATCCTCGGGATCGTGCGTCAAGCTCCTACATTTGAGTGATGATGGAAAAGTCATCATTTCAAAAGACGTGAATTTCAATCTTAGACTGAAAGTATATGTTTCAGATGAAATAGAAAATATTCATATGAGAAATAGTTTAGGTTAATTTGCTTGATAATTAAATGCAATCTGAATGAAATTGACTATATTTCTTACTGAAAAATGATGTGAAAATCGAAATTCTGCCTACATCCATGATATGTTTCAGGTTACGGTCATTTAGTGCCTGCAACATTCGCTGGTCGAATCATTTGCATATTCTTTGGAATGGCCGGCATCCCTTTAATCTTAGTGACCGTTGCAGATTTAGGCAAATTTATGTCCGAATACGTTCTGTCGTCGTATGAACATCTGTCAAAGTGTTTTCAATGTTTTACTGAAACGTTTTCAAGGTAAATCAGGAGTGGAATGACAGTTAATAGTTGACTTTGATGAAGATGAACAACTTTCAAACGCATTTGAATTGAACACGGATTTTAGTTGAACACGGATTTGAGTTGAACACGAATTTGAGTTGAACACGAATTTGAGTTGAACACGGATCGGAGTTGAACAGGGATTTGAGTTGAACACCTGATTTCAGTTGAAAACGAAGTTGAGTTGAACACGGATTTGAGTTGAACACGGATTTGAGTTGAACACGGATTTGAGTTGAACACGGATTTGAGTTGAACACGGATTTGAGTTGAACACGGATTTGAGTTGAACACGGATTTGAGTTGAACACGGATTTGAGTTGAACACGGATTTGAGTTGAACACGGATTTGAGTTGAACACGTATTTGAGTTGAACACGGATTTAAGTTGAACACGAATTTGAGTTGAACCCGAAAACTGATTACAATTACTTGCAGGCATTTGGCGTTGTTCAAGAACCGAAGACAGTCGACCGAACGTGCGAACCGATCTCATGGCTCATCTGCTCAACGAGTGTCAGAAACCCTTGGCCCTGTATCTAACAACCCAGGCGTGGATCCAGAAAGACCGGATGATTTTTTGGACGGTTTAGAATTTTTGGAAGATTTCAACGAACCAACGGTAAATGTTTGATATATTCAAGAGCGTAGCAGCTGTTCCACAGACAGGGCGCATGATACAACGGTTGTTAAAAGACCTCGTCAGCGAAACAAATGAGAAGTCAAATGATATTTTAGCAATTTGTATTCAAGGTTGCTGCCTTACCATTTTGACATAAAAAATTTTCAAAAAACCGGCTGATTCTTGACTCTCATTTGGCTGCGAGCCCGAACCATTTCACTTCAAAGTAAAGTACCGAAAATTAAAATTTGAAAATAAACAATAATTACGGTTTAGTCTACTTTTTAGATCCCTGTGTTATTTGTGCTCCTGATTTGGTTGGCATACACTGCGTTGGGTGCATTGGCATTACGCGCATGGGAAAATTGGTCTTTCTTTGATTCGTTCTATTACTGCTTTATTACTGTTACAACTATTGGTGAGTTGGTTTAAGCAAGAGTTGATAATCGCTACTTAACAAGAGTGTGTAACTGGGCACATTCTGCGTAGAAAAGAATATACCCGGCACGCGTTGCGTTTTTGCGCTTCCCCCCTTTATTTAGAGAGGGGTACAACCGGTGCGAACCATGACACTTTATGTACGCAGCAGCATAACATCCATAATTTAATGGTTTAACACTGAAATGGCGTTTAGCTTCTTGCTCGCTTTGCTCGCTGGTTTTTTTCCACTATTATATTTTTCGCGGTTCAATTTTTAGAAATTTCTGGATCCGCAACTGGCAATACAGATTGGCTCCCTGAATTGGTTTCGGTGATTCCCTGATTTTCCATCAGATTTCTGTGACAGCATTTCCTTGATTTACATCAGGTTTCGGTGACATCATTTCTCTGATTAATTTTAGGTTTCGGTGACATCATTTTCCTGATTTATATCAGGTTTCGGTGACGACATTTCCCTGATTTATTTTAGGTTTCGGTGACATCATTTCTCTGATTTGTTTTAGGTTTCGGTGATATCATTTCTCTGATTTATTTTAGGTTTCGGTGACATCATTTCTCTGATTTATTTTAGGTTTCGGTGACATCATTTCTCTGATTTATTTTAGGTTTCGGTGACATCATTTCTCTGATTTGTTTTAGGTTTCGGTGACATCATTTCCCTGATTTATTTTAGGTTTCGGTGACATCATTTCTCTGATTTGTTTAAGTTTCGGTGACATCATTTTCCTGATTTATATCAGGTTTCGGTGACGACATTTCCCTGATTTATTTTAGGTTTCGGTGACATCATTTCTCTGATTTGTTTTAGGTTTCGGTGATATCATTCCTGAACACCGTCCTTACTTATTCGTCACGCTTGCTTATATCGTGACCGGGTTAATAGTAACAACAATGTGTATAGATTTAGTTGGTTCACAGTACATTCGTAAAATCCATTATTTTGGTCGAAATTTAACACGAGCTCGTGAAACGTTTGCCACAATCGGCGGAAAAGTTGTTCACATCGGCGAAGTTTTCCGGCTGGTTTCGTCGATGCAACGCCGCTACGGCTGGTCAGCGGCGGACCTCGAGCAACTCGGAGTCAGCTTGGACTCTCGGAGCAGGCTGGATCAAACTCTGCTTGAATATTTATTCTCAGGCCGCCCGATCCCTGCTCACTTACGCCATCTACTGCCTCAACCATTTGCTCCACAAGATTGGCAGACGTTTCGGTGGATTGATTCAAGGTCTTCGCAGGTTGGTGGGGTCGCATCTGCAGTTGGAAGCAGAATTACAATCGATGGAATTTCAGGCGCAAGGGGTATGGCTCAAGAACTAGCGAGTTTAGATAGTGTTGATTTAGGGGGGTTAACGAATAGGACAGGCAGGTCAGCGTCGAGTGTGATTTGTTCGAACAGGGGGTATCCTGGAACGTGTGAGTTGCAAGACGGAGGGTGCAGGAGTGTTGAACAGCAGGGGACGATCGTGTTTGCGAATCATGTGGATCGATTCTTTTGAAATTTTGGAACAATTTGGAATATGGACGCTTGCGTCATTTTTCCACGCTTATGTTACCCAGGTCTGTTCCTAGGCCAATACTTTTGCCTAAAGGCCTTAACTTTAAATGTGAAAACTGCAACAGCCGGAAAAACGCCTGTAAAAGATCAAGAGCGGAACGGATTCCTGTGGGATTGCAATAGAACAAGTTTAAGCTTTACACTACAACTATTTTTGTTTAAGGTTATGTATAAGCTCACGCTTACGCTTTGGCTTACGCTTAAAGTTAGGCTTAGGTTTTAAGGAATACGCAAATACTACTGTTGCGGCACTGTTGTATACATTGGCCAAATTGTAGAACGGTGATTGGGAACTAAAAACATCACAGTATAAGAAAAATAATTTTTAGAACATCGCGTCTGGGGTCACTGCTGATTTTGAGGGTCACATAATTAATTTTTCATGTGCTATACACGCCGTGGCATATAATTTTCACCAGCCAATCATATTCGTTCTCGACAAATTTGATTAAAAAACCCCGTTAAAATTGCTATTTCGTCCAATATTTAAACAAAGATTTAAATTAAATCGACTGTGCAATATTTGACTTTTAATATTCTTAAGCCCTATTCACACGTGCACGTTTTTGCTGCGAGAACTTGCTGCTGAAAATTGCACACAAAACTTGCAATTTTTTCATCAGCCAATGAGAAAGCGGCAGCAATAAATTTATTGAACTTGCACGGTTATTCACACATGTGAACTAAATTCCTAGCTATGATTTTTAATGAATGATTTGCAGTTGCAAGTTTTTCGAATGGGATTTTGGACAAAACTTGCAACTGCAAGTGGCAGATGTGAGTTATCGCTGCAAAAACTTGAACGTGTGAATAGGGCTTAACAGAACATTTGAAGTGACTATATCACCAATCGCTAGTTTAACGGTAGCGATTTCCAACAGTCGCACTACTGGACGGATCAGTGGACCTTAATAAGTTTTCAATACGACTGGGTACAATTTGGCTATACGCATGCTTTAATTTACAAATCATTTATATTTTCTCTGGTTTCGGTGCCACAGTTATACGAAACCTATTATTTAACTGTTGATAGGTGCTACACACATTTGAGGATACTGCTTCTGGATATTTGTCCATTTATTGCTTCACAATAATATGTCTACGTTCTGTTGCCTCGAGGCATATGAATTCAAACTTAATCCGTTTTTAGTTCGAGAAAAGAGACCACAATATGCCTCATATTAGCTGTACATACATATATATCTTATATATAATATGTAAATATATATGGTTCTTTCATTTTTCACTAGGCACCTTCAGAGACGATTAAAAAGCGTAGAATTAGATTAAGATATTAAGCTTTTAAGTAACTTTTTTGCTTAGGCTTAGGCATGCGCTCATTCTGACGCTAAGGTTTAGGCTAAGGCTTAGGCTTGGGCTTCAGGCTAAGGCTTAGGAATATGCTTAAACTACTGTTCCAGACATGTTGTTCACATTGGCCGGGATCCCAAACATTTGAAGAAATTTTCCGTTATGCTCGGCAGAAAAAAAGATTTTATGAGGTTATACTGTCTCGAAACAAGCAATGCCACTGATGTTGTCATAGAGAATAAAAATTGATATGGCTTGTTCGTCAAACAAAGTCGGTTTGTACACAGCGGTGAGTTGGGAAGTTTCTAATTGCAGGGCCGTGGGACTTGGTTACTGGAAAAATCTTGCGAGCGAAGAGGGCGAGAAGTTTAACCCCTTCTCACATTGAGTTGCCTGTAGGCAACTCAGTGCAGTGTATATACGTTAAATAGTATATATCGCACCGTGTTTAACAATTGCAAAACGTATACATAGTACTAAATCACCACAAGACGTGAGAGCCCCCTCGGGCTCGAGCGTCAAGCTCCTATAGATGAGTGGTGATGGTATACGCCTCCCACTCCAGTCACTGGAGTTCGAATCCTAGCATAAAAGTAGGTCTCAGGGGAAATAGAAAATATTCAAGTGAGAAAGGATTAAGCTTCCAAATACAGTTTTAGTAGAGTAAATCTTAATACAAAATTTTTTGTTTTAAACCATATTTGGAGCTGAAGGTAATAGGCCTTCACAGACCCTTTCAACTGTGTTTAATGCTTGTTCAGCTTACATTAAAAAGCTGTAAAAACAATGTTTGCAGTTTGACATGCAGCATAAAGCGTTTTTGTTTGCAATTTTCTGGTTCTCCAATCAAAGCCAGGTACTTTTGTGTTCTGGCTCATATCAAAATTAATACAAAATAGTTTTACGACTTCCAAACACAGAAAAGGGTCTTGAACAGGTGGCCAAACTGTCAGCAGAGTTACATTTTTGGGCATTTAAGTGTTGCAACGCAGTGCTGGTGGATCAGGTTCATAGCCAGCTCGGTATGCCAGGGGCGCAAAGGTTCAGGACAGCATACAATTATTTCATATGACTTACAAGCTGGCTTGAAACTTTTCCAGGGGGCAAAACTTTTTTGACGAAGGCGGGGAGCCCCCCGAACCCACTTCTGGTTTTGCGGCAGGGGTGATTTGGAACATCTTGGGGGTTGTGTTTGTTTTTGTTGCTGCTGAACATGGTCACCAGAAATATTTAATAAATTTATATTTTTGGAAGAATTTTGTGCAATTGCTGACTTGTATTAATGTGGAACTGATTGTATCAGAAAGTTGTAAATGCTTACCGGTACAGGTTTTTTGACAAACGCGAAAAGTGTTTTTAGACACGATTTCTTCTATTCAACTACTGGCCGACGCGGGTCATTCAAGCTTTGGCCAAATTAAAGGACAGGGGCGGAGCAATATTATAAGCATATTCCTAAGCCTAAACCTAAGCCTAAAGCCGCAGCGTAAGAATGAGCATATTTCTAAGCCTAAGCCTAAGCCTCAGCCTAAAAATGAGCATATTCTTAAGATTAAGCCTAAACCTAAGCCTAAGCTTCAGCGTCAGAATGAGCATATTCCTAAGTCTAAACCAAAGCCTGAGCCTAAAAATGAGCATATTCTTAAGATTAAGGCCTAAACCTACTAAGCCTCAGCGTAAGAATGAGCATATTTCTAAGCCTAAGCCTAAGCCTAAGCCTAAGGCAAGCAAAAAAAAATTAGTCTAAAGCTTAAGCTGATTCTTTTCTAGTCCCACAGAAAACCTCTCCGCCCCTGATCTTTACATGAACGCAAAGCCTGAGCCTAAAAATGAGCATATTCTTAAGATTAAGGCCTAAACCTACTAAGCCTCAGCGTAAGAATGAGCATATTTCTAAGCCTAAGCCTAAGCCTAAGCCTAAGGCAAGCAAAAAAAAATTAGTCTAAAGCTTAAGCTGATTCTTTTCTAGTCCCACAGAAAACCTCTCCGCCCCTGATCTTTACATGAACGCAAGTTTTCATAGTTGATTTTGATTGGCTTTCAAAATTAATTTGTAATATTTTTGATTTTTATTTCACTTTCAATTATTGCAGATTGGATTTTTTGTCGCATTTGAATAAAATTTTACAAAAATACAAAAATTTCACTATTTATACTTACGGTGATCCGTTTTTAAAAGAAAATACTTGTAAGACGTGCAATTTTGCGAAAAATTATTTCGCATCTCTAAGCTTGGCCCTGTAGAGAACATGCCATTCCTAACAAATAACCGTTGTACGATTTTGTTTAACGCCTGTTCTAAGCATGAAATGCCATACACTGTAAATTCCAATGAGTTAATTAATTAACTCAGACTGAATGTTAGTCATTTCTGAATTAATATCACAAAACTTAAACTCACTTTGAGTTGAGTTGATTCTCACTCTGCGTTGAGTTGACTCCAGAGGAGTATTACATCAAAATGATTTGAAACCACTCAGAATTGTGAGTTCTGATAGTCCTAATAGAGACTAAGCGATTCAATTCATTCTGAATTTAAACCAACTCACTGGAATTTACAGTGTACTTTTTGTGCACCGAAACGTTACAGATTTAACAAACTGCATTTTAGCAAACCCTTTGATATTTTAAGGTTGAAACAAACAAAGCGAACGTGAAAAACTTTAATTTTAAGTTGTAATCTCGCCATATTTGTCCTTAATTTGGGTTGAGAACACGTTTCGAACTTCAGCGGTCGGTCCTTCGTATTTAGATGCAGGGTCGCTGTCATATGCGATACTTTAAAATTCAACTATAGGCGGATCATTTTTGATGCCTGATACATAAGGTTGGCACTCGTTGTACCCCCTTTAAATAAGAGGGGTTGACCAAAAACGTACCGCGTGCCAGGTACATTGTTTCCTACACAGAATGTAACCAGTTGCATACTACTCTTGCTGATGTATGCATCGTTCACTCCTGCTTAACCTAATTAAAATAATGAACCAGGTTGACAGTATTTTGAATGGAGAAGAGTTATGATGGTTAAAGTTTTGAAGTTTTGTAATTAATTTTAGCGAAATTCAATTTTGTCAGCTTTAAATCTAAAAAAAGTAGTGCGGGAAATTGAAGTAACGATAATTGTTACTGATATGATTTTATTTACTAACAACGCCTATGGTCTAAATTAAGTCTGATCCTAAAACATACATCATCAGCCAGTTAACAACTGGATATATGTAGCTCCGGTTCCGGCAAAAAATTGTCGTTTGGCTCCTGTGGAATTTTTGCCCGGAGGTTCCGGAATTTCGGTACTGAAATTGTTCGTATTTTTATTAATGTTCGGTTAAGCAATGATTTTATTGATGTGTTTGAGAATATTTTCAAAGCTTTAAGTTGTTGAACTTTACTGAAAAGAAGCCTAAAAAGACATTTTTAACAATAAATTAGTTGTCAATGTATAGAACATAGCCGTAACTGTAGCATAAGCATATCCCTAAGCCTAAACCTAAACCAAAGCATAAGCGTAAATGTGAGCTTATACTTAATCCTTAGCATTAGGCTTAAGTACAAAATTAGCCTAACGCTTTAAGCTTACTCTATTGCAGCTGCGCAAAAAAAACGTTCCGCCCCGGATGTTTACATGGGCCAAATTTAGCAAATTAAATATGATTTAAACTTTATCACCTTCTCAGGATCCAGCAAAGTTATATTGAACCTTCTCTGAATACGGTTTTTCATATCCGGTTGGACCCTGCTGCTAAACCCTGTTCCGGTCATATCTCCGTTCCTTTTTACGCAACTGTTTTCAGCAACTTCTAAATCACTGATTATGGGGTAATTTAGGTACCCGCACTAAAACCAGAAGAGGCCACCAACTTAATTTAGGTTCGCTGATCTGACGGCCGGGGCCAATTCAAACGGACTCATATTATTTCCGCAACGCTTATAAGCCAGGTCTATTCGCTGGAGCAGAGTTGAAATATACATCAGTGTGTCGTCATTTATTGTTTATTGGTGTGTAAAGTTTACTGAGAGTCCACAGTGTGATTATAGTTAATTTAATTTATCACGTGCCATTTGGGATTTGAAACTTTGTGAATTGGTAGAGTTTGGGTTTCGGGTGAAGAAGGTTATGTGTTGAGGAAAGGGTGGGTGAGGCATAATTGACTTTGATTTTTTGAGAAACATCCGCCGGATGTACGAATTTTAAACCGATGCATCGTGTATATGTAATTTTTATTCAAAAACATCCGCACGTACTACTCGGTGACAGTTTATTCAAGATGGAGCCAATGTATAGAACGGAGGCGTTGCAGTAGTATAAGCATATTCCTAAGGTTAAGCCTAAGCTTTAGCAAGGAAATAGACTAAAGCTTAAGCTTACTCTAGTCCATACCCACAGAACAACGTTGCGCCCTTTATGTTTATATGGACCCATGATACAATATACTTTAAGCAGTGGTTTTTAAATGCAAAAAACTTCATTTTAAATGGCTCAACTTGCTTAATTCAATTAAAACATTTGGTTTCAAATTATTTTTTAACATTTGCAATTGTGTTCAAAATTTGTATTTCCAAGCGATAAAGCATAACAGGAACCGGAATTTGAAATAATTTTCATCACACAATTTATTACACAACATTGAACTAATAACACAAACACTCATTTCGAAATAACAATTTTTCAAAGACAAAGTTTCGAATATTTTAAATCATTTGACACAAAACCGTAAAATCCCACTTCATTCATTTTTAAATACAGGAACAGGAACAGGAACTGAAATTGAATTTATGCAGGAATTCCGGTTAAACCGTAATAAATATAGTCTAGTTTCGTAACCATACCAATGGCCTAATTACAATATATACACCCATTTATACATGGTTATAGAGTTGCGTAAGGTTTTATTATTAGCGTTAAGGCATTACATAATTTATAGATTACGTTTTTAAATGCCGATTTTTCAGATAGAAATATATACAAGACTTATTAACACGTATCAGTCGTTAATCCAGCAAACGATGCTCTAAGATCGAAAATTTTGCTAAAACAATTATATTAATTTCGTTCAGTGTATTGCTAGCTTGCATATATTGTACATCACTGGATGTCAAATTGGAAAACATATTTACTAACCTTAGCTCGTATTCTCAAATGTGTGCAGCACCTATTACCAGTTGGTGATAGGCCTTGTAACTTTCGAAGCAGAAAATAGTGAGGTTTGAAATTCATCACATTTATTGCTTTCGATTTTCTCTGCTACTGTACAAATTTTAAGATCTGTAATTGCACCAGTTCGTTTGTATGAAAACCTATTACTAACTGGTAATAGGTGCTGTATGAATTTGAGAATATGGGCCCTAGAAATAGGTGTTACATATAACCTCATTCATACGGTTAGACTTAGACTTAGGAATATGCTTATACCACTGTTACGGCCCTGTTCTATACATTGGCCCACACATTTGAGTATACATGCCCTAGTGCGAGGTACCAGCGGGTCTTAAAGCGGCGAAATATTATTGATGTTCAACCTTCAATCAAGAGATAATACGCGTTTCATCATTCACGAAGCTGGCGTTCTCTAATGATTTGGTTATAAAGGATGAAAATTTTTCTAAGAAAACATATTTACCTCGTTAAAGTTGAAATGTGGCCAAACGTCCAAAACGGAACCTAATTTTGGTTCCGGAACTAAGATACCGGTCGCTGATGAACTACCAGTTTTTCATGGAACTTCGTCACACATGAAGTTTGTTGCCTGTAGCGGTCAATAGTTTACTCCTGGCGCCGTCGGACGACCAAATATCATTGGAATATCGGTGAAATGGCAGGTAGGAGACAGAGATTGGCAAATTTTGCCAGAATCAGGCCCAGAGGCGGTCTACATACGCGCTAGAAATCGGCGAAAAGACGCCGATGATAGAGACTTCATTGTAGAATGGACCATGGGAATCAAAGCCAATTATAGAACGTTTCGTTTACCAATTTACAGGGGGCAACTCCACCGTTCTGAACGGACTGCCCATCCCCCTCATTTGGTCCAATATTTATTCGATGAATTGCAAGATATTCTAACGTCAACGCCAAATCACAACCACAGGGGAAACATGATTGGGTTCAGCCTCCCTAGAAATATTTTGGGCTTCCCTTAAAAATGTTTCTGCCCCATTTGTAAGTCATTCATAATACATGCATGACCCTTGTAAATTGTTTTCGCTCCTCCCAAAAGCATGTAACCTGGCTACGGGCCTGTCTTAGACCTTTCTAAGCCCTCAAACATCCAACAACTCATCTTTCCACCTCTACTAACCATTTCCGGGTGTACCGGACAGGATTAGTGTAACTTGTCGTCATCCGGTGCTTTATTTCCGTTCATCTGTCGGTCACTAAGTTTACCAGGGCACCTTAGTGCAGACCCGGCGATAACAATGGCAACTGTAGCATTTACGAGGCCAGGGTTTCCTTCTCGGTGGGTCAGGCACGTAGCCAGCTTAATCTGCTGGGGGGTGAGACAATTTTGAGACGGGTTTGTGGTTGATAAAACAAGGTTTCAGAACTGGGGTTAAAAGTAAGCTAAAGGAGGCCAAAATGTTTCTAATTGACTAAAACTCCCAGGCCACATCTGGTGACTGCCCTTCCGGTGGGTTTAGCCTCATACTTCAAAGAAAGATTTTTAGTCAAAGTAAGATGTTCAAACTATTCGAAGAATGTAAACGTTTAAGCTTATATACAAAAGCTTGTAAAAGTGTCTATTTTTCTTATTTCGTCATCGCAATGGTACGTCTCAGTATACCCCTTTTCCTATGAACGAGATATATAACCCTGGATGCCGGCACCAAATCATTGGTTCAGACATGAGCCAAGATATATGGCTATGTTGGTGTGCTCATTAAGCTTAAAACTATAAGCAGATGTTTAAAATATTTATAATTTTGTCTTGAAATTATTTGCATTTCTGGCTATTGAAATAAGCTTATGGACAGCTCACAAGATACGAGAGCAGTGCCAGACAATCTTTGAAAAGGGCACGTTTATTGTTGAGTGATTTGGAGTGCGCAAACATTTTGAAACGGGGGCTCACGTATAGATCAGAGGCAGAGAGTTTTATGTGGGACTGCAATAGAATAAGCTTAAGCTTTAGACAAATTTTTTGCTTGGTTTAGGCTTAGGCTTAGGCTTATGAATATGTTCATTCTTACGCTAAGGCTTAGGCTTAGGCTTAGGAATATACTTATAATACTGTTCCGAACCTGTGCTTTACATTGATCGAAATGGGTTTTGCTTAATGGTACCCATTCGCACAGACTCAGTAGTGATATTGAAATATTTTGATATTTTTCTTGAAGCGTCTAAACTCTGTGCTTAAATTTTTAATTTTAATTTTAAGGTGCGGGTGTAAGCAGGCAGGTAAAATCAGGATATAGCGATGGAATGAAAATTTTTTCTGGAAAGATAGCGTATCCTTGTAATAATAATAATGATAATTAAAGACTTATTCATGCCATCATTATTTAAATATAAAAATAATAAAAACAGCTTTTTACCAAATTAATATACCATTAATTATAATTCGAATTGAATAATAATATTTTCTGCTAGAAATTTTTAACGAAAACTATAAATAGATAAAAATAATAAATCAAAATTTTTACTAAATATAATACAAAATAAAAAGATAAAATGATTTGTTTATTAAAAACTAATAATATTAATGTATAAAAAAGTAAAATACAAATAAAATAAATAAATAAATATAAATAAATGTTTTTCATTTTATTATCGTTTTTGTATTAATTATTTGCTGACTAGCTGTAATGCTGAAAGTTGCAGTATTGCGAACTGTAGCACTTGGTAAAGGTTTTCAAACAATCGAAATTCACTACCTTTAAACATATAAATGACACTTTTGTCCCCACAGTGGCAAAGTTTCCCCCCCACCACAACAATTTGGTTTTCAAGAGTGCCCCCTGCATTATGCGCCTCTCAATACTTTAACGCCAAATCAGTTCAAAAGATATTTCAGTAATTTTAGCTGTTTCAATAATAAAGGGCGGTGGGGGGGGGGGGGAGTAGTCTTCTCCAGAAATTGAGGAAAAAAAAAAAGGAATAAAGGGGGGTACCCTCAAGGCCCCCCTTCTGCGGTTCAAAATTAACCCTTTAACGCATAGAGTATACTACGAGCAACTAAATACAAGTAATATGTGAGCAACACAGACACTGTAAAAGAAGTGTTTAACAATTCTAACATATATGCGCAGTGGGGGGGGGTTTTTTGTTTATGGGTAGGTTTGTTTTTTTTTGTGTTTTTGGTTTTGCGTTGGTTGGGTGAGAAGTTCGTGATTTTGACTTAAGCCTGTATCCTGTATCGCCTGTATAGTTCTTTTCTCGATGTATGCTATTCGCTCTGATTTAGTAAAACGCGGCCGGTAAATGTTTATTATAAATCCCAACCCGCAACCCGTATGACACACAAAATTCCCAAATTTAAGGCCAGCAAATCACAGGTTATGTAATTTAACTGGTACCCGCGACCTGTGGGACACAAAAATAACCGAAATTAAGGCCAGCAAATCACAGGTTATGTAATTTACTGGTAACCCGAGCCGTAAGACACGAAATACCCAAATTAAAGGCCAGCAAATCACAGGTTATGTAATTTAACTGGTAACCCGAGCCGGAATCCTTAAAGCCGACGTCTGAATCTGATTTAATCCAGCCACTGGCTTTACCGTACCCAATACTTTTGCCGTTTTCCAGAATCCGTGCAATTCTAACCCCGTTAGAATTACACCCCGTTAAACCGTGTACTCTAACCCCGTTAGAGTTACACCAAATTTCCGACCAATCTAACCCCGTTAGATTTGGCCCAGCCGTTGTAGAATAATAAATCTAACCCCGTTAGATTTACTAGACTACTTTTCCCCAGGTTTCCTTTAATATCCCAAGTTCCTTTAGCACATGACACCAGTATCCAATACTGGGTAATTTCCGCGCCCTGCGCAACGCCGATTAAAATCCGTAATGCCTGAATTCCTTCACATGTTCAGCCGCCGTGACAATCTTAAATTACTTCAACTAGTCCCTACTTACTCAGGTTCCACTCAAGTTCCAACCGTGTAATACGTTCCACAAACAAAAGATAAAGATTACGCAATTCCGCCAAAATAAAAACACAACCAATCCGTACTAAATCGAGGTTAATAATAATTCCGGTCCTGGCTACCCATATCGGCATCTCGACCTCATTTGCATTTTTGCCGACACACACAACTGGGTGTCCGCAATGCGGTCGAGGTCGAGAGCCACCCAACCGGTACTACAACAACAACAACAACCATGCCGGAGACACACAATATAAAGCACCATTTTTGGTGCTGACATAGCCTAGCTATGTCGTTAAACGCAGATTAGGCCAGCACGATATGAACCATTAATCAATCCATTCTATGGCCACGCAGGGCCCCAGGTAAGTTTACATTGCGGACACAGCCGCCATAGCATCGATTTACCAATTTCTACGCCTTGTAGCAACGCCTAAGCCTAACTTAAGTTCTAAGAGAGACTAGGTGGAGCCAGGAACTCCCTTAAGGTGTGGTTTTGATATAGGGTTTTATTTTAGTTTTAGTTTTTAGTTTGAAATAGGTTTAAGTGTGGCACAGCCGCCTACAGTAGGCTTTTTAAATGCCACTAGCAAATGTATACTGAATTAATTTCAGATTTTTGTCCAAAACAAAAAAATATTCATGTAAGAAAGGGTTAACCAAGTCGTTTGCTTATGATAAAAGATATGCAAAATTTTAATTATAATCAACATTGTGCTTCGATATTTTAGATTTTGCTTAGGCTTTAGTAAACTACCGCCTGACTAATTTGTTGTCATAGCATTTGAAAACATTTTTCATTTCAAAATCGGCATAATTTATGTGTTAACAAAATTACTAGAAATGGATATAAGTTTTGAATTTTTGAGTTAACCATAAAATTAAGCTTATTTTGTATAGCGTTCAAGTACTGAACAGGTTCTGCTAAGGTTGTAGGACTTAGGTGTTCGTAACATTTAGGCTAAGAGTCAGGTTTGTAGGATTACGTTCATGTTTCGGTTTGACCAATCTGATTTGGATTGTAACTTTTCTATAGAAGTATCACGGTTTGGATATTGCACTGCAAAAAATGGTGAGTCAAATTGGCTCTTTCCGAAATAGGATCAGCAGGACTACACAAATTGAGTCAAAATTCGACTCCGCCAGGGTCAATCGTGCGGTTCACTGAGTCGAAATTGACTCTGGCTGAGGCGAATTTGACTCAGTTTGTGTAGTCCCGTACAGCCTATTACGGGGAGAGTCAATTTGACTCACCATTTTTGGCAGTGTGCTTCTAAACAATAAAACTTACAATAGCGATATTCTAATATTTATTTTTAAACAAAAGCAAATGTTAACTGTTGTGTGAGAAACCAAACGCAATTTTAGTGCTAAACCTGAATACAAAATCTGGCTATTGATCCCCGCCGGTGGGGCATAGGCCGAGACAGCCCCGCTTGGTTCCGCTAGAGAGCAGTGCATCGCCATACTTTAGCGTTCCAGCCCGAAGCAAGATATGTATACAGTGTAAGAAATTCGACAAATTGTCAGCTGTAAACAGGTCGCATTTGACTTGTACCCCGCAATTCAATCCTTGGTATAAGGTAGGTTACCCTGGATCGAAAGTCCTTGCCACCCATCCATGGCGGGTACTCCTTATGGTTTGATCGAGGTTGGCTACTAGGTCTAGTTATGCTACTCCGCCCGATCGCGTCCGGGATGGGTTTCCCATCTCGGGCTCGCAGTGTATACACCATCTGAACGCAAACACTTATCGCTACCGGATCGTTGAGAAAAATGTCGCATATAATTCTGCTTGGTAAAAGTTCCTCGCCGGCTGCAAGCCGGCAAACGCCGTTGAAACACAGATTATCGCGAAAAAGATTTGGGGCTAGGAGACTCTTATCCTCGCGCATTCCTGCCCCCGGGTGAAATTTCTGACCACCGTGGCAAAATTACATTGACCATCCAGTGGGCAGGCAAAATTCGGAGTGCGGGGAAAAATAAATTCTTGGTAAAAAGGAGTTGGTCAAAAAGGAAAAAAGAAAAATGGGGACCCGCACCGCCTGTTTCTAAGGCTGTAGAAATTTTTACTATCAGCAATAATCATTCGAACCTGAATGCAATTGGGTTAAAACCACGGTTGAGTCGAGCTAGACTCAACCGGAGTCTAACCCAACTCGAAATCGCGTCTGCAAATAATTTTCCGCCTAGATGTACACATCGAGAAATTTCAATTAGAAGAACGCGTACAGCCACCCGTACCGGAGTAGCCCGTACGGCGCTTGTACCGGCCACCCCGGTACGAGCGCTAATTTTCACCAAAAGAGAAAATACAAATCGCAAACTACAAATTCAACCAATCATCATGACTTATACCACTTGAGCAACCACACTAAAAACAATACTGAATTTGTCATTCTCTCCCGGAATACCACAAATAACGCAAAAACCAAATTCGGTAATTCAAAATATAACTACTACTGCATCTCGCCATCTTGACAAGCCAAACAACAACTTAAAAGTGAGTAAAGTAAATTCTCTTCCGCTAGCTAAGAACCTTTATTCAGCATAACTCGAAATTAAACTTGATCACAATTTCACCAAATTCTGGCCAATTCATTCAAAATTTTAGAAAATTCCTTGCACCTCCACATTAAGAAAACTAAAACAATTTACTCTAGCCGTCAGAAAACTAAAATAACTACGACACAAATCTAACCGCCAAATTTAAACTCAAAACCATCTAAATTTGCAAAACAAGTATCGAACAAGGTCAAATAAACTAAATAACATATAATAACCTTCAGATACTATGACGAATGCACACTTGACTTCAACAACGCGTTATTCAAAAGCTTACCGCCAAATTTCGCCGTACTAAACATCAACACCGCCAATTCTAACCGTAAAGTTCAAAATTTCAAAAATCTTAATTTCGATATAACCCATAAGAGACTACACAAGCCGGAAAAGACAGAAAAGACCGCCCCGGGTCAAAAACACTCAAATCAAGTTCAAATCAACTTTTCCTCTAGTTTTACTCACCTGCGCTCTCCCTTCAGACCCCTAGATCTAAATTTGAAACACCAAATCTAGCCTACGAACTCACCCAGGGGTCACACACTTGGATCCCCCAGGTGAATACCCGCTACGGCTCCAAAAACATTTCCACCAGTGGTTTTCCAACCCGACACGCTCAAATTTCGTGTCTCTCGGGTTTCCCCAGAAAATTTCAACTCAGCGGAGTCACGGATCCAGTGGTATCCCTACACTTGGAAAGTGTCCGTGGGAAAAATCCGTTTATCCCCTGTAACACTCCGGCTCATCTTACTTTAAGGGGCCAGCCATTTTTTTCACAGGACTCAAAAGTGACCTTAAACCTTACAGTAACCTTTTGTTTAAAGGTTAAATTTAATCTTAAACGTAAGATTAGACGTCATTGTTAAGCAAAGATTTTAGGTTTAGGAATATGCTTATACTACTGTTACGCTCCTCAAAAGTATAGTAAACATGTTTCCGATATTTCATTGTGTTTATGATGTTCGAGTAGGCTCGCGTGATGCACCCCGCATGAATTAATTGAAATCACGCAATAAACTCATTTTATCAGCTCAAAAAAACTGCCAACTGTTACACATTTGAGCAACGTTGAACTGGTTGCGATTAGCGAGTTTTCAACTCCCGGTTAAACGAAACTCGTTTATAAAACATTTGAAAGTCTTTAAAACCGGAAATAATACAAATGTCGCCCCATTTTAACACAGTTTCTATCTTTCACTTTGTGTTTTTGGTTTGTGAGTTAAAATAAAAACATTTTTACGAAATATATTTCAACGGAAACTTTGGGATTGAAAAACAAAAATCGGTTTTGAACGAGTTTGTGTTGGAACATTTGTGGTTGAGTTGGAGTTGGAACATTTATGGTTGAGTTGGAGTTGGAACATTTGTGGTTGAGTTGGAGTTGGAACATTTGTGGTTGAGTTGGAGTTGGAACATTTTGGTTGGTTGGGTTGCTTTGTGGTTGAGTTGGAGTTGGAACATTTGTGGTTGAGTTGGAGTTGGAACATTTATGGTTGAGTTGGAGTTGGAACATTTGTGGTTGAGTTGGAGTTGGAACATTTGTGGTTGAGTTGGAGTTGGAACATTTGTGGTTGAGTTGGAGTTGGAACATTTGTGGTTGAGTTGGAGTTGGAACATTTGTGGTTGAGTTGGAGTTGGAACATTTATGGTTGAGTTGGAGTTGGAACATTTGTGGTTGAGTTGGAGTTTATACAACCGTGTCATTTTGTTTGTATTAAAGTTCTGCAACGTTTCGCTCTTAGGATTTGGGTTAGGATTATGGGCCAATGTAGAGAACAGGGCTGTAACAGTAGTATAAGCATATTGCTAAACTTAAGCCTAAGCCTAAGCGTAGCAACATTTATGGCTCAGGTTAAGGTTTATGCTTCGGGTTATAAGCCAGTGTAAAGAACGGGGTCGTAAGAGTAGTATAAGCGTATACCTATGCTTAAACCTAAACAGAAGCATAAGTGTAAGAATCAGCTTATACCTAAGTATAAGCTTAAGCAAAAATTTGTCTAAAGCTTAAGCTTACTCTATTGCAGTCCTGCAGAAAACCGTTCCGCCCCTGACCTTTGCGTGAACCGGCTTATGCTTTATAAGTAAATATATTTCAAATGTTTAAAGCAGCAATATATGTACATATATATGTATATATACATACATATATACATATATATAAATTCTAAGTTAAACAGTACCATATAGAGCGCTTGTCGAAAATTTTGCAGCGGATGCGATGGGACTCGAACCCACGAAGTACGGATAAACTAATGACCAGTATATTATAATGTTCGATCTTTCAAGTTATTGTTTCTGTTAAATATTTTAAATCAATTGTTTACCAAAACTAGAATTTGAAGACAAATGTTTAAATTTGAACGACAATTTTGACTCAAATTCAGAACGGCGAATCTTGTTGTGGTCAACTTTAGATAGAATAGCTGTATACCGTAAAACTTATGGTCGTCTGGCGTTCAGTTCAACTTGCTCCAGTGAAACATTTATAAGTGACCACAGGTTACGGAAAATCTGGTTCGAATTGCCAATTTAGGTTTAAACTGCAGGAGTTCGCTAAACCTAATTTAAGACAGTTGTCTGAACAGATGAAAAACAAAACAAAATTCTGGCAAAGTCATTCTTGTTTTCGTTGGCAGCAAAGTTTGTATAAATCAGCGATGACGAATATTTGTCAAGAAAACAACACTGAAAATAGTTGAACGTTTAGAACGCATTTGAGAAAAATATAAAAAATTACAAGGTAGAGAATATAGGGATTTGATCTGGTTCACAATAAGGGATAGCATTTTATCTATGAAAGTGAGAGTCCACAGCTGTTATTCCCTACGAAATTTATACAGATACCAGAAACACTTTTAATTAGCAGGATTTAGGGCCAATGATACTTTAAGGGGCGTAACACTAGATTAAGCGTATTCCTAAACCTAAGCCTAAGCTTAAGCGTTGCAAAAATGTGTTCCTAAGCCAAAGCCTAAGGAAAAAATGTAATCTAGAATCTAAAATCACTCTTTTATGGATCCACCAGAAACCTGGACGTTCCTTAAAGTAACATCGGCCGGATTTAGAATAATCTCAATTTTGGAACTGAAATATTTTTTATTATATTAATTTAATTCCCTTTCGTACTGAAATGATGACTTTTTTAAAACATATGTTGATCAAAATTTTTGGTTTGACTGCACATCCTATATTTTTATAAAAACGTTTCGGAAAAGAATTGAAGTTTTTAAATTAAAAAAAAAGAAAAATTGAAATAATTAATTTTGAGTAAATGTTGGAATCACAGTTGAAAACAAACCTGAGAACCCGTTTCAACTTTTAAGCCCTATTCACACGTGCAAGTTTTTAGTACGAGAAGTTGCAGCTGCGAATTGCACACAGAACTTGCATTTTTTCATCAGCCAATGAGAAGCCGGCTGCAATAAATTGAGTGAACTTGCATGGTTATTCACACATGTGAACTAAATTCGTAGCTACCATTTTTAATGAATTATTTGCAGCTGCAAGTTTTTCGAATGGGGTTTTGAACAAAACTTGCAAGTACAAATTGCAGCTGCGAGTTCTCGCAGCAAAAACTTGCACGTGTGAATACGGCTTTAATGATTTGAATCAAATTTTCTACAAATTTTCGACGGTCAAAAAATGTTTTATATAAGGTTAACCTCGCCGAAACGAAACCCCTGACTTCGCCTCTGGTTGAAACTGTAGTTTACTAAACGAGTATGGTCTTTTTGGTTACAAAGGTTGCTTAAAAATACCAAAGTCAAATACCGTCAGGTCTGGCAGTCAATCAACTGTATAATTGCGTCGTTTTTTTAAATTTAAATTTTAAATTTAAATTTTTGACACATTCGTTGAATGACATAACGATCAATTATTTTTAAAGGTTCCAATTACTCAAAAGTCAAAGGGTGTCCTACGGTTTATACCAAGTATTATTATTACAGGTTGTGAAAATGAATAGTTTGGTAACCGTTAACCGTATAGAGTATACGACCAATGTAAAGAACAGGGGCGGAACAGACTTTTAAACATATTCCTAAGTCTAAGCGTAAGCCTAAGCCTAAGAGCGTAAGCCTAATCCTAAGCGTAAGAATGAGCATATTCATAAGGCTAAGTCTAAGCCTAAGCGTAAGAATGAGCATATTCCTAAGCCTAAGTCTAAGGCTAAGCGTAAGAATCAGCATATTTCTAAGCCTAAGCCTAAGCCTAAGAGCGTAAGCCTAATCCTAAGCGTAAGAATGAGCATATTCATAAGCCTAAGTCTAAGCCTAAGCGTAAGAATCAGCATATTTCTAAGCCTAAGCTTAAGCCTAATCCTAATACAAGCACAAAAATTACTCTAGAACGTAAGCTTATTGTTTTCTAAATCCCACAGAAAAACGGTTCCGCCCGAGTATACTGTGAACAACTTAGCGTAAACTGTAGACGCGAAATTGCAATACGTTTAGTGTTGAACAATTATTACTCTCGTATACGCGGTGCAAACTCGCCATAGATCATGTGCAGTTCTTTCGGTCTTGATTGGGCCATATTCGTTTACCAATCTGGAATTTGTACCTAATTTTAGAACCGTTCTGAATTCTGGCTGGTCTGTAAAAGAGTACGCTTAGATTCTAGATTACATTTTTTGTTTAGGCTTAGGCTTAGTGATACACATTCGTAACGGTTAGGCTTAAACTTCGGAATATGCTTAATGTTTCTGTAACGGCCCTAAAAGTAACATTGGTCAACCTAACAATGAATTAGAATCGCGGTTCAATTACGGGCACTGTGGGAGTTCCAAATTTGCTAAAACAGTTTTTGTCGTATGCTTAACTTCGAATGTAGTCCAGGAAAAAGTTGTTAACTTCCGGTTCCGGTATCTTTACTCTTCCGCTGGACTCTGATTAATACATACGGTCGCCCATCTCGTGCCATATGTTGCCTAATTGAACTGTCCTTTATCTAATGGTCTATAATAGCTCATATGGTCACATATTAGCTAGAAAAAGCTATAAATAACTGCTATATATATATATATATATATATATATATATATATATATATATATATATATATATAAAGTTTTCTAACCTCATTTCTGGCTAAATAATTTACCTACGTTTTCTGGTATTAAATCGAAGTTAACGTTTGACGCAAATGGATTTAGCTTTATGTTATATACATAACGTTTAGACACAGAACAATATTTTGAATTTTATTACAATATACTTTGATGGGTATTTCAATGGCTACACCAATCTGCTTTTAGGGTTTCGCTATACTCGACGTCCCGTGCCGTCTGTCACCGTTCGTACCATACGTTATCATCGTGCGTGAGTGTTGCGACCGATACCGCACGGTGACCGACAACGCCGCACGGTGATGAACGGCGCCGGACGTCAACAAAAGTATAGCGCAATCCTAATTCTCGACCTCTGGAGGAAGTTCGGTGTAAAAAGTTTAGCGTAATTCGACTTTGCAGTCCAAAACTGGGTCAGTTTATGTTGGTTATTTTGGCAAAATAATTTGCCCCGCAGAGTAAAAAAACCTTTTAACCTGAAAATGTCAAAATTGTTTCAATTTGGGTGTGCGTTGATAACGTGGAGTGATGTGTGAAGCACAAATATGCAAAATATTATAGACTATTTGAAACATTTTAAATTCAAAAGTTGAGAATAAAGTCATTTCTCTATTGCTACTTTGAAAGATGGCAGCTTAGACTAAAAAACATCTTTTATAAAATAAAACACTATGTAAATTTCGAAATTTTAGAAAATAAACAAAAGCTGAGCAATCAAGTCAGAGAGAATTAGCTATTTCTGGTTATTTCTGAGTGGATAACAGTATTAATATTAACTCGCTCTGAGCTGATTTAATTTCGAGTCAGTTGATCAATATCAAAGTTTATATACTATATGAATGAAATTTATTTTATCTTTATCGTCATTTTTTTAAGAAAAGCACTTGAATAAGATGGTCCAAAAAGGGTTTTTAAAGATAAGCACATTTAAAAACGACCAAAATTTAATACCGGAATATTTAATCCAGGCAAAAATTTACCGCAACCGGAACTGCCATTCCGGTTACACCCTGAATAGCAGTACTGTTATTTAAAAATACTTAACCCTGGGTTCGTATATAAATGTTCACTAAAATTACTAGTACAAAATAGGGGTTATTCTAGTATTACGGGTATGTATTCTCTAATATATAGCGATAATTTAAAATACATAAGTAGCGCAAAACATCAAAGAACTCGCATTTAAATACCTCAGCTGTTCAAAAATAAAACAGCAGGTAGTGAAGGTTACATAGCAAAGACTGCAATTTGCGGTTAATTGTGCAACGGAAACAGTAATTTCGCAGTCTGTAGCAGGGGTTGATTCCGTTTCAGATTTGATTTATTCCCCCCCCCAAACATATAAATAAACTAAAACCAGATAATAGGTTCAGGTTTAGACTTGGAGGTACTCTTTAGGTTTAACCTTATTCCTTGATTATAATTAACCTTTTCTCACATGAATATTTTCTATTTCCCCTGAGACCTACTTTTATGCTAGGATTCGAACTCCAGTGATTGGAGTGGGAGGCGTATACCATCACCACTCAGCTGTAGGAGCTTGACGCTCGAGCCCGAGGCGGCTCTCACGTCTTGTGGTGATTTAGTACTATGTATACGTGTTGCAATTGTTAAACACGGTGCGATATATACTGTTTAACGTATATGCACTGCGCTGAGTTGCCTATAGGCAACTCAATGTGAGAAGGGGTTAAGGTTGGTGTTACGTTTAGAGCCTAACGTGAAGGAATAGGCTTAGCAAAAAAATAGGGTGGTAAACAGAAACACAGCTTGTCACAGTGGGTGTCACGGGTATTGACAATACTTACATATTGCACGGCGATAACTTGAATACATATAGCTCGAAGATAATGATCTATTTAGGCTAAAACTTAATTATTTCATATTTTTCTTTACTTAAAACGCAGTCTTATTTATTCAGTTTGCGTTGCTTCGCAACGCGATTAACATTTTTAGACGATTGTTGCCACTGTTCATGATCGGCTGATTTATACATTTTTAATAATAATAATAATAATATTCATATACCTGCAATAAGTAGCATTAATTTAAGTAACTATTAATTTAAGTAAAATATTAACTATTTTGAACAGATTTTTGACAAAAAATTTTACTTGATTAAAATTCAAAAATACGCGACTGTAATTCAATCTTGTATACAGGGGACATCAAAAGGTAACATTTTCGCAATCAAGTGTTTGGCGTAAGTTTTTAATGGCTTCAGGTTAAATTTTTGTTAAACTTTAATATCCGTTGCTTCGCACAGCGAAAATAAAATTTCAGTATGTTTTGTCATTTTTAACAAAACAGATCAATCGTTGACATTAGACGTTGACGCATTAGCTTGGTAACTTGCAGGAAAAAATTCGCCTGAAGCTGCTTAGTATACTTTTTACTTAAATACCGTAGTTTATTAGCAACATTAATAATAATGCCAGTGGTTCGTGTATAAAAACCCAACTCTTGAGTGAACCAAAAGTTAATAAAATTAATCAAAATAACATTTATTTTAGAAAAAGTTTTCTTACATTTTACAAATATATATGTCGTAGCGCAAGACGTAATTTAGCCAAATTCCGAATTGTGCCAGCTCAGGGTGTATTAATTACGAGTTGGGCTACGACATTTATACCTTTAGCAAAGTGTGCTTGAAAATTATTTCAGTTATCACAACAACAAAATTTTGAGAAATATTTGAAATTTAAAATTTTCAGAACGTTTTTTGTAGGATATTTAGAAAAATTGTTTCAAATTTCAAAAAATGTTTTTCAAATGTTGTAGTGGTAGTACTTAATACCTAAATAATTTCAGAAAATAGTTTTTTTCGACCAAAACTTTACGAACCCATTTGGTATCCTGGCCATCTATAAAAACGTTTAAGTCCCAAGTCGGGTACTTGTCAAAAAACATTTTAAGATTTTGACTGATTAAAGAATGTGCAGTTGGGTTTTAGGTTTTTCTGTACCAATCTATGGCCAATGTAAAGGTCAGGGGCGGAACGTTTTTCTATGAGACTGCTATAGAGTAAGCTTTAGCTTCAGTCTAATTCTTCTTGGTTAGGCTTCGGATTAGGTTTAGATATAACCTTATTTTTACGCTTAGGTTTAGGCTTAGGTTTTGGAATATGCTTATACTACTGTTCCGGCCCTGTTTGGCAACATTGGCCCTATCGTTAAACTATTTGTCGGAAGCTTTGTACTTGATGTAAAATCGATAAATTGGTAAAAGTTTTAAATGCCGGATCGAGCGAAATTCTGGTACCGGTTGAGATGATTTGGCTAAATTTTAAACTAACATTGGCTTTGGGTCCGTCACAACAGATGCACTAGGACTGCTAAGCTTCCCCCTAGAAAACAATTTGCGGCACTAAACACAAATCACCGCCCAAGCCTTAAACCTGAACCCCTAAGCCAAAACGTAACCCCGCCATTGACGCGTGCAAATTTTCACGGTGGGGAGAAATGTACAGCTGCAAGTTGTAAGTGAAAGTTTTTTATTCAAAAAATACACAAAATTTAACTCAAAGGCCCCCTTTGTGGAAGTATGCATTTACGCCTGTATGAGTTATATCGCTACTAGTCACGGCAGCTAGAAAGGGTGTTAGTCTGGCCAGGATTTAGAAATGTTTTGTTTTACATCATACAGGATTTGGGTTTAGGTCTAATCAACGGTGGATCCCAAAATCTCGCCAGGGAGGCCGCTCTGTGAATGTCCACAGCTCGGGAGTGAAACGAGCTAAGCCACACGCAACCGAATGCAGTTTGTAATACTAAACCTTAATGCAAAATTTTTGGTTTAAGTCCTGCTTAGAAAGCCAGGCATACTACGCCGTCTTGGATCCGCCCGTAGATCTAAACTTCATTCAAACATATTGAACCGTTATTAGGTTTATGACAAACGTGAGCGATATTTAATACTTTAATACCCGTTGGTGATAGGTCTGGCATTAATATTGCAAATCTGGTTTGAAGTTTCTCAAAATTTTTTCCGGAGCCGACGGTAGCCTTTACATATGACCCGGTTTTGGGTTACTCATTAAGACAGTGACGAATTGAGGGTATTCCGGTACCGGAAGATGCTTTTTGTGTCTCGAGAAATTTTACAACTTTTATACTACAACCGTCTTCTGCGATTAGTTTAAGATTTACAAATTGGTCAGAAAATTAAATTCGTTGTATAACGTCATATTTAGCAGTTATTGCGCTAGAACGCAGGTCGGGAGCTTCAGCCGAAGTGTCATATCGCGTAGGTTTTATGCTAGCAAGGTGTAGCTAATGAGAAACATGTTTACCAGTGTGCTTGGTACTAGCGGATGCATAGGGGATGCAGGTGAGGCGTACGCGTTGCCGTCAGAATTTTTGTGGTACAATGATACGATTCCTACCTTACAATTGTTCCCTAAGTAATTTTTTAGTGACAACATAATAGGATCCGCGACCTAAAAATTGTGGCGTTTCATAGCATTTGCCAGCCAGCACCCCGTCAGAAATTTTTGTATCTGTTTCTGGTCTCTTCCCCCCCGATTTGTTACTGTATGTAGACTACATACTGCCAGCCTGTTCCCCCATTAATAGTTTTACGTCATTAAAAATATAATTTCCATTAAAACTGTATTCAAAGCTAATACTTAACCCCATGTATTCGAGCTGGGAGACACGTTTACCATCACAATTCCGCTATAAACGGTTGACCCTCGAGCCCGTGGGGACTCTCACGTCTTGTGGATATTTTACACTGCATAGTGCATTATTCAACAGTGTACATTCTTTAGCTCACCTATTTTGTGCGTGTTGTTGCTCACAGTATACTCTATGAAGGAAAGGGTTAAAATGCAAGGTCAATTCTATAAAATTAGCCTCTTTATACAGGGAATATTGTTAAAATCACCGAAGCACAACGGAATCTCAAACAGAAATGCCCCATATGGGCATGTAATATGATCTTGAGCGTCACAGTACTCTTTCAGTTGTAGGCCATGCTTCAATTTCAATATTGACAAGCTTTGGGTGTCGGAAACTGGAAGGTTGGGTTCATGGGAAACAAAGGTGTATTATTGAATTTTATGTACGTAGAATGCGGCGTGTTTGATTTCGAAATTTCGAGTTAAGCTTACAAGGTACTTAAGTGAGGTTTTTTAGCCAGATTAAAGGTTAAGCTAAGTTAGAAACGGTGTTGCGTAATTTTCTACAAGAAGCCACAGTCGGTTTTGGTCCAACGGGCCTGATACCTGGCTGGTAATTAATGGAACAAACCATCATTCTAAAAGGCAAAAGAATGCTATACTTGACAACATAAATAGGTAAACCTCATATGATTGTCGTTTGTTACTCGAACTCCAAATAAGGTAAAGAATCACAAATTTTTATTCGTGCTTTACAATGCCTTACCCACGGATGTGTCCCCGTTAATAATTTTTTACCCGGCCCTTGTTTACCTGCGCGCACCTGTGGGTCGATTGGAACTTTGACAGCGCAGCGGTTGGTGGCTGGCTAAGTATACGAGCCAGAAAACTATCTCGACTTGTAATTAGAAATGGGATCAGGATGTGGACGTCTCTGAGGGATAAATTAGTTGTTACGGTGACGGTAAATCTACTCAGGGGGTTGATTGACAACTTCGATTCACAAAGCACAAATTAAAACTTTAGTTTAATTATTTAAGTACTTTATTAAGTGATGGTTAAATGCTAAAATGGCGTCCATGACCGCAGCAAAACGTTGCCCCACCCCCGCAGCAGTGACAGTTAACAGTCGATGAGAAATAAAATTTCGTACGTCGGCATCAACGGCTCACCTATGAAGGGCATATTATATCTTAATTCCGACTGCTAATAAATTAAAAAGTTTTCAAACTCAACTTTTGAAATATTCAAAATTGAACTTCGGTAGCTCTAAAATATTTTATACATAACTGTTCTTCTATAATAGCCAATAAGAATCCTTTTTTGTTCTACCCACAGAATTCTTGGAAATTTTTAATTCTGCCAAGACCACATTTTACAGTCGCTTTACTTTCTACCCACAACGATATTCAATACTTTAACTCCACCGTTGAAACATTTACTCAAATACCCAACACTGTAATCTCGTAACCCTAAATTTATAGAATTGTTTAAAATTTAATTCAACATTGAAATATTATTTGCCAACTGTGCAGAAAATCAAAATTTTTCAAGAAAAAATAATTCGCCAATGAAATCGCTTCGTGATCCAAGCTCTCGTGGCAGACAAGGATCTGCAGGCGGCGTTCACTTTGATCTCGGGGTCAAAGATACACTTCAACTGCCGACAGACGACGACGAAAACGGAAGCCGCGGCGGCGGACCGTCTGGCCCGGCAATTCGGCGTTCAGCCATGCGTCGTGAATCAACAATTTACACGTCATCTGACAGTATTGTAATTAAGTCAAAAATTTACAAATTTTTCACTGCAATTTTAGTGCTAATTTCCTACGCGTTTGTTGTTATTACGTTCCCAATTTCAATGCTTTGTTGTTTGAAAATTGTCAAAGAATACGAACGCGCTGTGATGTTTCGGCTTGGACGGCTGTTAAGAGGCGGATGTCGGGGTCCTGGGTTGATTTTTATTCTGCCATGTGTGGACTCGTATCGCAAGGTAAATGGCATAACAACGAATCGTTGTCAAAAAATACAGTACGCTTTTCGTATTTCAAACAGCATCTTTCAAAACGGTTTTCCTGGCTGGAAACACTCTAAAATGAATCGCTAATGCAGCGAAAAGCAAATTGAACGCATTTTAGTGTTGGTCCGCTGTTTGAATATTAATATATAAACGCATTTTATTTCAAAATTCGAAAATCGTTTTGTATTTTTGACACAAGTATAATAAATCGACTTAATCATACACTGCAAAAAATGGTGAGTCAAATTGAATCTCTCTGAAATAGGCTCTACGGGACTACACAAACGGAGTCAAATTTAACTCCGCCAGAGTCAAATTTGACTTACTGAGCCGCACGTTTGAATCGGGCGGAGTCGAATTTGACTCAGTTTGTGTAGTCGCGTAGAGCGTATTTCGGAGAGAGTCAATTCGAACCACCATTTTTTGTAGTGTAAATTTCGCTAGATCCTTGTATTTGATCAAAAAATGTTTTAAATTTGTGAAAATAGCAAAATTGCTTATTAACCTGTCAGAGTGAAATCGTGTATTTATACCACGACACAAAAAACATTACAGACCGTTTCAATTTCTTAGCCACTGCCGAATATTATTTCGCAGCCAATCACAAACTGAATACTGTCTTTTGGCTGGGTGCGCTCGAAGCCAATCATATTTGATAGCAATTATATATTTTCTGATAACATTCATACATCTTGGTCCAAATTCTTAATTGTGTATAGCAACTATCATCAGTTTAGTAATAAGTTTTCACGCTCACTAAAGTGGATGAACTCAAAATTAGTACAGGAGTAGCTCACTATATGCAAAATATATGCCAAATTTTGAGCCTTAGCATTCACTGGTTCGAAAGTTACAAGACTTATCACCGACAGGTTGTAGATGCTATACATATTTGAAAATACGAGCACTTGACGCAATGCTTATTTTACCTTATGGGATATTTTAGTCAAAAATAGCTTCCCTTTGACCCGAAATTATTGCACAAATCTCGAAACTGACCGTAACATCCGGTTTCAGATCGATTTACGCGTTGTTTCATTTGAAGTTCCGCCGCAAGAAATTTTGTCTAAAGACTCAGTGACAGTGTCGGTGGATGCTGTGGTGTATTTTCGCATTAATAATCCAGTTGTTTCGGTCACCAATGTCAACGATGCATTCTACAGGTGAAAAATATCTTTTCAATTTGTGCTGAAATACGGTTATCGTTGCGTGTAACGGAAGCTGTCCATTTTTTTCACACGACTGAATTTTAACCGAAACAAGTGAACCAGCTGAAGACATTGAAAAAATAGGCCCATGTATTGAACAGGGCCGGAACAGTAGTATAAGCATATTCCTAAGCCTAAGCCTAAGCCTAAGCCTAAGTCTAAGCCTGAAAGCGTACGGATGAGCCTATTCCTAAGCCTAAGCTTAAGCCTAAGCAAAAAAGTAAGTCAAAAGCTTAAACTGACTCTATTACAGCCCCGCCGGAAAACGAACCGGCCGTGTTCTATACATGGGCCAAAAATGTATATAAAACAATTTGATGTTGATTGTATGAATGCATTTTTGAAACTATTTTTCAATTTGAACCCAATTTAAAAATTTAACAATTTGAACAGAGTTAGGGTTATACGTTTGAAATATTGTTGTCCGGTGTCGTCCAGCATTGGTCGGCAACGTACGGTAACCGACATTAATTCGTCGGTATGGGGTCGTATAACTTTTTGTGAACAACTTTTTCTTAAGGTTCCGAACGGTGCCGTACGATAGGTATAGCGGCACCGTTACAGCTAAACCACATTATTAATTTTACAATATGCTGAACTAAAACCTTAAATTGCTGCAAAATTGTCTAAATTCAAAATTTTTTACTTCTTTTAAAGTTAGTAAATTAATGTGAATCCTATACTTTTTACAATTTAATTAAAACTAAATTTTCAAATGTTACTGGGGTTTTTTGTGGAATATTTTTAGCACGAAACTTCTCGCACAAACGACACTTCGTAACATTCTTGGAACCAAAACACTCGGCGATATGTTGCTTGAACGCGATCATATATCACAATTGATGGAAATGGTGCTTTATGAAGCGACACTTGACTGGGGAGTTAAGGTAAATACATCAAATCAATCTAAAGCCTTATTCACACGTGCAGCAGCTGCCAATTGGACGAAGAACTTGCATTTTTTCATCAGCCAATGAGAAAGCGGGTGCAATACATTCAGTGGACTTGTTCTGCTCTCGAGTTTGGGGGCCCCAACCCTGCAGTTTGGGGGGAGCCCCTACCCCTGCCTGCTCCGGCACTATTTGCATGGTTGTTCATTAGTGTGAACTAAATTCTTAGCTTTGGTTTTTAATGAATTACTTGCAGCTGCAAGTTTTTCGAACGGGATTTTGAACAAAACTTGCAAGTGCGAGTTGCAGCTGCAAGTTATTGCAGCAAAAACTTGCATGTGTGAATAGGGCTTTTATAGCAAAGATTTGTTTGCGAAAATTTCGATGTTTATATGTAAGTATATGTTTGTAGATGAATTTCTGTTCACTTGAGTGGGTGGGTTGGTTGTTGTTCTGGGTTTGTGGTTTGTGGGGTTTGGTGTGGGCCTTCTTGTGTGTTTTTTTAGTCCAATAGCTACGAAAATGAAAAATTTCACTATCACAAGAGATTTTGTGGCACCATTGACATAATGATTGTCAATCTGGCTTATGCTCGTTGTTCTTACACCATTTCAGGTTGAACGCGTCGAAGTCAAAGACTTGCGACTGCCTGATCAACTGATGCGAGCGATGGCCGCGGAAGCCGAGGCGTCCCGAGAAGCTCGAGCAAAAGTGGTCGCGGCCGAAGGCGAACAACGTGCCAGCCGCGCGTTACGGGCTGCCGCCGACGTAATATCTCAAAGTCCTGCTGCACTGCAACTGCGCTATTTGCAAACGCTAAACGATATCGCCGCCGAACAAGCGTCAACGATAATGTTTCCTGTCCCGATGGAAATGAATTCCATTTTGGACACAGTATCGTTTCCAGATGGCGGCGGCAGTGGTAACATGGATTGGACGGCCGATGAAGGCATCAGACCGACGTCTGGTGTTCGGAGGCCGTTCCCGGCAGCGTTTAGCGCTGGCGTTGGCAGGCCTGCGCCAACAGCAGCAGATGCCACACGTGATAAGCAGCAGTTGTTCGATGCAAGCTTACAACGTGCGGCTGCTGAGCTGTCACGGCAACAAAGTTTGCCAACACCAGCACTGAAGCAACATCAGAGACTGCCGCCGCAGCTGCAAACTGCAGTCACTGATGCAATAATTGCATCAGGACGCACAGGTCGCGAATTGCATATCATACACGCTCACGACCTACGCGACCAAACACAAATATTGCTTCAGCCGCAGCAGTTAATGGTCGGCCGGACGGCTGGAGTCGCTATGGCTTCGGCGGTCGATTTTGATAGCGGCCGGCTCGCTGACCGGCCGTCTTTTGATGTTGCCGACACTCCATCGGACACGAGCCAGAACAAAAATGGATCAGTATTGTTGTAAAAGCAAATGTGGAAACGGAAACTTTGAAAAATTTGAAAATCTAGGTTTGCTGATGTTGTCACAGGGTGCTTTGGAAATATTTCAAACGATGTTAAAACAGTTTGGATGGCGTCCCAAGTGTACCAGGGGCTCCCTAGAAGTCAGTTTGTGGGGTCGAAGCTCCAAGGACTATAAGTGGGTAGAGGTTAATTATCCACGCTATGATTACCGCAGAAACTCTATTTTTTACCCGCGGGTATATCCACGCAAAATTCCTTAACCGTTGCTCGACTTTACCCACTCGCCCCCATTTTTTCTTCTGTGTTCAAAACATTTGTGTAATTTTACAATGAATTGATGTTATTTGCTACTGATTTTTCACTCATGCGGTAAAAACAGTTTAAAAATTCAAGTTTTTCTACTTTATCTTGTCTCACGTTTCTAATAAATAATTTAGGTGAATAAAAATTAACAAAGTTTTACCTGGACTATGAATGTCTCAAAATTTTCTTAGCCGGCCATCGTCTACCGCCCGGGTAACATGCAGCTTTGAGCTCAATAAGGGTACAAATGAGTGACGCTAAAGTTTAACGCTGCTAGAAAATTCAATTGATAATTCCACGATGCTCTTAATTGAGACCTTTCGTTAATATTAATTACCATTGAATTTTTATAATCTTTGTCTTCATTTTACAATAAAACTAACGCTGTCTTGCGTAATAATTGCAAAAATGACTGCAAACTAAAACATACAATGCATTCAAATATGCAATTAATATTTGCGGCCAATGTATAAAACAGGGTCGGATCGTTTTCCGAAGGGGCTATGATAGAGTCAGTTTAAGCTTTAGACTAATTACTTTTTTGCTTAGGCTTAGGCTTAGGAAAAGGCTTAGGCTTAGGAATACGCTTATACTACTGTTCCGGCCCTGTTCTATGGCATTAGTATATTTTGGCCCACAATCATATCACGTGCAAAATCAGTCGGTTTGAGCCTAGCTGAGAATTTAAAGCTTATTTTAAACTTGTTTCTAAACTTTACGTCTAAGCTTAAACTTGCTGAACAACTGCGTTTCTCTATTCCATTCCTGGACTCAAATCTATTTGTCAAACTCGTGATAGTAAAAGTTGTGCAAAGTTTGGCAGCAAATTTATTTCGTCTCTCAAAATACCAGAAATATTAAAATTTGGGCCAATAATTGAAAGTCAGGGTTAAAGTTACCGTTTTGTCACAAACGGTCATGTTTAGACTTCATGCGTAGATTTGACCAATTACATTTTTGACAATTGTGAAATTTTGAGGCAATGTATTGAACAGGGTTGGAACAGTAGTATATATGAGCATATTTCTAAGCCTAAGCCTAAGCGTAAAAATGAGCAGCTTAGACTTAAGTGTAACCCTAAGCAAAAAATTAGTCAAAAGCGTAAAATTTTAGTCGTTGATAAGAACGAATTCGACTTTGTTCATTTCAATCCAACGAAACAGCCACAATTTTAGTTTTGTTTTGCGCAATTTATTTCAAATTTTTTGAGAATTTATTATTTTAACTAAAAATATTCCTAAAATATGAATTTGATAAATTGTTAACTTTTCCGTGATATTTGTTAAAATATAACTATTGCATTTCAATGTATTACCATAAATATTTATGTAACCAAATATTGGTGAAGAAATACGGAACAGTAATAAGTGAATTAACAACTTTGAGTATGGGGTTTATTGGTTTGGCACCGCTGGCGTTTGCTCCAAATGATGCTATTTTGAACCATTTTGCATATTTGAGCTTACGAGTTGCCCTGTCGTTTTAAACCCAAACATGAATTTTAGAAACATTCGGCTGTTTTGAGGTACAAATCCTAGTCCCCCAAGTTTTTTTAGCACAGTTGGACAATTTATGTATCATTCGAATTGATTCTGAACCTAAATTAGTAAATGGAACATTAATATCATTTTTCTCATTTTAATTTTTGTTTACTTTTGTACCAATTTTGAGATCTGCGATTGCAGGCGGTCGAATATTGAAAAACCGGCCCATGTATAGAACAGGGCCGGAACAGTAGTATAAGCATATTCCTAAGCCTAAGCCTAAGCCTAAGCCTAAGCGTATGGATGAGCCTATTCCTAAGCCTAAGCCTAAGCCTAAGCCTAAGCCAAAGCCTATAAGCAAAAAAAATTAGTCTAAAGCTTAAACTGACTCTATTATAGCCCCTCCGGAAAACGATCCGGCCCTGTTCTATTCATTGGCCGAAAAACTTATGGTTAATTGGTGATAAGTGCTATACGCATTTGAAAGACTGGGATCTGAATTCAAACGATTGCATTTTATTTTTTGACTCGTATAACATCAGCAGCAACGTATAATATACAGTTTGGATTATATGATTGGACATAAATAATATATGAAAAAATATTACAATATTAAGGTGTATGTGCAGAGGGATACAAAGGAAAACGGAAGTTTATTCAAATTATCCTGATAGCCAACTGGTAGTTTTAAAATTAATTTTGGCAAAGAATTTTCTGGTTTTCTGGTGCAATATTTTAGGTTTGTTTTGTTAATAAAAGAAATGAAGGATCACATGTTTTCGCAACGTATTGTACCATGAAACTCGCTGCCAAAATTGCAAAACTACCAATTGGCTATTAGGGCCAATGTAAAGAACAGAGGCGGAACAGTACGATAAGCATATTCCTAAGACTAGGCCTAAGCTTAAGCGTAAACGTAAGAATGAGCATATTCTTAAGCCTAAGCCTAAGCTTAAGCCTAAGCCTAAGCGTAAGAATAAACATACTCCTAAGCCTAAGTCTAAGCCTAAGCCTAATCCTAAGCCTAAGCGTAAAAACGAGTCTATTCCAAACCCTAAGCCTAAGCCTAAGCCTAAGCCAAGCAAAAAATTAGTCTAAAAGATAAGCTTACTCTATTCTAGTCCCACAGAAAAACTCTCCGCCCCTGATCTTTACATGAGCCGCTATTAGGATAATTTGAATAAACTTCAGTCTTCATTTGCATCGCTCTACATATGCTTGGATTGGTCCACTTATTATTTTAAGTTTTCGAGCTCGGGTCCTAAAAATTGGGCCTGCTCCTATTCTGATTTGCTAGGCTTAGGCTTAGGGTTGCATAGGCGTTTTACTGAACCTTGAGTTTAGGTTAATGCATCTAGGTTTAAGCCATGTAAGCTAGGATAAGGCTAAAGAGTAATATGTGATCTTTCGACACCTTCTTGTCCAATTGACTGAAGCATAGAAACTAACCAATCGAATTACAAGCAGAGACTAGGTCGATACAGGCAATAGGATTTAATTAAACTTTCGCCACAACGCCGTCCAATGAAATTTCCCCAAAAATGTATTCAAGCTTCTGATTGGCCAAAAACTAACCAATAGGATTACATCCTGCTAGAATATCAAATTGATTCCCACGCGCACAGCCGCCTCGTTTTTCATTTGGATCCACATTTAGCAGTAGTCGTTTAAATAACAACAACCCTTTGTTTCTCGCTTGATCCCGATCATTTTCAATGCGATTTAAATATTGATATCGTTTTCCGACCGTAATCCCACTCAATGAATCAAACGGCCCCCTTTTCGATGTTAAAAATGCTAAAATTCCTCGATACCCACGTCCCCCAGATCCTTGCCCATACCGTTTTCCAAGTGTTCTGCCAGATAGCGAATCAAATGGATTCCTTTTTGAAGCGGCAACCAATGAGAATGCAGTTTGACGCTGGTTGGCTGGAAATAGTGTCCAATGAGATCCACTATTAGATAAAATGTACGCTAATGTATTGTCGTCGTTGTTTAGTTCAAAGACTCCATCGTCGGCTGCTGAGGAAAGACCTCCAGTTAACAACAGGATTGCGCTGAGCGTTAACGATCCAAGTAGCTAAAATTAAAGCAATAAAATGTTTAGCTGGTCCGGTGTAACACAGGGCGTAGCCACAAATGCAGTAGCGGATCCAGAAACATCAGACACGACGGGGGCACAATATATAATGCGAAAAATCCCCTCGCAAGCGAAACGAACAGGAAGCCAAATGTACGTTTCGTGGCAAAAAGAAATAAAAATTTGTACAAGAGACAAACCTTAGCATTTTTCAAAAATAATATTCTGACGGTGGTAAGTGCAATATTTTGTGAGAGACAGCTCGCGAGAGCGAACCGGTCGAGATACCAAACTCAATTTTCGACACACAGTTGAATAAATTTGTCTCAACGGCATGAGTTTGACGCTGTAAACTGGGAACCGTTGCTAATTCAGTATGGAAATGTAAGAGTCTGCAAAAAATGGTAAGTCAAATTGACTCTTTCCGAAATAAGCCCTACGGGACTACAAAAACTGAGTCAAGTTCAACCCCGCCAGAGTCAAATTCGACTCACTGAGCGACTCGGGTAAGTCAAATTGATTCTCTGCGAAATAGGCTTTTCCTGACTACGCAGAGTCAAAATTCCACTCCGCTAGAGTCAAATTTGACTCAATGAATCGCTCAGTGAATCGAATTTGACTCCGGCGGAGTCAAATTTTACTCTGGCGGAGTCGAATTTTGACTCAGTTTGTGTAGTCCGAAAAAGTCTATTTCGGACAGAGTCAGATTGACTCACCATATTTTGTGTAGTGTAGAAATATGCTTATATTTACTTAATCATATCTCGGCATACGCTATTTTGCATACGCACATTAATTGAAAATCGTATTTTTTCAGACAAACAATAGCCTGAGCCATATAAAGTACCATCACAACTCATTTACAAGAGGCTTAAATATGCTGGAGCGTGAAACCAATCGGCGACAATTCATCGCCTGACAACTTGTCACTCAACAGTGTCCTAAAGCCTATGAATATATCAAAGCATAATCGTAAGCGTTATCCTAAGCCTAAGCCTAAGCCATAAGAACATTGATGGCCGACGAATTTGCGAGTGGATGACATTTCGGATTACAAGTTGTCGGCCGACGAATCACCGTGATACCACCTGAAACAGAATATTAAGAACTATTTCTCCCAGGGGTTTAATTAGGCTAACGCTTAGCTCTACGCTTATGCATAGGGAAATGAGTAGGCTTAGGTTTAAGATTTAGCCTACGTAAGCAATTTGTTGACGTAATCCTAAACCTAAGTTAAGGCCCAAGCGTAAATGTGTGAAAAGTGTGGTAACAACCAAACCATTTTTCGTTTTAACTTACCAATTTAGTCGGATTTTGTGTCATATTTTTTCTGTCGTTTGGTTGCTTTATTACTAAAATCTTTGCCTGATTTGAACGTGATATTATTTCAAATATCTTAAAATTATCGATACTTTAAATGTATTAATATTTTTAAAATTAATATTGTACCTGTAATACAATCATAACCTGAGTCTTAAATTTGAAAAATAGCCATTTGGCGATATTAACAACATATTCTACAGCAGTGCCAAATACTCTGTGATGCTTTGAGATAAAATGTTCTCTTAAAATTTTCTATACAACAGTTTATTACAGCAAAATTACTGATATAAGAAAATGTACAAAAATTCATAATGCAATATATTTTTTGAAACTTGGGCCCATGTAAAGATCAAGAGCAGAACGTTTTTCAGTGCGACTGCAATCGTGTAAAGCTTAAACTTTATTTTTTGCTTTGGCTTAGGTTTAGGCTTAGGAATATGCTTAGACTACTATTACGACGTTGTTATGTACATTTGCCGACGCTTATTAGTTAAATTTCTAAAAGCTTTTTGGGAAATTTAGAAAATTATCTTTTATTTAATTAACTAAAATTTGATTCCTGGCTTGAAAAAATCTTTGTTCCCTGCAAAAGAGTGAAACAATAAAATTCACTTCGGCATCGAAAAGGGTCAATAATTGCACTGTACCAATCAATATTACGCATAACTTTTTGGTTTAGCTTTTTTTCGTGTATAAAGCCCTATTCACACGTGCAAGTTTTTGTAGCGGAAACTTGACTGTTTTTAATAGTTAACGCATCAATTTCGTAATGTCGAACACATTTCATAGATTAAGCGAAAGCAAAAAGAAAATGAAAACTTTCGTATATGTATGTATATATGTATGTATATATTAAGGCGACTGTCATGTGCAAAGGGGGGTACGTGTGCAGGAAATATATTATCCTCAGAATTCGTAGCCAGAAGCTAAAAAATAAACACTTAAACAGGTTGGTGGGCTATAATTAAAATTAATTGGTCCGAAAAAGCTGTTGCTAAAATAGCTGAGTGGTCATCGTCTACGCCTCTCATCCGAGCGACTGGGGATCGAATCTAGCAAAATTCTCAGTTAGTATCTTTAAATTAAAAAAATATTTTTACTGTCAAATTCGTTTTCTGTCAAATGTTCACTGTATTTGTCCCAAAAATTTGAGTCGTTGCTCAAACCTTAATCTGCTCGTATTTGCTGAAGAATTCTATCCATTCAGTATCATGGATCGTAAGCCTATGCGTAGGATATGCTAACTTTTTTTGAACAAGCAACACGCAACATAATAGTAAATCGGCACAGCTAAAATAAATATTTAACGTAAATGACATTTTAGTAATTAATATTTACTGAATATAAAATATGAAACTATACAAACAGCAGATATCACAGATGCCATAAAGATGAATGAGTAAGAATTGCAGCAGTGCGAAAAAAAACTTAAAATATTTATTCTTAAAATTCACAGTAGCGAAAAAAAACTTAAAATATTACTTCTTAAAATTCAAAAATCCTAAATAAATGAAAAAGTGTCATTATTGGACAAAAATAAATTTAAATTCAGGTGATAATCTGGTCTCCTTTCCTCCCTGCCAACTGGTTTGCTAATTTATCGTCGATATATACCCAAATTGTCATCGTAGTGTCCAGCCTGAAAATTAATTAACATTTTTAACCGTTATCCTATTAATCATTTTGTATTACACGTTGTATTCAGTATTGTGCCCAATTTATATTAATTAATTGCCGAAACTGTCTATGAAACAGAATTTGGCCCGTGGTTCCGGTTCACTTTTATGTTTATGTCGACTAAAATATCAAACAAATTAATCCTCAACGACATGAAAATTCATATTCCCTCGAAATATTGTTGTTGTTGTTGTTGTTGCAAATATTGTAATCATTTTAGCTTGTATTGAAAAATCATTACAAGTATACAATTGTATTAGTTTTAATTGATTGTATATATTAATTGTTCTCACGACCTCTGGTAATTATTACATGATCAAAATTTGAATTTTTGAAAAATTCGATTTTTTTCGAAATCAGCACAGCTTTCATGCAAAGATATAAGAGCACGGAGTTGTACTAAAACACATGAGTAAAATAAACAGTTACAAGCTATCGCATGATAGCAGAACAGCAATTCATAAACAAACTTGGTCAGCTTTCAATGGTGGATACAGAAATTTCTAAAAGTGCCTGGGCGGGGAACCCGAGATAAAATGTGGGTGGGGAACCCAAGATATATGGGTGGGGAACCCGAGATATACTATGGGTGGGGAACCCGAGATATAATATGGGTGGGGAACCCGAGATGGGTGGGGAACCCGAGATATAATATGGGTGGGGAACCCGACTATGGGTGGGGAACCCGAGATGGGTGGGGAACCCGAGATATAATATGGGTGGGGAACCCGAGATGGGTGGGGAACCCGAGATATAATATGGGTGGGGAACCCGACTATGGGTGGCGAACCCGAGATGGGTGGGGAACCCGAGATATAATATGGGTGGGGAACCCGACTATGGGTGGGGAACCCGAGATGGGTGGGGAACCCGAGATATAATATGGGTGGGGAACCCGACTATGGTGGGGAATCCGAGATATAATATGGGTGGGGAACCCGACTATGGTGGGGAATCCGAGATATAATATTAAAAAAACTCGCGAACTTAGCGAGCAAAACGCCGAACATCATTTTTACGCTCACTTTTAACACAGAATCATGGTTTAATTCCTGTCGGGGCGGGCTATAGGTTCAGATACCCGATGCATTCTTAGTGTTTACTTTAAGTAAGCTGAACCAAGCCTAATTTACACGCACATACCGTTAATGTACCGTAGCTTTTAATTTATTTTCCATAATCAAAATGGTTTCTATCTTAGACTAACGGTTGTGCAGACGTTTGATGACGTCAGGAGCCGTTCGTCACTCGTCCGGCGCCGTCCGTCACTATACGGTATCGTACGTAGGTGACGGACGGCACCGTACGGGTGACCAACAGTGACGAACGTCCCCGGAAGTCAAGTATAACACAACCTTAAAGCTTAAGGCAAAGCATTTCAGCGCACAACTAAAACTAAGCGAATGCCTAAGAAAAAGACTAAATTTTAATTTTGTTCACAATGGAAGAAGCTTAAAATATATTATAAGGTCTATATTTTTGATATAGTATAATATGAACATTATATATATGTATGTGTATATATACATATATGTTAAATAAGTTTTCTTTCATCAAGTGTAATGACCGTAACCATATAGCTTAATTAGCAAATCAGCAGGGCTTATGGTTAAATATACTCTAAAACTGTTTTCATGGCTCGCATTTTCAATTTACTTAGACGCAAATATAAGCCAATGATACGTCTTGAAGGCCTCAAACCCGGGAATTAATTTTTAAAAGATTAACAGACTTTTTAGTATAGGCGTAGGCTTAAAACTTAGGCGTCGGCTTCCGTTTAAGCTTACGCTTACTCTCAGATTTAGACTTGGGTTTAGGCGCTAGTGTATCGGCTTATCTATAAAGATGCATAACTTGCCCTTATTGAGAAAATGTCATCACACCAATGCCATGATAAAGGATAATATAACCTTGAGGGGCGTACCGTTGTTGCTTGGGACTGCCACAGATACAAACTACAGCTTTAGACTATTTTTTGCTTTTACACAGAGGCTTAGAGTTTAGGCTTAGGCTTAATTCATTCAGTTTTTTGCCTAAACCAGAAAAATTTGAAATTTAACTTGCTGGAAAATCATTAATAAAGAATCCTTAAAACTGGTTCAGCAAAATTTGGGGTACGTTTTTAGGGTCATCAACGCTTGCAAACGGTGTAGAAACGTTTCCATGGTGGACGGGACCAAATTGTTACGAAATAATCTGAGCACCCAAGCCACCTCTTGGATCCGGGAGCAGATATTTATAGATATGCTATACAGATAAACAGCATTGTTACCTTGAGTTTAGCTATTAATTATAAGATGATTTTTGACGCCTAAAGCAATACTTATAAGCATTATTTAATATTATCATCCAATGAAAAGCGGAAAATATTTAGGTTGAATTATGGAAATAATATTGAGATTATAGGATTAAACCCGTTTGGCTCTTGTGGCAATACCTGTAGCCAGGGACCGTATATTTAAATATATATGTACCACTTATCACCAACCAGTAATTGGTCAACAAGCGAACAGCGGCAACAATGTGTACTAAACTAGGCTCATAAATAGGAGCAATCAAATGAAATTAAAGTGATAGATTTCGAGCGTCTCGATTGGTTGGTTCGAAATTTTATGGTTCGGAATTTTAGTTGACCAATCATCAACTGGTAATAAGTTATACACTCCTTTTTCAGAATACAGACACTGTAACCAGGACGAAAACGCAATCCTCGTACCTAAGATTTTTTGGCCAATGTAAAGAACAGGAGCGGAACAATATTATAAGTATATTCTAAAGCCTAAGGTTAAGCCTAAGCCTAAGCGTAAGAATGAACATATTCCTAAGCCTAAGCCTAAGCCTACGCCTAAGCGTAAGAATGAGTTCATTCCTAAGCATAAGCGTAAGCCTAAGCCAAGCAAAAAAAATAGTCTAAAGCTTAAGCTTACTCTTTTCTAGTCCCACAGAAGAACGTTCCGCCCTTGATGTTTACATGGGCCGATTTTTTCAAGGAACGAGAAATTATTCGCCCTTGAAGTTTTCAGTTACAACTTGGATCAGGCCACTCGCCAGCCCAGTTTGCTAAAAAGCAAACGAATATTAGAAAATGCATGAAGTTCACCGTCTCTGGGAAGAACCAAAGTGTTTTCAAAGCACCTGACCATCGCAATAGCTACAGTACCTAGTAACCCCTGACCCTCGCCATGGTACAGGAATGAGTTCTACCTTACGGCAATGAATTTCCGCCTTCGCTCATTGCTATTTACAATTTACCAGTGTATTTTTCTAATTAAACAGCAGCAAACATTTACAGCGCATTTTCTTAAAGTTGACTCAATTTCAATCAAAATAGACGGATTAGAAATAAACATTTCAAACCGGTCTTGATACCCTTGAGTCCGACGGATCTGATGAGAATAAAATGCCAACCTGGTTTTGTTTATCCATGACACATTTTACGATCCACCGGTAATTTTCCATATAATTTCTACGGATCGGGTTGAAAAAGCGACTATGATCTTTGGCTGTTAGGATAGAATTGACAAATTCTTAACGATGGTTCAACAAAAGCATGTCTATTAACGAAAATGTTTACAGGTTTGGGGGGACAGGTTGCAGCTTGTGGCCATCCCACCTCGGTACGCTTGTTGATAGGTCTTTGAAAATACCAGGTACGCCTTTTTAACCAGATTGAAGTACGGGTTCTTGGCCAATCGCTACCATTTGTTTCGACTCTATGCTCAGGATTAGGTTTAGGTATACGAAAAAGCTGATTTCAGCTTAAATCGAAGCCTAAATCTTGGCGTATTTTATGTGAGGTAAAGTGGACAACAGCCGTAGTAGGTTTTTTAATTTCTAATTTGGTTAAGCCTGATTCAATACAAACGGTATGCTTAAGGATCCTTAGAGTCAAAACATTCTACGCACAATTCGTCTTAGGTTTCAGCTTCGTTTTATCTACAGTTCATTATCCAAGAGGGTGTAACTCTTGTGGTTCCGCATGGTACAAAATATACCACCGGGCTTTGCGTTTTTGGCCAACTGACCATTATTAACGGGGGGGTGGCTATGACATGCAATACCCTTAAATTAAACTATGAGCGGCGCATTTTTGATGCCGGATACATAATCAACGCCATGGTTCGCACAGGTTGTACCCTCCTGTCTGAGGGAGGTTGGTTGAAAACGCAACGCGTGCCGGGTACATTTTGTGTCATGCAAAACTTCAATCGTTGCATACTCTTGTATCATGCACTCTAGGTTATATTTAGTTTGATATAGGGTTCAGCTTCCATCATAGCTATAATCCAATGTTAAAAATACATCAAACAAAAACAATAAGGTTGACTATCTAATTATAGCACAGGTAAGGTCAACAGTTTAACGACCCATGTTACTTTGTGGAACATGCCGTTATCAGCTCGACGCCAATAGAGTAAGCTTAAGCTTTAAACTATTTTTCCGTATGCTAAAGGTTAGGACGAGCCTTAGGCGAATGCTTGTGCTGGGGTTTAAGCTTTTGAATATGCTAGAATTATTTCTTCGAGTTAACAGCGTTGTATTTAGTAACGTATTTCGGTGTAATTTGTAATATTGTTACGGTACGATCAAAGAATTCTGCCCTGACAATGTTTATATGGTTTAAAATAAAACATTGACGCTTCCTATTTTTCTGTCCACTTGAAATATTTTCCTGGCCGTATTTCGAATCCAAAATATGGTCTGCGTCGATCTATAGCCCCCCTGGTAGTAAAAGTCACCTTTATATATGTATATATGACATTTACAATTCGATGGGTCTGACCAATGTATAGAACAGGGGCGGAACAGTTGTACCTATAAACATATAAGCCTAACAGCAAGCCTAAGCCTATGCGTAATAATGAGCTTATACCAAAACCTAAGCCAAACACCTAAGTCTAAACAACATATAATCTAAAACTTAAGATAACTCTATTCCTTTCCCACAGAAAAACGTTCCGCTCCTGATCTTTATAACAGCCGTAGGTCGTAACTGGTATATATGCTATTCAAATCGACTATACTACCAGGGGTGTATACAAGCAAAGATAGAAACCATATCGCCTAAACCGTATGCAGATCAGTGAAAAAGTTCGCCTTATTGGCGGCTTAAGAGTAACCAGTTAGATGTCATATTTTAAACCAATTTTCTAGCTCGCTACACTCAATCGCAGAAAAACTTTCAATAAACGTTCTGTCTCGCAAATAAAATAGCTCATGTTACTTCAAGAGGCGTCCAGATTTCTGGCGGGTCTATAAAAGAGTACGTTTAGATTCTAGATTGCATTTCGTTTTTTAGGTTTAGGTTTAGGAACACATTTTTGCAACGCAGACGCTTAGGAATACACGCTCAATCTACTGTTACGCCCCTAAAAGTAACATTGGCCAATCAAATCATGGCTACTGCTCTTATAGAACAATTATACCAAGAAAGGTCAATGTAACAATCAGAAACAGTTATAATAATTAACTTTTTTAAATTTTAAATTCAAAACCGACAAATTATTAAAAACCGTTTTTTTTTGGAAAATGAAATAAATATTAAACAATTGTTCTGTCTTAGTATAACCTTTATACAGACTATCGATTGTAGACAGCCGGCTCTGGCGGCTATTTCAAACAATTGGCTGCCGGGCTGTTGTCAAACGGTTGCCGCAATTGTGAGCTGTTCACCAAATTTATCATCGCGAACAGTGGCGGATCCACAAATTTCATAAAAGCGGCCGGCCGCTCGAACATATATTCGTAAAAAAAATCGCGAGCGAAACGAACGAGAAGTCAAACCCTATTTTAGCGCTAAACCTTGACGCAATATTTTGGTTTGACCCTGATGGGTTCAGGCCGATGTTGACCCACACGACGGATTCACCAGTGGACGCTAGTGTAAAGCTAAGCCGACTTTTTAAGTAGGGATCGTTAAGGCTTAAATTCTACATCGTTAAACTTTAAGTCCAAGTCGTATCTGTGTAACTTATCATTACTTAACCCTTTATCACGTTAATATTTTCTATTTTCCCTGAGACCTACTATTATGCTAGGATTCGAAGTCCAGTGACTGGAGTGGAAGGCGTATGCCATCACCACTCAGCTATAGGAGCTTGACACTCGAGCCTGAGGGGGCTCTCACGTCTTGTGGTGATTTAGTACTATGTATACGTGTCGCAATAGTTAAACGCGGTGCGATATATATTATTTAACGTATATGCACTGCGCTGAGTTGCCTATAGGCAACTGTATGTAAGAAGGGGTTAAATTTTAAAATCATTGCAAAATTTAAAAACATTTCGTTAAGTTGTCAACCTGTAGGACTTCATGTTTCCTATAACTTTTCGGAATAACCACCTTATGTACGTAACAGGCTAATACTTAGAATAAATTATCAGAAACAGGTTAGTTTCAGACGAAATCTGACTGAAACCCTATAAGATTTAGCCATAATTAATCAATAGCTTTTAAACCAGGGTGTTCTTATTGGTTGGTATACGCAGTCAGTCTGTCAAAGCTGCGACATCATCAAATGTTCCTCGTAGAACATTTCAAATATTTACATTAGCAACTTCTGACACTTTATTTTGTGAGAAATTTCTTGCTTTGATTCTAAGTTTAAGCAAAAAAAATTGGTTCAAAAGTTTTGGCAAAAATCACAAAAACTTAATTCGTGACGTCATTATATTACTGTATTTTTCAAAATTCTCTACATTAATAATTATATTCTCAAACAAATTGCAAAAAAAACATCTTAAATATATTTAGTTTTCAAATAGTTTTAGTCAAAAATGTGTCATTTTTATTTCACAAATAGTACCAAAACAACCGTAACATTTTTCTTAAAATTGTTCTAAGATAAATGCCCCTTATTCGTTGAAAGTAATAATTTCACTTGCTAAATTTAAACCAAAATATTTCACCTAAAAGCAACCAACAACTTTGGTACAAACTCTTTATTTTAATGTTGCCTAAAAAGTCTTAAAATAAACTCAAATTCATTTTCAAGTTGAAAATTTAGATTCACAAATTGCCGGTTATACAAAAATTAGGCCATTGCGTTTAATCGTAAGTAGGTTAATTTTAACAGGGTAGTAATTATAATTTCTTAAAATAGCAAATATTCAAAGTTGAAGATTGAAAAAATAATATTTTAAATGACCAAATTAAGATCCATACGGACGCGCATTAAGTTGTAATTTAGCTAATTTTAAGACTTAAATTTAAGTAATATATTTTAGGAAAAATTTATCTTACAAATTAGATTATGTTTCAGATTTTAGCTTTTTAAAGCATATAAGGCTAACCAAACTGTAGCTTAAATTTGAAACTATGACTCCAGTGAACATACAAGGTTGAATTCAGATTTCAAGAGGTATTATGTCATGTGATAAATGTTTGCAAAATTATATTTCACACAAAAGTATAAGAATTTGAAGAACAGTAGCGAGTTGATAGAAAAATCCTACGGGCTGTTCTCAGGCAACCTCGAAACACACGAATTAAGCAATATATAACATTGTTTACCACTGAAAACATGTTTCGAATTTGACTCATATATCAAAATGATAAATTTCAAATTTTAGTATCATATGATATTTTTCAGGACAACCATTTTCTGTGCTTTATGCTTGCAACCCATATCAAACAAGTATGATATCAAACAATATCAATTAATATTAGAATACAAAAGATGACTTATACATGATGGTAGCAAACAGTAAGGGTTGCGCTATACTTTACTGAGCCAGACTCCGGCGGGTGCCGCCGCACGGCGGCGCACGGCGGCGCACGGCGGCGCACGGCGGCTTTTGATCATTTTTAATAAAAAGTTATACTGCGCCGCGCGGCGGCGTCCGTCGACGCGCGGCGAGTATAGCGTAACCCTAAACGAGTATAACCGTATAAAAGTAAAAAAAAACAAATTATCACCCCTTGAATTCTAATTCGATATCCGGATTTGTTATTGAATTATGTAAAAATACCGGAAACGGAATCGGAAAAACGATACAGAAAATGTTTTTTGTCAAATCCAAACGATAATGATGAACTCTACTTAAAAGAATACAGGGGTTTTTAACCGGATCGAGGAAAAAATGCCAGCATTCGGTCAGTATATAGAATGTGCACGAAACCTGTTTGCCTAATTGAACCAAACAAGCTATACGGTATTATTTAGGCAAATAACTATTATATTAGCATACATATCAATCATTAATAATGTTATAAACGTTTGACATGGCTCGTTTGTACCAACAACAACAACAACGCGGTGTCATTTACTGGTTCAAAAAATGTCGAAAACATTATTAACAATTGGTGATAAGTGCTACACACATTTGAGTATTATACGGATACAACATTTTTGTGTCATCTTCAAAATAACGCATCAAAATTTAACAGAGTCAAACGTTGGCTTAAACTCGAGTCTGCTACTCAACCGCTACGCCATTCCAAACTCAAAATTGTTAGCTGTCGTTTAAACTTTTATTTTCGTTGAACAAAAATTGAAGTTTCATCGAATTATGTAGTTCATTATTCAAAAATAACTTGCAGCTTACAAACAAACTGTCACCGCTTATAATTAATTTAATTAAAACGTCAGATATCGGCTGCTGACATTTTTTGGTTCTTTTGACCTATAACAGGTTCAAGTAGTTTGACTGTAGCAAAATGTTTTTCAACCCGGTGCCATTTAGAAGGCTTGTGGGTGGATTGTAGCACCCGGCAAAGCTGACGGTTTATGCTTCGGAATAGAATCTTCTGGATCCAAGGAGCGTAACAACAGACTCGACCTCGCAAGTAGAAAACTTATTAATCATGTTCTACCTTCCCGAAATTAAATCAAGATTGTACGCTTGGCCTGAACCTGGCCACAAACGGACAAGGACCAAGAGCCGTTGTTGGAACCAAAGTGGACGCCAAAGTTCGTTTGCGTTCTTGGCAAAATGGCACAATTTGTAGTTCTGAGGTCCACTAGAACTTGCATTATATCTACTCTTGCACCATGGTTTGTACTAGGGTACGACCGGAGGTTAGAAAATCTGCCTCCGGCTCCGGCTCCGGTAGATTTTTTGCCGGAGGTTCCGGCAATTTCGGTAGTAAAATGTTGCATAATTTTCCTAAATTTATCTGTTTTGCGCGTTTCGATTGACTTTTGTCACAATTTTAATGTAAGAATTGCTGAAATTTGGCATAAAATTAACGTGAAACCAACCAGCTTAACAACATTTTGAAGATATTGGCTAAAATTAACTAATTAACCATCGTTTTTACTACTTAATTTCGTCTTACCTCCGGCTCCGGCAAGTTTCGTTGACCTCCGGCTTCGGCTCCGGTATTTTTCACCTCCGGTTGCACCCAGGTTTGTACAGTTAAGAACCCAGCTACAACTACCAGGTCATTGAAATATATAACTTTTTGGCATATTTGATTCTCGGATATTAATGCACACTGCAACATACCTTAATTGTGCGTTACGTTTGGTGAACTGTAATACCACACACTGATTGCGGTACACGATTGAAACAGTCAAAAACATTTATTGTATCATTAAAATACCACCTACACCAGGAAGATAGCGTTTAGTTTCGAGATTTTTTTGTCTATTATATATCACGCGCTTCCGGTTACATATATTAATATGTACAGTAGTAAAGCAAATGGGTATCTGCCCATGTATACTTTACTGCCGTCCCAAAATCCCACCATCCAAGCTAAAGAATTGATAGCTTTTTATTTGTGATGGAAATTCGGGTTTCGGGATTTTGTGATTTCAATACAATTCATCGTAAAAAGCAATACTTTGGGCTTAGGCTTATATTTAAGATTAGACAATTGTTTGGTTCAATATTAGGTTTACGATTAGACAAGGATGCGTTTTTGGTTTCGGATTAGGCAACGCTCCGGCAAAG